>CM076579.1:477196732-477515254 GCA_034641835.2 Pinus albicaulis | reverse complement strand
AGAAGAAATCCATGAAGAAGTGGATCCCAAAGAGGAATAAAGAGTGTTTAGGAAAGCATTCCTTGACATGACTGAAATGTTAGAATCCTTTATCAAGAAAGAAATGAGAAACTGGAAGGAGAAGGATCCAAAATTCACAAGGAAGGACAGGGATCATCAGGAGGTTACAATGATGAAGATAAGTCAAAGAAGGGAAATGGAGGAAATGGAGGCAGTGGAAAGTCACCATCCTCACCCTCATCATCATCATCTTCTACTTCATTTTCAGTACATCAGTCATACAAGTCAAAGAACACTGGTAAAATTCCTTTACTAAAACTTGATGTTAAGTTTGAATTGCCAATGTTTAATGGTGAAGTCAATGCAAAAAAGCTTGATAATTGGATTAGGCAATTAGAGGTCTATTTGAGAATCCAAAACCTTCAAGATGATGATACCAAAATCCAATTAGCTTCATTGAGAATGGAAGGTGCAACACTTGTTTGGTGGGAAGCCAAGACAAAGGAGGAGATCAAGAAGCATAGTAAGATTATTCTATCATGGACTGATTTCATTTCTGCAATAAAAAAACATTTTTATCCATTAGCTCATATGCAGAAAGCCATAATGAACTAGCAAAACTTTAGATAATTGAAAGGACAAAATGTGCAAGAATACACCCAAGAATTTAGGAGAAGAGCTCTCTTATTAGGGGTAGGTTTTCAGAGCCAAGATACTTTTCTCGAGTACATAGGAGGCTTACATAGCTACCTAAAACATACTATCATCATGTTTAACCCTACAATTCTAGATGAGGTATGTGTTCAGGCCACACAACTAGTAGCTAGAGGGAAAAACATTTATGATGAGGGTAGGAACAAACCTTTTAAGGGGAAAAACAAAGAGAAGACCTCAAAAGGTAAAAGAAAAATGAATGAATCTGTTAAGAAAGAGGGAAAAAAGTGGTTTTTAACCATTATTCAAAAGAAGGCCATAATGAAAATCAACGTTGGAAATTACATCATGAAAAGAGGTCCAAATATTTCAACAACAAAGGGAAACAGAAAACTGCAGCTACAACTCAACATGAGTTAGGAGAGGATTCAGGTGATGAATCTAATATTACAGCCATGGGATTGAAGAACATGAAGGGGAAATAAATTGAAACTAAACCCAGTGCTAGTACATCAAACTATCACATACAGGATCCAAATGAAGAAGAGAGAATTGAACTGTTTCATGTGAGGGTCATACCCAAACATTCTAAGATTGACACATTGTTTGACAGCGGGTCACAAGAAAACTTAATATTTGAAGAATTGGTCAAGAAACTTAATCTTGAGACCATACCACATCCAAAACCAAGGATGCAAATTTACAGGTTTCAAAGAAGTGTATATTGTGGTTTGCAATAACTGCACATTTTGTTGACACAATTGAATTAGATGTGGTTCCGCTTGACATAACAAGTATTGTGTTGGGGATTCCTTACTTGTATGACAGGAAAACGATCTTCCATCGCCATGAGAACAAATAACATTTATTCAAAGATGGCAAGGAGTACATTGTTAGAGCACATTGCAAGAAGACAAACATTGCTATGGTAAATGTTGGACAGGTAAAGAGGTTGGTAAATTCAAGTAAGAATTTTTTTCTTCTAATTATTAAGCCTAAAGCTGATGTTAATCATGAATCATTTGATGATTGTGATCCTAAGTTGAAATCAGATTTATATGATGTAGTTTATGCACATCATGAGAAGTTTCAGGAGCCAACATGATTGCCTCCAAAAAGGGAGATTCAACATGAGATTTAGTTGCAGCAAGATTGTCCTCTTCCAAACATCGTCATGTATCACATGTCGATAATGGAGAATGCTGAAATAAAGTGGAAAATCAAGGATATGCTGGACAAAGGACTCATAATGCCAAAAACTTCACCATGCGGTTCACCCATAGTCTTGATTCCAAAGAAATATGGGACTTGGCGCATGTGTGTAGACTTCAGAGCTTTGAACAAGATAACAGTAAAGAATCGATACCCACTCCCAAGGATAGATGATTTTCTTGATCAGCTGAAAGAATAATTTTTTTTCACTAAGTTAGATTTATGAAGTGGATATCATCAAGTAAGAATAGCAGAAAGTGATGTATGCAAAGCTGAATTCAAGACCAAACAAGGACTCTTTGAGTGGTTGGTTATGCCATTTGGTTTGTGTAATGCACCGACGACTTTCATGCGTGTTATGGATAGTGCTTTTCCTCCATTTATTGATGAATTTGTGATTGTGTATTTAGATGACATATTGATTTTCAACAAAACAGGAGAAGAACATGTCTTGCATGTGAATAGAGTGCTTGATGTTTTGAGAAAAGAGAAATTATTTCTTAAGATGTCAAAGTGTGAGTTTGGAAAGACTTGTTTGGTTTATTTGGGACACATTGTAGGAGGAGGAGAATTGAGAATCGATCCCTCTAAAGTGGAAGCCATTGTGAATTGGCCCACTCCCAAAATAGTAATCGAGGTAAGAATTTTCTTAGGTGCAAATCAGTATTGGAGAAAGTTTATTGCTAACTTTTCTGCCATTGTAACTCCTATCCATGCAGTGACAAGTGTGAAGAAAGACTTCCAATGGGGAGGCAAACAACAAAAATATTTTGAAGCTTTAAAAGACAAGATAAGTTCAGCTCCAGTCCTTGCATTACCAAATTTGAGACAACCATTCGAGATACAAACTGATGCTAGTGATTATGCCATGGGCGCAGTTCTTTTGCAGCATGGTAAGCCTATCGCTTTTCATTTTGAAACATTCAATGGTGCTGTAATTAATTATCCTACATATGAAAAAGAGCTGTATGCGTTGGTAAAAAATGTTAAGAAGTGGAAACACTACTTGATGGGTAAAGAGACGATTATACATACCGATCACCAACCATTACAGTACTTGTAGTCGCAAACAAAATTACAGCAATCACGACATTTAGGTGGATGGGATTTCTTCAACAGTTTCACTTGGTTATAAGGTACAAGAAAGTTATTTCAATAAAGTTGCTGATATTCTTTCAAGACTAATTATAAGTGCTTCTACTTTACTTAAAAATGATTTTATTGTACATGAGAGTTACATAGAAAAATATGCAGATGATGTTGATTTTCATGATGTGTATGCTAGTTTGAGTCAAGGGAATCAAGTTGAGGAAAATGATTATCACATGCATAACAATTTGCTATTTCATTTGGGAAAATGTGTATACCACAAGGAGAGAGGCTAAGTGTCATGAGAGAAGCTCATTCATCTCTTATTGCTGGACACTTTGGGGTAAGAAAAATAGTGGCGCATCTACAAAGGTATTTCTATTGGCCTCACATGATAGATAGTGTGTCACGCTTTATAGGAGGTTGTTCTCTGTGTGCAACAAGAAATCCTAGCAATAGGAAGCTTGGGTTGTACATGCCACTACCGGTACCATCAAGGCCATTGGAGAGTGTCTCCATGGACTTTGTTGGAGGTCTACCTATGTCAAGAAAACAACATGATTATCTTTATGTAGTTGTGGATAGATTCAGTAAAATGTGTATACTTATGCCATGTAAGAAAACCATTACAGCTGAACAAACTGTTGAACTTTATTTTCAACATCTATGGGCTCATTATGGATTGCCTACTTCTATTGTTAGTGATAGGAATTCCATGTTCATTGGGATTTTTTGGTCCAATCTTTGGAGTATGATGGACACACAGTTGAAAAAGAGTACGGATTTTCATCCACAAACTAATGGCCAAACCGAGGTGGTGAACAGAATTGTTGTGAATCTATTGAGAGGATATTGCAGCAAACATCCTAAGTTGTGGGATGAGAAATTGCATTACATTTAGCACACTTACAATCGAGCAAACCACTCTTCTACAAATACATCAACTTTTGAAGTATACTTTGGGTATTTTCCAAAATCGCCATTAGACTTCATCTTTGAGAAGGATGTTGCAATTGATGGGCATAGTGATATTGATAAGGCTCGAAATTTCATTGAGAAAATTCAGATTATGCATCAACAAATTCAAGAACAACTTGAGAAAAGTCAAAGAAAATACAAGGAGAGGCATGACAAACATAGATTTGATCACAAGTTTCAAGAAGGAGATGAGGTATGGTTGCACATAAGCAAATAAAGGGTGCAAGGAGAAGGTAAAAAGCTCAAACCCATTCGCTATGGTCCATTCAATATCATAAAGCAAGTTGGTAACAATGCATTTCAACTTGAATTACCTTCATATATGAAAATGTGTTTAGTAGTTAATGTTGAAAACTTATGTTTGTATGAGCCACCTTTGATTGATGATCAAGGAAGTGATGTTTAGCTACCTTCTATTGAAGATTTCTCGCCAGAATTTCTGGATGAGCTCAAGGAAGATACAATTCTTGACAGGAGGACAAGAGCATCCAAGAGGGGAAGTGTTGACTACCTTCGAATTGGGCTCAAAGGTAGTAAGCCAAGCAAGGCAAAGTGGATGGAGGTTGGAAAGGTGAGGGAGCTGTACCCTCATATACTGAACATGTAATCAAAGTCTTTTGGGGTCCAAAAGCTTCCCAATGGGGAGGTGTGATCAGGTGTTCATAAATTTTGCTCAAAATTGAAAGTTACAGGATTGGGTTGAAACTAGGATGGTTGCGTAGATCTCATCTTCCTAATTCTGGCGCCATGAATGGTTCAAAAAACCAATGTCATATGAGGGAGATATCACGTTCTAATCGATTTCCCAAACAACTAAATTTTTCGATAGGGTTGACTGGGATGCCCAGTTAGCATGCAGGTGCATAGTCATCAAAAATGAATATTCCAAAGAATATTCCTTTTCTCAGAGCCAGTTAGAGGCTGACAAGTTTGAAAACTTTACATTCGAGGGTTAGGACCACTGGCAGTCCCAACTTGCTGGCGGTCCGAGATATGTGGTCACATGCATTGGAACCGCAACAACAAACTTAACATCTAACAAACAACCATTTCATAACCATGCACATCCGACCTTATCACATGCGACAGTTGCATCGACTGTTCGGTTAACAACCTCAAGCTCAGGTTTAAAGAAACCTACCATAGTTATCTCTTGCAATTCCGCTCGACGATTAGTACAACAGCGAGGTTTTGGGGGTTGGCATGTGGCCACCCCCTCCCCTTAACATTAAATATTATTGTTATCGCTGGCAGAGAAATAGAGGTGCACTCCAAATTTGCGGAAATGGCCATTTATAACTGTAGTTAGGTGGGCTTCTCCACAGTTAGTGGAGGTTTTCTAGGAGTTATTGAGAAAATGACTTGGAGGGTCAATTTTCACCCAAATGGAGTGAATGAAAAGTCATTCTAGACTAATTGGAGCATTCTGGAGCCATTGGTCCAGAGAAAACATGCATTAGAGGCCTAAAAACACATTTATTTGTAATTTTTTTTAGCATAATGAAATATGGACATGCCATTGGGAGTTGGACAAGCAGATGTAGCCCAGGAGGGGTGAACTACTTCATCATGTCTGCTATGTAAATGTTATGTGTGGTTTTATTTCTCTGTTATACACTGTTGTTCAGTGTTATTTTCTCTTATTTCATGCTTCTAATTCACTAAAATCATTTATATTTCATGGTTAAAATCCTCAATACTTAAGTAAACTATGGAGACAAGTATGCACATGTTTTATCACTGAAAATACACTTAGCACAACAAACTAATATTGTCCTTTCAGATTAGGAAAGGAGACCTTGGAAGAGGCTTGTGACATCAAGGCACTAGGTTGTAATCTTATTTTCCCTTTTTATTTTAATACAAAGTAATTGTTCTTTCCTAATTGTGTCTATTTCGATGTTATTTGTGGGATTCCTTCATCACTCACATGGTTTATAACTGATTATTGATTCATTTATATGTTGTATACTAAACTAAGGATTTCATTTAATTTTGCTTTTATATGCGAGATGTTTTGATCCCTTTGAATGTTTTTGTCTATGCAGATCTATTTTTGTGCGTCATGGAGAAGCTGTGGAAAGAATTTGGAGAGACTGTAAAGCATTGAGGAAAAGATGGTTGTGATATTTCACATAATACATGTTTCATGTTTCATTTATAGGCTAAGGAAAGTGCCATTGTTTTGTCTGTTTGTTTCTAGTTTTCCATTAGGATTCTAGAGAGATCGCTCTTGTCCGCAAGAGGGATTAATCCGGGTAGCAAATTTTTGACCATAGTAGGGAATGAGTTCTCTTTTGTATCCTTTTGTAACCTTTGATACCTTTAGACCCTTTTATGAATTGAAATTTCTGGTTTGAAACCTTTGTTTTTTATTTTTATTTTTTCTTAATTTTATCAATCTGTGCGGTTTCTATTCAGAAATAGAGCGCAGTTGTGCGCAATTTTTCTTTAGAAACAGTGTGCATGTGCACTGAACTCTATTTTCTACCTACGCAACCCTGTAAATTTTTTGAAAAAGTTAAGGTTTCTCTGATTTAAGTCCAGATTTTTGGTTTTTATGATCCCGTTAGCTTGTTTATAGTCTCATTAAGTCTCTGTTAAGATTAATTGGGTGTTTTGAATTTTATTTTTTGAGAAATTATTAATTTTATTTCCTTTGGTCATTACTTCGGGGTTTGTCTTAGTTTTTTTAACAATTTTTGCATCTTTTTGCTTTTGTTTTTTGCAAAAAAAATTCCCCTTATTCGGGGGGGGCTAAATTATGTCTGAGTGTTAATCGCCTTTGAGTGTTTTTACTTTTTACCTTTGGAATTCTCACCCAATTTTCTTTAATTACACTTGATTGGTTCTTTAGATTACACTGGTGAAGGAAAATAGTCTTGTTGTTCTTTCGCTGATTTGGAATCATCTTATGTTTGAGAATTCTCTTGCATAGATTACATTTGCATAGTTAGAATTCTCATTTTCAGAATAGGAATGAAAATTGTGCATATATTACATTTGCATACTTTTTAAGTGAATTGTGCATAGATTAAATTTGCATAGTTTACATTCTGGAAAAATCAATCGTAGATTTAGACCAGTTTCTTTTATTGCCTTTTTGAGGAAAATCACTTATCTTTACAGTTTTTGGGTTTTGAGTTTTTGTTGGTTTGCCGATCTATAAAAAAAGAGTCTCTCACTTCTGGAATTGGTTGTGTGAATCTCTTTTATTTCAGTGAATATTATCATATATTCATTTATGCCTATTGTAAAGAATTATTTCATCGATTGAAAAGATAGTGTCTCTCATTTTAAAGATAATTTGAATTTACATGTTTTTATGCTTGTTTTAAAACATAAAAAAACAAATTATTTTGAATTGATTAGCATTATTTTTTCTTGCTAAAATTAGTGCATTAGGGAATTTGTTATATTTTCTCTTATTTATCAAATTTTTCATTGTTGGAAGTGAATGGAACCTCTCTCCTTACTTTAGTTAGGATTAATTGAAGTGAAAAGATTACATTATCATATTCGATTGCATTCAATTTTGGGTCACGTCATAACACCATTGGTTTCATATCCATTTACCCTTTGAGAAAAAAAAAAACAAAATAACACAACGCTAAATAAAATTCATCTAGAAATTTTTACATTTTCTAGGGCTCTTTCCACCAATTTAGCTTAGGGCTAGTGCTTTGGAAAAGGTTGTAATTAATGTTCCAAATCAGATAAAACAAACAAGTAGCATCTTGCGGTAGGTAAATCCAAGTGTTGCATTTGTACTCTGGGAAGCTCTTCTTAAAAGAGTCAAGCACGAGGTCATGTCAGACCTAGTGAGGTAATCATACCTACTTCATTGGTGAAGATAGAAGACATGCACATAGTACAAACGGTAAACCTCAGATTAACCATTGTCAAGGAGCCTACAGTCACTTGTTAGCAAACCTCAGATTTACCATGTCGAGGAGCTTTAAAGGGGATTGAGCTTGATATCTGCCCTTGCGTGTATATTGGATCGTAGAATGTTCCCCAGGTGCAATTGTCTCAGTTGGTGACATTAGTGGCCATAATCTTTAGGATTTTTCCCAAGGTGACAGTGAAGGGAAGGCCCCACTGTACCTGGAGTAGACGTTGACTAGACTCACTTGGAATTTTCGGAGGGTACACTTTACTTTGAGATGGAATAGTGAAGTTACTTGCATCGTACTGTTTCATTAAGCAAGTTGTTAGGGTAACTGTTCCAACTGCTAGTTTTTCACATTAGTCTCTGCGATGTTGGATTTCATCACCAAATAGTGATTTCGTTGTGAAAAAAAACTGCTTAAGTGTGGTTTGACTCCTAGATTTGATAGCGCATGTTCATTTTTTTGTTTTTAATTTTTAGAGTCCTTAGGTGTGGATTGTGAATTTGAATTTTTAATATTTTTAAATTGTTAATAAAATTCACTGAAGTTGAATCTAATGGCAACAATTCTAGAATATTTATCAACCAAGGAACCCCTCTTAACGAGAATCCTAGTACTTTTCCTTGATTTGCAAATGTTGGTCCTCCTTACATGGCTACATTGTCATTACCTAGATTTACCATAGGTTTACCGGTATGGTTATTTTAAACTTCGTTGGCCTTGAGTATTGAAATTTTTCCACCTCAATCGGATGCTTCACCTCAACATAGTTCACCATCTCAACATCACCAACTTCATGTTGACCCTTTACCTTCTTCTCCTAACATATCTTCCTCCCTTTATTCTTCTTCTCTTGGTAAAATCCTTGACGCTAATAACCATGTCGCTAAGAAGAAGAAGAAAGGGAAGAAGAAGAGGAAGCAAGATAAGAAATAAGTCAACCAACCAACCATGGTTGTAAGTGTTGGTAGTGTTGTGGAAAACTCCAACATGCATTGTAAACCCAAATACCCTTGCAAGATTTTTAAGGGTGACCACTTCCTTATCAATTGTCCTAGTATTCCTAAGGTCTTCAAAGTATGGTAAGAAATATCCTATCAACTTACCGTTGATCCATCAACTAGTGATTGTCAGGTTCCTAATAAAAAGTTTAAAGTTAGGTTTCCTTGTAGGTTATGCAAAGGGAGTCATCAAGCTCATCTTTGCCATCAAATGGATGAAGCCTCAAAATTGTTGGAAAACCTTACTGTTCCACATCAAATACTTCCAACTGGTTACCATCAATTTTCTCCCAACCTACTATCAATTGATGAAGTGATTGGTCTAATTCCAAGCATAATCAATCCCACTCTTTGATTGGAGAGTGAAATTCATATCACTCAGGTTGATGATCCATTAGTTTATCAAGTGGTTGACTTGATTTCACATTCAGTCGATCCCACTATCCCTGTAGAGAGTGAAATTCACACTGCTCAGGTTCTTCTTGTTACATCAGATTCTTCTATGCCAGGGGGCATTTCACCTATTTCTACAGAACCCCCTCCAAGTACTGAGGTATTTTCCTTTGATTGGAATAGACTGAGAGAACCTCGTCTTCCTTCTTCCATCCCTTTCCAAATCATTGTGAAGGCTTGTGGTAAGAATGTGAATCGCACGAATGTAGATGAAGGTGCTTCTATTAGTATTTTATCCTCAACTGCTTGGCAAGCTTTGGGTTTTCTTGAGCTTGTGCCTGTTACACAGAATCTGTCAGCTTTTAACAGAACCATTAGTGAACCTTTAGGGATCCTTCCTATGTTTCCTATTACCTTGGAAGGTAAAACTGTCTGTATTGATCTTATGGTAGTCCGAGGCCCCTTGGATTTCAATTTGCTCCTTGGGCGAGACTATGTTTATGCAAAGAAAGCTGTCATATCGACACTCTTTCACATGATTTCTTTCCATCACAATGGAAACATTGTGACTATTGACCAACTTTAGTTCATTAGTATTGATTCGACTACCAACCATCCGAGACCCCTGAATTTTATTTATACGGAAGTGTTTTCCACCCTGCCACGAGTTAATTATGTGGAAACCAATCCTATGTTTTCAGTTACCAATGTAAGCAAGCCTCTCACTGTTTGCTCGAATTCCTTTGACTTAGATACGATAATTGACATGGTGAAACCTATGGGGGTATTTGAACACAATGTTGTTATCCCTATTGAGTCACTTGACATGGGTTCCTTCCAGAGAACTATTCTTCCTTCTGACGAAGACCTCTTAGAGGCCATGATCAAGGTGTGTCCCTTGACATGTGTTCCTTCCAGTTGGAAGCCATGATCAAGGTTCCCATGAGGATTGTTCTTTTTTTTGTGTCAACCTCATTAAAAAATGAAACAATTTCCCATGATGATAGTTCTTTTCCTGTGTCAACCTCGTTAAAAAATGAAACAAGTTCCCATGAGGATAGTTCTTTTCCTGTGTCAACCTCATTAAAAAATGAAACAAGTTCCCATGAGGATAGTTCTTTTACTGTGTTAACCTCATTAAAAAATGAAATAGGTTCCCATGAGGATAGTTACTTTTACCTGTGTCAACCTCGTTTAAAAATGAAATAGTTCTTTTCATGTGTCAAGCTCGTTAAGAAATGAAACAAATCATCTCATAATTGAGTCGAGTCTTTGACTAGATCTCGTAAATGATTAATTTGAGTCTTTCATCTTATCTCGTAAATGAACCTTCATTCCATCCAGATATTAGTATCCAGTAGTCTACGTAGGTGAATGAAATGAAACTCGGGGGGCATGTTCCCTTACAGGTTATGCATGGGGGAAATTAAACTTATCTCAAGCACAATTTTCTCTATTTCAAGCTTGTGTAAAAACGAAAGCACTTTCAAGCATATTTTTCCTTTGTTTTAAGATTGTATTAAAATGAAACTTATCTTGAGTCCATTTCAGTTATTATTTTCAAGACTTGTTAAACGCATGAAAATCCCAAGCTTCCTTTGCTATTCTTTTCATGCTCATAAAACATACATCAAAATGCCAAGTTATTTCTATCTTTTCTTGCTTGTAAATCAAATTGAAAGATGGTCATATGAGTACACTTTTATCACTTTTTTGGACTCACTAAAACTTATGAAAAATTGAAACCATGGAGTTCTCTTTTAAGCCCTTTTCTAACTCTCTAAACATGAAAAGATCGTCAAGCACTTGAATATTCAAACTCGTTAAAATAAATGAACAGTCGTATATTTAGTATAAGTTTACCCCTTTTAAAGAATAAACTAGAATAATTACGAAAAAGGTATACGTTGACTAAGCATGGTCAATAGAGTTCTCTCCTACATTATTTTATCCTTTTTCGGGTTTGAGAGACTAAATTTATGAAAAAGAACACTATGGAGTTTACTTAAGTTTTTCTCCTGACTCCTTGAAACTGAAAAAAATTGAGTTTTACTTTCTCTGGGCTCGTTAAAATTTTAGATTGAAAGAATAACATGAGTTTTCTTTTTATGTCTTTTCAAACTCTTTAAACATGAAAACGACATCGAGTTACCCCCACATTGGAATTGTAAAAACTTAAACGGTGTAGAACTCGTCGATTACAACGAGACTGAACCACTCCTTCCTAGGGTTCATTAAAAATAATTAGGAGGACTCATCCGAAGGATGAGCTTATACAAACAAGAAAATGTTATCCTCCTCAAGCTTGAAAAAAATAAAGAGGTACCTGCCAGTAATGGTGGGGGAAAAAGTGAGAAAAAGAATCCATCTTTTATACTTGTATTATTAAAGGCAGTATGTTGCTCTTGAACATGACACTCTGTCACATTTGTGTCTAGGTTGGGAAATCCATTTGTCTCACATTTATTCAAACCTCATTTAAAGTCTTCAACTGGTTTTGGGTACTATCGTTGAGTCAAATTCTTCCAAGTCATATGTCGTGTTGCCAATATTTTCAAGAGAAGTCCAACCTCAGTTGAAATTACCTTGCAAATCATAACCTTGAATCACATTATTCATCCCTGAGTCAGTCCTGAATTACTCCAATTATTTTTCTTCAAAACTTGACATGAAGTTTCGTGTTGTAGGCCCTCTTGCGATGGATAGATTCCTATCAAATTCAGCTCACTATCTAGGAAGTTGAGCTAGAAACCATTTTCAGTACCTTGAGGCCTGCATGCCTTAATGACAGGTTCTCATCATTGACCTTTGATCAAATGATTCTATGAGTGTTAAACTTCAAAACATTTAATCAAACTTCATAGATTGTATTGGAGTACATTGAGAGCCATGATCATTATTGGTGGTTTCTCTCACACTTGTTAACGATTCACATCATTGAACGGTAATAAAGTGATTTCTTCCATGTTCGACTTCAAGATATTCACTCGCATGGTTAGATTCGTACTATGGATTGAGAGATGGAGATCAAGACCCTAGATCTAGTTTCATCCATCTAGGCTGCATGGAGTTATTAAATATTAATTATTGTAAATATAGATCCATTGATGGCAGTGTCCATACTATGTCTACTGTTGACATGGATCTTTGCTTATTTCCCTACTAGTTCATTAAGTTATGTTTACTCTGAGTATAGGAATGCCTAACTCAGTCATGTTTATATTAAAGCATGATATGGTAATCCTTGATTGTTTGTTTCATGTACTCAACCAATTGGTCTGTCATCTGAACCTTTGACACGATAAAGCAATTCAGTCATGAAACATTTTTTCTGGCTTTTCACTTTAGGGGGAAATCTGTTACACTAAAAATTATCACCATGAATATCAATTCAAATATCTCACCATCCGATGGTGTGTCTCAAGTGAATCCCCTATGAAGCTTGAAGTAAAATAATACCAGGGACAAAAGGAATTTTGGTTTTCACATCTTAAAAACCATTTTTGAGCACCTGCGCGGTTTTCCTGAACAAAAACCCGTGCATGCGTAGTTTTTCTGAACAAAAACTGTGTAGATATGCACAATTTCCTCCACTAAAAAGGGCGCAGGGCCGTTCATGCACGTAAAAATATAAAAGTAATTTCTAGAAGCTTTGGTTGAGGAATCTTATCCAAATTAGAAACCTCGAACCACTACATACCTATGCCTCATCCCTTGGTATATGGAACTAAAATCCTTCTCTTAAGGATCATATCCCTTGAGAAGTGGAACTAGAAACCTCCTCATCCTCCCTATAAATTCAACATAGGACTGGAGACTTTTAGAGACTTTTTGGGATTGGAATTTGTAAACTCATGCTGCTGGTTTTGGGTCTGAAGAGATTTTCATCAAGGGAAGGAAATGAGACCATTGGAAGAGGCTTACAACATCAAGGCTTAGGTTGCAACATTGGTCTTTTTTATTTCTACTAGTACATATGGATCTCTTTTTCTCATTGTCTTGTTTATGTATTCATGGAAATGATGTCAATACTTAGACTCCTTGATCACTAAGTTGGACTAGTATTTATGATTATTATATATTTCCAGTGCTTTGATATTTTGCGTTGTTTGTGATTTCAGGTTCTTCTTAGCATTGAAGAATTGCTTTGGAGTGAAAGGAAAAAGGCTACATCGAACGTTTCGATTGAAAGGTAGGAGGATGACCTCCTTATTTCAAGGTTGTAATAATATAAAATACAAATATTCTAGAGAAAGAGGGATTCAATGGATCTTTATTTCTAGTTGGTTGTTGGAGTACTAGGGAGATCCCTTTTGTCTGTAATAGGGATTAATCCACAAAACACGCGTTAAGTGTGCTTAATTATCACCTTAACCCCACTTAAAAAATAATTGCGGTTTAAGTTAGCAAACTCTGCCAATTTCGGCAGGATCTCCAGTTCTGGTGGAGTTAATTGGAGTTTCTCTAGTTTTAGAGGAGCTTTCCTAGGAAAAAATGAGGAGACCATAAATTTTGCAAAATTTGACCAATTTTGGCTCAGAAAGGGTATATCCTAGTAGCTTTGTACATTCTGAGCAGTTTTGAGTAGGTTTCAGGAGCAGTAGAGGATTGTAAACAACACTTTTTTCCATTCTAATCTATTACAGAGGCCCAAGCCATGGAAGCTGGACCAAGGAGATGTAGCCCAAGAGGGGTGAACTCCTTCACCAAAACACTATGTTAATGGATCATTTGATGGTTTGATGTACATTCTAATGTTGTTGTTTAACACTTTGTTTTAATCTTAAAATTCTCATGAATTTAACATTAAAATTGATGAAAATACTTCTTTAAGACTCACAAACACCTCAAGGAAACCTATGCACATGAAGCAAACGATCAGAAATTTGTTTATAATTCTGAAGATGAAATTATCATAGAAAAAATAACATTCATATTCAGATCAAAGTGGTATTAGGGAAAGGTTATTTGCTTGACATTGCTTGAATTTTGTGTAAGTAGGGTTTTAATGGTTTCAAATTTGTGATGCTTACAAGGTTAAAATATCAGAGAGGAGAATGGAAATTGTTAGTTGCTAGTCCTGAAGTTAGAACAGAAAAGGGAGAGCCACAAGGCCATAATCTCCACCCAAAGTTTCACTCCCAGCTACACTTGAAGCACCTCAAGTTATATCTCTAGCTGATATTGAGGAGGTACAAGTAGCACCAGAAGCTGAGCATGAATCCATAGCCATCATATCAGGTGTAGGAGAGATTGAAGGTATTTAAGAAGAGGAAGCATTCAAGAAGTATTTCTATGAACTAACTGACATGTTTAGGGTCCCCTATGAAGAGAGGAGCACCAAGATGGTTGGAGAGAGTTCTAAGCCTCCACATGGAGAGGGAACCATAGAAGAAGAAAAGGATGAATAGAAGGCTTCAAAGGGTAGTGGAGGAAAGCCTCCTCCATATCCACCATCTTCATCACCATCCTCATCATCACCATCAACATCATCTTCCACTTCCACAATACAAACCACCCATACTCACTCAAAAACCCCAAAAGGGAAAACTCCCTTACTCAAATTAGACCTTAAGTTTGAACTTCCCACGTACAATGGCGAGGTAAATGCAAAGAAGTTGGACAATTGGATTCATCAATTAGAGGTTTGTTGCATAATTCAAAGCCTACAAGACGATGAAACAAAGATCTAGTTGGCTTCATTGATGCGAGAAGGAGCAACACTAGTTTGGTGGGAAGAAAAGACTTAAGAGGAAATGAAAATCCATGGTAAGATATATGTTTCTTGTGTTGAGTTTATTTCTTCAATTAAGAGATAGGTTTATGCTTTAGCTTACATGAAAAATCCATTATGATTTGGTAAAACTTTAGGCAACTCAAGGGTCAAACAATTCAATATTATACCCATGAGTTTAGAAAAGGGCTTTGTTGTTAGGTGTAAAATTGCAATCCCAAGACACTCTATTGAAAAACATTGGGGGTTTACATTCCTATTTAAAACATACTATCATTATTTTCAATCCAAGAAACTTAGATGAGGTATGTGTGCAAGCCATGCACCTTGAAGCAAGGGGACATTCAGGAAGAGGGTAGTAAGAAGAAGCCATTCAATGGTAAGGAGAAATATAGGGGAGGAAAATGGAAGGGAAAGAAGAATGAAAGTGTTAAGAAAGAAGGGGAGGAAACCACATGTAAACATTGTTCCAAAGAGGGGCATGATGAAGCCCACTGTTGGAAACTACATCCCGAACTAAGGCCTAAGAAACCAAACAATAAGGTGAAACAAAAGATGACCACTACTGCACAACATGATCTTGGATCCAATTCCGGTGATGAGACCAAGATTACAACCATGGTCACAAAGGGAAAAGAAGCCATAGCAAGTACTAGTTCATCAAATTGTCACAACTACACTCCAATTGAAGAAACAAGGATAGATTTGTTCTATGTAATGGTGATCTCAAACCATACAAAGATTGCCACATTATTTGATAGTGGGTCACAAGTGAACTTAATATCAGAAGACTTGGTCAAAAATCTTAACCTCTAAACCGTACCTCATTATAGGACATATCCTTTGGGTAGGATAGTCAAGAATGAAAATTTACAGGTTACAAGGAAATGTATATTTAGGTTTTCCATTACTGCAAATTTTATTGATGAAGTCGAGCTAGATGTGGTTCTGCTTGACATTTCAGGAATTATCTTGGGAAGCCCATATTTGTATGACAAAAAAGAAGTATTCTATATACATGAGAACAAATATCATTTTCTCAAGTATGGGGTGGAATATATTTTGAGAGCTCATCGTAAAAAGTTGAACATTTCTTTGGTTAATGCAGGGCAGATGAAGAGACTAGTAAATGCAAGTAAAAATTTTGTGCTTCTCATGATCAAGAAAAATAATGATATGGATTATGAATATTTTGAAGGTTGTGATGAAAAATTAAAATTTGATTTGTTTGATGTGGTAAGTCAACACGACGACATGTTTTAGGAACCAAAAGGGTTACCTCCCAAGAGGGGAATTAAGCATGCGATACAACTGCAACAAGATGTTCCACTTCCAAACATTGACATGTATTGCATGTCGAGAATGGAGAGCATGGAAATCAAGAATTTCTGAACAAAGGTATCATACGCCCATCTAATTTGCCATGTGGTTCACCGATTGTCTTGGTTCTAAAGAAGGACGGGACTTGGCTCATGTGTGTGGATTTCCGTGCACTGAACAAAACTATGGTAAAGAATCATTTTCCACTCCCAAGAATTGATGATTTTCTTGATAAATTGAGGTATGAAAAGTATTTCACTAAGTTATACTTACGAAGTGGTTATCATCAAGTTAGAATAGTTGAAGAGGACATTTGGAAAACCACATTTAAAACTAAACAAGGAATGTTTGAGTGGCTTGTTATGGCTTTCAGTCTTACCAATGCTCCAGCTACTTTCATGAGAGTTATGAATGATTTATTGAGGCCATTTATTGATAATTTTATCATTGTCTACTTAGATGATATTTCGATATTCAAAAAATCAAGATATGAGCATGCCATTCATGTGAACAAGGTACTTGATGTCTTAAGAATAGAACAATTGTTTTTGAAGATGTCGAAGTGAGAATTTTGAAAGACTTCTTTAGTGTATTTGGGACACATTGTTGGAGGAGGTGAGCTGAAGATAGACCCCTCTAAGGTTGAGGTCATTGTGAATTGGCCCAAGCCCAATACAGTTATGGAGGTAAGAAGCTTTCTAGGGGCATCACAATATTGGAGGAAGTTCATTACTATTTTTTCCTCTATTGCAGCTCCATTACATGCATTGAATAGTGTCAAGAAAGTCTTCCATTGGGGAGGTATGCAAAAAAAATAATTTGATGCTTTGAAACAAAAGATCAGTTTAACACTAGTATTGGCTCTTCCATATCTTAAACAACCATTTGAGATTCAAAAAGATGCTAGTGATTATGCCATGCGAGCAGTTCTCATGCATCATGGTAAGCCCATTTCGTTTCATTTTGAAAATTTTAATGGTGCTTTAACTAACTATCCCACTTATGAAAAAGATTTATATACATTGGTACAAAGTATAAATAAATGGAAACGCTGCTTGATGGGGAAAGAGACCATTATCCATACCGACCATCAACTGTTGCAGTACTTACAATCACAATCAAAGTTGCAGCAATCAAGACACTTCATATGGATGGAATTTCTACAACAGTTTCATTTTGTTATCAGGTATAAAAATGGAATCTACAATAAGGTAGCTGATATGATTTCTAGGCCTATTTTAAATTCATCTATTATACTTAAGCACAATTCTGTTTTACATGAAAGTTACATTGAGAAATATGTATATGATAATGAATTTCAAGATGTGTATGCAAGCTTGAGTCAAGGAAACCAAATTGAAGAGTTAGATTACCATGTACATAACAATTTTTCGTATCACTTGGGCAAGTTATGTATTCCATAGGGAGAAAGAAACAATATCATAAGGGATGCACACACTTCATTGATTGTTGGACATTTCAGTATAGGCAAGACAATAGCGAATCTCCAAAGTTATTGTTATTGGCCATGCATGTTTGATAGTTCATCTCGTTTCATTAGAGGATTTTATTTGTGTGAAATAAGCAAGCCTAGCAATAGGAAAATAGGTTTGTACACTCCACTTCCATTACCTTCACATCAATGGGAGAGTATCTCAATGGATTTTGTAGGAGGTCTTCCATTGTCAAGGAAAGGTCATGATTACTTGTATGTAGTTTTAGATAGGTTCAACAAGATGTGTATATTGATGCCATGTAAAAAGAAAATTATAGTTGAAAAAACAACTCATATTTTCTTTCAAAATGTTTGGGTTCATTTTGGTCTTCCTACTTCTATTGTAAGTGATCGAGATTCTTGATTTGTTGGTAATTTTTGGTCAAATTTGTGGGACATGATGGACACTAAGTTGAAGAAAAGTACAACTTTTCATCCGCAAACAGATGTTAAACTGAAGTGGTCAACAAGACAGTCATTCATCTTCTTCGAGGATATTGCAGCAAACATCCCAAGTTGTGGGATGAACAATTGCATTACATTAAACATGCATATAATAGGGCAAAACATTCTTCCACAAACACATCGCCATTTGAGGCATGTTTTGGATACTTGCCAAGATCACCATTGGAATTGATCTTTGAGAAAGATGTTGCTGTTGATGGTCATAGCGACATAGATAAAGCAAGGAAGTTCATTGAAAAAATTCAGTTGATAAATCACATAGTGCAAGAACCACTTGAAAAGATTCAAAGCAGCTACAAGGCAAGGCATGATAAACACCGCATCGATCATAAATTCCAAGCTGGTGATGAAGTTTGGTTATATATTAGCAAAGAGAGACTTTAAGGGGAAGGTAAAAATATTAAGCCAATCTGTTATGGTCCTTTTAAAATTCTGGAAAAGATTGGTAACAATGCATTTAAACTAGATTTGCCTCCTTATATGCAAATATACTCCGTTGTTAATGTTGAGAATTTGAGATTGTTTTAGCCTCCATTGATTGATGATCAAGGAGAGCATGTTCAATTGCCATCAATAGATGATTTCACGCCAGAATATCTTGATGAATTTTAGCAATATATCATACTTTACAGAAGAACTAGAACTTCAAGGAGAGGGAATGTCAAATACCTTCGAGTGGGACTGAAGGGACAAAATCCTTCTAAAGCCAAATGGATGGAGATTGAGAAGGTGAGGGAATTGTACCCTCACCTAATGAACAATTGACAGTATTATTTTGGGGTCCAAAAGGCTTCTAGTGGGAAGGAATGATCAGGTGCTCACTATTAAGCTAAAAAATGGAAGTTCTTAGAATCATTCAGAACCTGAATGACCGCGAATTGCTCATCGTCCTGAATCTAGCGCACTTCGTTTCATAAAAAATCGACTCCGTATGTGAAAGTTAGAGGCTGCTGTCCATTTTATCAAACAAGTAAATTTAAAAAAAAAAATGACAGAAAACTTCCCAGTCAACAGTTCGTACTGCTGACGTGGCACGTGACTGTGCAAGGGTCAAAGATTGGTCAAAGATCCTCCGGGCAAATCAAATGGTGACAATTTGCAATTCGGGATTTGATGTTAAGGTTGGTGATTTGTTGAATTTTTATTGGTTAATTCAAGGCCAATTAGGTGTCGACATGTGGCAAGGCTAGAGGTTGCCATGTGCCCCCCAAGTTGTATGGCGTTATAAAAATTTTGGGGCAGGTTTGGGTGGAGGCACCGAGGTTTGACCCCGCGACCTCCCGCCTAACAACCACACACAATACCATCTCACATACGCATTAGTCCTTACAATACTAAGGAATTTGATTATATTTAAATTAATACAATTTGGAACGATAGGGAAAAAGTGGGGCTAGACCCACTCCATGGAACCTTATGTCATGACCACGGTGGAGGCCTATCCTTAATGGTGGAGTTAGCGCTCTAAATGCGCCTAAAACATAGAAGAACCACCACTAATATCCAGTTACTGCAGATTCGGATAAGTGTAGAGTTAGTGCGTTAAGTGTGCTTAATTAGCACGTTAACCCCACTTAAAAATTAATTGTAGTTTAATTTGGCAGATTTTGCCAATTTTGGCAGGATCTCCAGTTCTGGTGGAGTTAACTGGAGTTGCTCCAGTTTTAAAGGAGCTTTCCTAGGAAAAATTGAGGAGACCATAAATTTTGAAAAATTCGACCAATTTTGGCTCATAAAGAGTCTATCCTAGCAGATTTGGACATTCTGAGTAGTTTGGAGCAGGTTTCAGGAGCAATAGAGGATTTCAAACAACAATTTTTCCTTTTTTAGCTAATACAGAGGCTCAAGCCATGGAAACTGGGCCAAGGAGATGTAGCCCAGGAGGGGTGAACTCCTTCATCAAAACAATGTGTTAATGGATCATTTGATGGTTTTTTGTACATTTTATTGTTGTTGTACAACACTTTGTTTCAATGTGAAAATGCTCATGAATTTAACATAAAAATTGATGCAAATACATGTTTAACACTCACAAACACCTCAAGGAAACCTATGCACATGAAACAAATGA
The DNA here is from genome assembly GCA_034641835.2 of Pinus albicaulis. NCBI lineage: Eukaryota > Viridiplantae > Streptophyta > Pinopsida > Pinales > Pinaceae > Pinus > Pinus albicaulis. Next base: position 477,494,949 of record CM076579.1, on the reverse strand, counting down.
TCATCAATTTGTTTATAATTCTGAAGATGAAATTAGCACAACAAAACTAACATTCAGATTTAGATCAATTTCAAAATTTTATTGCGTCGAGAGGCACACTTATAGTCTGGGTAGAAAGTGCCCGTTTGTCCCAAATAATAAATTATAAAGAAAAATAAAAAAGTTGTTATGTCGGCCATAATTTTTTTAAAGAAATAAAAAAATAAAAATAAAAATGCAAGCCTCGTATATTTGTGCGGGAAAGTGTATGTCCAAAACATTAACTGAAAGAAACAAATTTGTTATCTCAACTATAAGAAAATGTTAAATAAATAAAAATAAGAAACAAGAAATAGGCTCTCATTTTTTTAAATAAAATATTAAAAAAAACACCTATGCTATCACAAAACCATGTGCAAATACTCCTAATGCTACTTAATACAAGGTCAAATACAACCGATTGTTTAATAGTAAAACCATGTGCAATTACATCCTCAAATCCCTTTTAAACCAATACCCCTTAGCCCATGGTATATCCACCCATAAAAATATGTGCCAATTCCCTTTAATAATCCATTTGACAAAATGACTTTCCTTCTCGGAATAACACATAGTTTAAAAGAAAACCATGGGAATGAGCCACTTACATCCTCCATATAAAATAAAACTAGTATATACCCATCTAACTCCGGTTCTACGAAGCCTCGAGAGGGATCAAATCACTTGAGGTGCAAACCTCTCCTCACTTTTTTACTCAAAAATGGGTTTGCACCTCAAGGGATTTGATCTCTCTCGACAGTTCATAGAACCATAGTTAGATGGGTCTATATTGGTTTCTATTTATTTTCACTATTACATGTTCATATTATTAAACTCATTAAATCTATGCAGTTAGATTGATTTGTTAATATATTTATTGGAATCATTCCCATTAAGGGTATTTTTACTTTGATTATTATGAACGTGTAAGTTTTAAGTTGAGCCATATGCAAATGATTAGTTAACTAGCTAAGTTGTCTTTGTGTAGTCTTTGTTGTCTTTGTTTTCCTATATTATATTTGTAAACATTTCTATTGTTTAAATATTTACGATAGACGACAAATATTATTTTATTGATTGTAATTGTCTAGTATGGTGCTCCTAGGGCATTCCTTGACGAGGAAGAGTTCGTTGTAGTACAAGCTCTTGTTCAAGAACATGAAGCGAATATTGAGCCGGATCAAGCTAATGAATCTATGGAGGAATATAATGATGCTGATAACACATTGGATGAAGATGGGATGAATAGATTGATCCAGGATACATTTAATAATGTTGCAGGAAGGGATGATGACGACGACCCATATGTTGGTGGTTATGATATACTTGTACTTGAGAGGGGAACTCAACCTCTTTATGAAGGCTCAGAAACGTCTCTTCTCTCTGTTGTATTGATTCCGGTCAACTTAAAGGTGGTGAATGGTTTTCAAACGCATGTGTGACAACTCCTGAGGTATGTAATATATTTTGTGACATTTAGTACATCCTGATAAAGCAATTATTTATTTTTCCTTTTTTTTCAATGTTAGTATGTCGATCACCATTTGTAACATTATTTGGATGCAATATGTATATTGTTTACATTAACCAACACTACTGATTTCTGATGTTGTATATTGTTAGGTGAATTTTTGTTACCACCGTCAAATGTTTTACCTCGCACGTATCGAGATTTACATGCCATTATGAAAGATATTGGAATGGAGTATCAAGTTATTCATGCATGTCCTAATGATGATATTCTCTATCATAAAGAACATGTGTCGAAAGAAAAAATCCCAAAATGTGATGAGAGTAGATATCAAACTGATAAAGTAACAAAAAAGGTACCTCACAAGGTTCTTCGTTATATTCCCATAATTCCACGTCTGCGACAATTGTTCAGGTGCAAAAGCCTAGCACAATTTATGGATTACCATGCAATGAAAAGAAGTCAAGATGGTGCTCTTTGAATGCCTATAGATGGATCTGCATTCATGAATTAGAGGAAAGATAGAAAAAGTTTAAATAATAACCTTGTAATCTTAAGCTTGTAATCTTAAGCTTTCATTAGCAGCGGACGGAGTCAATCCATTTGGAGAGATAAGATCTATTTACTCGGTGTGGCCCATTTTTGTTATCAACGATAACATTCCTCCTTGGATGTCAATAAAGAGGGAGCACATAATGTTGATAATGATTGTTCCATGTATTATTTTGTTTAGAATAAATATATTTGTTTACACAATAACATATCATGATTTGTCTTGTTTGTTTCATACTTATGTCTTATATTTTTGTATTTATTCATATATGTTCAATCATGTCTTATAATTATGTCTTTTTTTTATTACTCATATATTTGGGAATTATGTACTGTATGTTCAAATAATTAGGTAAGTACCAGGTCAAAGATATGAATGTATATATCAAGCCTCTTACCGATGAGTTACTGGACTTATGGAAGGGCATCACTATGTATGATATCTCCAGACCAACAGATGCACAAGGGGAATTTGAATTCCATTCAATTCTTGTATGGACAATTCACGATGCCCCAGGGCTAACACATTTTTGTGGTATATTATAGCATTAACATGCACTTTAATAGTGTTTACTAGTTTTATGAAGTTCATTTCATGCCTTTTTTTGTAAATATTCCATTCATTACACATTCTTCAATTAATAATTGAAATAAAAATTAATCCATCTCTTGCAGGTCTTCAAACAAAGGGTAAATTTGCTTGTCCAACTTGTGATCCTAAATTGAAATCTCGTCGTCCAAGAAGCCTAGGAAAGGAGGTGTTTGATGAGTATAGGCACTTCCTCTCTAAGAACCATAGGTACCAAAGAATTGAAAAACATCTTTTCAATGGGAAATAAGAGACTGGATTAAGACCACAGAGAATGACACCTCGTCTATGGAAGTTGCAATATAATAGAATCTCTCAGGGTATGGATTAAATCATCTATTTGTCATTATACATGAAATATTTGGATTATTTTATATTTTTATTGCATTTTCTTCATTGTACTATTTGACAATTATTGTTGTTATAATATCTTAAACTATGATTCACCTTGCAGGTCGGCAAGGCATTAATAACATGTCACTACCACGAGGAATGAAAAGCTATCCTGAGAAATTTAGTAGGCTCCCCTACTATGAGCACCTAGAGATTTTTCATTTGTTTGATACAATGTACATCGAGAAGAATGTAACAGAGACCTTATCGAAAATCTTAGATGGAAGGAGAAATAAAAAAAAAATTGTTAAGATTTGTAATGACATTAAGGAGGCCAATCATGCAATGCAAAGTGCGATTCATTCAAATAGCGATAGAGATGGCGAAAATCTAAGCGCCCTTCCATGGTTATTGACAGAGCAGCAAAGCATGGATGTTAAAGAGGTTATTGAAAAAATTAAATTTCCCACTGGATTTTCTTCAAACATAAAGAATATCCTAACAAAGAAAGGTGAATTAGGTGGGGTAAAGACTAATGATTGGCATACATTCATTAAGGTAATTATTTTGGTGTATATATTTGTACATTAACGGTGAAACCTCTTGTTATTATTTTTGTTTTATACTTATTTTAGAATATATAATCATTGATTTTTTTTTTGTTACAGTATGTTCTACCTCTATCTCTCCTAGACAACTTTAACAACAATGTCAAACAAGTTATATATGATCTTGGCAAATACATGAGTTAAGTGGCGATTTATATGCAAAGTATAGTTTTTTTAATAATTTGTTGTTCCTTAACTTATATTTGACTGCATGTGTTTTACTTGTAATGTACTATATATCTTATTGTTGAAACTCGTGATTTTCTTGTTTCATTTATAGATGGTTGTCATCTAAAGAAATCGATAAAGAAGATATAAAGTATTGGAGGAAACAAATTCCTCGTCTAATGTGTGAAATGCAAAAGAATATACCTCTGACATTTTTCAATGCACACAAGAAAAATACCTCATACACCAAGTTGAGGGGATTGAAAAGTGTGGACCTGTACACACAAGATCAATGTGGATAGTTGAGAGGCACTTGAGATCTTTGAAGGCTTTGATCAGACAAAGTGCATGCCCAGAGGGTTCTATGGTAGAGGGATATATGGTATATCAAACCATGGTTTATATTAGTCAATATAGTTCGACAATAGGAAAAAGTATCAATGTATTGGATCACATTTGGGATGTCAACTCCATGAAAAAATTTAAAGGGGAGCACCTATCGGGGAAAGGTACAATGAGGAAAATGAGTTGTAAGTATATAGTGGAGATTTATAGTACATTTGAATTTTTGTTTTGATGTATGTCATACTTATTTAGTTTTTAGTCTTCATGCACAATCCAATATTATAGTGGTATAATGTGTTAAATAATTATATATATGCATGTGAACTGTTTTATTTTAAGAAAACCGGTCGAGAGTGGAATGCAATACATTTATACATTGCAAACAATGTTGATTGGAATAAGGTATAGATTGAATGATGCAAACAAGATAATAATGGTAGGTTATCATGGTATGGTGTGTCTACAATTATATTGATGCATATGGTGTGATTTTTTATTAATTTTCAAATTTTCCAAGTATAAATATGTTTATCAAATGATGACAACATATTTTTTACATGTTTTTCATATTGTAGTTGAAACACTGCAAGGAAATGTGGTGCAATGGCCAAATTTCGCATCAAAAGTTTGGATAAAAATAGGAAAAATCCAGATAGTGGGATAGCTACAATATTTCAGGTAGAGAACATTGTATCTATCGGTGACAGACATCCAGAAGTATCTGTAAATCGATACTATGGGTATCTGGATGATATACTTTAGTATGACTTTAAATCCTTCAAATTAGTTATGATCGATGTCAAATGGTGAAGGCTATGAATCAATGAACATGATCCCGATAGAACTATTATTCAACAAGCTAACAGTTTTACCATGTCTAATACAAGGAATGTTGAGCCCGACTCAAAGCCATATGTTCTTCCAAGATAATGCAAACAATTTTTTTACTCAGAGGTTCCAGGTAAATTAGGCTAGTCCTATGCTGTTAGGTATGATCCAAGAGGAAGGTAGGTAAAGTATAATGTAGTGGAAGAAGATGATATTGAAGAAGATGATGATGTAGAGGAGTAAGGGGTTCATGCATCAAATGAATACATTGAAGAAGTTCAAGGATATGTTAATCTAGAAAATGTTCTGGACGAACTAGATGATATTGACAATACATCAGACGAAAAAATTGAAGAGGTCGAACCAAATGTGGGAGAGGATGTTCCAAATGATGATATAGATGATGATGATCATTATGTTGACATGGCCAGTCCTTTTCACATTAATTCTAAACACAAATGTTACAGATGATGAGTTGGATGTAGAAGAACATTAATGATATCAAAATGTTGAAATGTACGAGGTATGTATTTATATGTTTTCAGTTGGTTTGTTCTCTTTCATTTACCTTCAATAGTAAAGAAATTTGTCTAAGATATTCTTATGGAAATTTATTTTAACTTGATCTTCATATAGAATATCATCGAGCTAGAGGTGAGAGGAAACAATGCAATGGAAGAACTAGTGAATGAAAAAATTAAACTATATATATATATATATATATTTGGTAAGTTAGGCTAAACTATATTGATTTGAAATAAAACATTACATATGCTACAGGCTGAGTTGGTAAGCTACGCTTATCCAATCCCAGCCTTCATTGCTTCCAAAGTAGCACAGGTATGGGGTTGCCTCCTTGGAGGAAACCAACCCTGTAATAACATCAGACAGGAAATTACAAAATATGTCGTGGCACTTGTGAAAGTAAAAGTTCTGTGATAAGAGCTGAAATAGAAAAAATCTAAAGAGAGTTGAGAGACTGCATAGTCATGGTGTTTCTGCATCGTCCTCGGTGTCCGGGTCCTCCTCCTTGATATAACAACGGTACTCCTGCATTATGGCCTCCTCCTCAGCAGTAGGTCGGCGCGGAGGCCTAGAAGATAGTGCGCAAGGAATGGGATTGATCGGGTACTCAGCACCTGGTATGCATGTCCAAGTTCCCTCCGAGTCCATGATCCATACATCAATGTCTTGTAGCACTGCCTCCTAAACCAAAAGAGGCTCGGTTTTATAGGGCATGGGGTGATCTTGGTGCACTATGGTGGATTTCCTGGGTCCACTTTTGCTTCTCTGCATTTCTTGAACAGGGGCCTCCTCCTCCTGGTCGTGCGTAGGGCTCTGAGGGGCATCCTTGGCATGACTTCCAGAAGAGAAGCCCTCAAAGGACTCCAAAATATTATCGGGCCCTCGGTGGTAGTGTCCTGGGAACGCGCCTCTTTGGCCACCTCTGATTTTCCTTTGGCACAGTTGAGGTGCCATGTGATAGTGAATAAAAAGGGGAATGGTGGGTTGAGAGGTATCGAGAATATTCTTAGAGTAGAGACATGGAGTGTGCAATGGAGAGTTATTGGGAAGGGTAGCACGCAGGTGGGGGTTGTACAACTAGGGGATCTTGATGATGAGAGTGCGTAGTCGAGAGATACTAGCAAGGCAAGGGGAGCCGAAGGGAGGTGCACAGATAGGGAGGTGGGCAGCTGGGATGGGCCCCAACAACCTGGCACTGGGGGGGAGGCTGCGCAGGAGGTGGAGTGCACAGGTGGGATGAGACTGAAGCAGAAAGGCTAAGAGGGCACTGTGAGCCAGAAGGAGCAAACTTTGAATAAAAATTTGTGGAGGGGATTCCCCTTTTGTTGACTTGTGGCACAAGCACAGATGCTATGCATTATTGTGACACACTCATAGGTGAATGATGAAAAAATTCTCATGTGGTAGCATGTGCTTCGTGTTATGGTAGTGAGTCATAACCATCTGGGAGCTCAAATAATTGCAGCAGAGTGGTTCCACCCAGGGTGGTTGCTAGCTTGTGTGTCATCGTAATCACTTACCTCCATCACCTCATGTGAATTACTATAGGGAGGTGGTTCCACTTCAGGTGAAGGCATGCGTTGCAGGTCTTCATCAACTCGAACATGGGAGGGAACGTCTTCATACGCGCGCATCATGTCACCCGCATTCGGGGAAACTATATATAAAATTAATCATAAATATAAATATATATATTAAATAACAAATATTAAAAATTAAAAATAAAAATAAAAATATAAAAAAAAAAAAATCTAAAAAAATTCAAAAAACCAAAACTACTTCTAATTCCCACGTACTATGAATTATTCCCAACCCCACACCCTTACCCTCAACCCATTAACTCACCACACGTGCTAGTCTCGTCTCCCTGCACTCAACATTTATCCCAACCCCACACCCTTCCCCTCAACCCATTAACTCATCATGCGTGCCATCTTGGTCTCCCTGCACTCAACACAAATACCCCACCAAAACCCCACTCACTAAGTACCGACGCATTGCAAACACTTACTCAGTAGAGGACTCGTCGCAGATGGTGACCATGCTTCATCCACATGTGATGGTGATGATTCTTCATCCACATGTGACAGTGCTTCATTCGGCCACTCAACAGAGGACTCGCCGCATCAACAGACCCCACTCTATATTCAACCAACGACCATGGTAGGTTTCATTACTTATTTGGACTGATTTTGTGGCAACTGAAACAAAAAATCCATCCTTATGTGTTACTGTTCAAACATTGGTAGAGGTCAAACTAAATATTTTTCATGTAAGTATTGACTAATGGGTGTTACCAAACTCCACAAACACTTTCCCTAACCAGAGGATCCTTTTGTGCAATCCACAATACTTTTTCTCCCCATACAAGAAGAAAAGCCACAAGGCAAAGAAATATCCCAAGAAATTTCTTGCTCAGAGAGGACCATATCTCAAACAGGTCATCAAGAAGGACAATTCAAACCATTCCTCAATGTACAACATTTTACATATGATCAGGCCAAGTCTTATTTGTATCAGTGTAAAGAAGACATGGTTAAAAAATTCTCCGATGAAAGAAATTTGTCTTTAAATGGAAGTTACAAGTTGATGCAGGAAGCAAGGAGAATTGCACCCACATGAGTCTCCTTACTTAATGTAAGAGAGAAAGATAGCAAAACTCTAAGTGTTGCTATAGATGATGAGACTAGGGTGTCACAAGACAAAGGAAACCTATACCTTGTAGTAATCTTTTGATGGACCTCGAGTCAATGCACATCCTCCATTCACCATATTTTTTTGGACTTAGCACTGTTGGGTCAGTGAATGGAATTAATATCTCCTTAATCATGCCCTTGTTCAACAATTTCTAAACCTGATTTCTAACTTCCTCATTTTCCTTTGGGGTCATCCTATAAGAAGCCTTGTTTGGTAAGATTTCTCTAGGTACCAGATCTATGTGGTGAATTATACTTCTTTTAGGTGGCAATACATTGGGCAAATCATCAGCTACAATGTCTTGATATCCCACTAACATATTTTTAATTTCTATTGGCAGATATGAAATGAAAGTATTAGAAGATTCACTTTTTGGCTTACAAACAATGGCATAACTCACCTCTTCTTTTGTCATCTGCTATAAGAACTCTTTTCCACCAAGCAATAGAGCTTTTGGCTCACTCTTTGTAGCTCCATTCCCTTCTTGCAAAGGAAAAAAATTATGTTGAATACCACCCATCTCAAACTTATAACAATTTTTGCTTCCATCATGCACTACTTTCCTGTCAAATTTCCAATGTCTGCCCAACAACACATAACACACATCCATAGACATGATATCACAAGTCACTTTGTCTTGATATATGCCTATTTAGAAAGCCACTTCACTTTGCTCAGTAACCAAAAATTGGTCTCCTTTATGCAACCATGACACCTTGTAGGGTGTTGGATGCTTTACCTTCTTAAGGTTAAGCTTTTCCACCATTTCAGTGGACACCAAATTTTCAATGCTTCCACTATCAATAACTACTCTGCAACATTCCCCTTGGACTTGTATGTAGTTTGAAACAAAGCTTTCCTTTATGAAGAATCTACCACTTCCTTCTCTGATTTCAATCCTTGTTCATGAGAAGATCTTCTCCATCCTCAGGTACATTCTCCACTACAGGAGCTTGTGATTTTGCTTGCTCTCCTTATGAAACATAGTTTCCTCTTTGCCCTACATTCTCATTATCAGGAAACTCATTGGATTGATGGCCTAGTTTGTTACATTTGTAACATCTGTAGACTGACTCCCTGCCTCTAACTCTACCTTTGCCTTGCTGGTAGGGTCTTCCACCTCTAGGCTCATATGCTTTCCCTGCTTGTTCTTGTTGGTTAGAACCACCAACTTCATCCTTGTAAGATGGAGCCTCCCCTCTTCCAACTGTTTTCCCTCTTCCTTTGGTAGATCCTTTTCCTCTACCAAAGTTTTGTTTCCTGACTATCTTCTCTTCTACTCTTAAAGCATACCAATAGGCCCCCTCCATGGTGATAGGAGATAACATGCTAATATCATCTTGAATTTCCATCCTTAATCCATTGATGTAACTAGCTGTCTTTTAAGAGCTATCTTCTATACAACTTGCTCTCAAGTTAACCTTATAGAACTCTTATGTATACTATCTCATAGTTAGCAACCTTTGTCTAAGGTTCTGAATCTGTTTGTAAAGACTCAACTGATAATCCGTGGGTAATAATTTGCCTCTCATCTTGGAAACCATTCTTTCCCAACTCTTGATCACCATATTATTCTTTTTCTTTATCTCAGCTTGCACACTATCCCACCATAGTGTTGCATGGACTTCCAGTCTAGTAACAGCTAGTTTCACCTTCTTATCCTCCTCAATCTCTTCATAATCAAAGTATCAGTTTAAGTCTCCTATCCATTCTATCAACCCTTCCGCTGACAAGTTCCCATCATAAATGGACAAGGATGGTTTTGGTCTAGAGCTGGAACCCAACACAGACTTTAAAAACGTCATCTCAACACTCTCAGAAGTTGTCTCCTCTTCTTGTTCATTTCCCTTTGCTTCGGGGTCACTCACATCCCATGAGTCTGGTTCTCTCTGTCTACCCAACTCCATGTGTTGAATCTTTAATTAAACTGAGAGGGGGGGGGGGGTGAATCAGTTTAATACATACATAAGCCTTTTAAAATTTTCACCAAAATTATTTACAGCTTAATATGTGAACAGTCTTATTTGCAGCCAATATTAATTTATTGTGACACCATACTTATGTTGAAAGTAGCAAGCAATTAAGCAGATTGAAATAATCACATCAACACATAAGAAGCACACATAGAGACAGCAGATGTAAGTGGAAACCCATAAAGGGAGAAAACCACATCTTATTATTGTTGTGATGCAAAGGCAAGCTCCAACTCCCTCTCACCACTATTTTCTGCAGGCACCAACCTACAGGAGGCTCCAACCTCATTCAGCTACAACTGACAGCTATCAAGCTGCAACTTGATAGGGAAGCTCCAACTTCCTCAATTTACCAAATTGAATTTTTGCTGATTTACCTCAGATATCAGCTCTATTCTGTAACTTCTCTTTCTGCTCTTCTTTTCTTAATCTTCTCTGCCTCACTCTTCTGTACTCTGCCTTCTCTATATTTACTCTCTCTAACACTTTGCATATCAAGATGATATTATTTATAGATTTCCTCACATGACTGTTTGTATTCTATTTGGAATTTGAAATGGACAGTCATGTCTCTTTGCCTTCTGCCTTCTCACTCCTTTTATCTGCTTATTCAGAAAATATAACTGTAGTTATCAATTTAACATTACAGTGGGAATTTTTTCTCTTTCGGAGACTTGCCAATGCATCACAAACAATAAAACAATTAAAACATTTACATTCGAATTACAATGTGAATTTCAGCTCACTCATTCACCCTCTTGGCTAGCTGCGCATTTGTCTTTTCTTTGACTGTGTTTGTCTTTTTTGTCCTCTGTTGTGGTGTAATTGCTGCATATGTGTAACTGAGCCTTTTAAATAAATAAAATGTAATTGCTGACTTTTAAATCAGGGAAATTCCAATCCTTTTCATGCCACGAGTGTCTTGTTGATGTGGAACATTCTGCAAGTAGAACCGACATATATCAAAGTCGTTTTATATTAATAATCGCCCTCCCATTAAGCTGAGGTATATACATAAAACCCACAATGGATTTCTTAATCCAAATAATTCTTCCTTGCTTCTATCAGAACCGAAATCCTTTCTTATATTTAAAATGTAATCTGATATATCCTTTTATATATTAAAACCATTTTATAATAGCTTTTGAACGCTTTTTAAAACAGTTTCAATATTCCGATGCGATATGATTCCAATCATCGCAATCAGCGATCAACACAATACTACAATATATATATATATATCTGTTAACAATTTCTCCGACGCAATGCAATCGGCAGTCACAACTCGCAATGTTTGAATGCCAAACCTATTAATTGTTCCATAGTTCCGATCCGATTCAATCGGAAATCGGAAATTGCTATAATTCAATGTCACCTTCCGTAGCCTTGGTGATATCTCCCGGACCCGATTTCACATCAAACAAGTTTTTAACATTTCGCATCCGCTCCAATTGTCATGTAATGCGATTTGTGAACTCCTCTCCACTCCGATGCGATGATCTTACTGGACTCGACCACTTTTTATATGACAAAGTTTATTCAACTATCGCGTCCGGACTTTGCCAATCACAATCGCAAGTTTTGGTTTATACATTCCGCTGCCCTTATAAACTCCGATGCGATTTGGTAAGAGGTCCCACCATATAGTACTTTGGTTATTTGTTTAACATTAAGCGCTCCATAATATATACATTGGACCTTTTAATGAGATTTCAATACATCGAATAACGTTAATGAACCAAATTCATTACATATATCTCCGCCCTGGGCCCACAATACAACCAAAGGACCAATCAAATGCGTGCACCCGTACCTGGCTATCCTCCGGGCTCTTTCATTAAACTTCGGCCAATTCCAGAGAGCGACCACTGTTAGATATCGAGCCTCCGGATCAACGGTGTAGGTTAATATCGCTCCACGTCTTCAATCGAGGTATAACGCGCGATGGTGTAGTTTAAACGGTGTTTTTACTGTTCATCCAGGGACATGCGTCGATCAATCAATGGAATCACTGCGAAACTCCAAAATACCGCCTTCCGTATAATAATGGTGCGATGAAACCCACGGTTTCGCTCCAAACCGCCGTCACTGTTCATCCATCATGGTTCCGCTGCTCCAGGTTCCGGTCCTCCACGATTTTAATTATATATATATATATATATATATATATATATATATATATATATATATTCATCACATTTCAATTATATATATATTTTGTTACGACTATGGTTCTGCCTCCATTCATACTGCGCATTTGACTATGGTTCCACCTCCAACGCAGAGTTCCACCATTCATATGACTATTAAAAAACACAGTTCGGAAATGTGTTATGTGTAACGCCCGGCTGTATAATAGATTCTGTATCCTCCATCTGGGTAGGCGATTCCCGGAATAATATTTGTGTTATATTAAATGTATAACGCCGGTTGGAGTGTGCGATTCCTGGAATATGGTTCTATATTATATGTGTAACACCCGGCTTGGGGTATGATTCTCGGAATTTTATAACTGCTCTGCCTCTGCCTCTGCCTCTGCTGCTTCTGTCGCTCTGCCTCTGTTATATTCGCTTCCTTTGCCTTCATTTGCTTCTTTGTTGCCTCCATTGTATTCGCTGCTTCCTTTGCCTGTCTCTGCTTCAGCGCTGCCTCCTTTGCCATCAATGACAACATTTCCAACAGTCTCCCCCTTTGGCATTGATGACAATCCACTTTCTCTGTTTGCCTTCTCTTTCTCTTGTTGCTTGCTCTTCCTGTTTGCCTGCTCTTCCTCCTGTTGTTTGTTCTTCCTCCCCCTGTGACATCAATGGCAAAGGGTTGCTTTTTGTATTTCTTTTCTCTGAGTTACGTTTAGGCCCTCTTCTGCTTTGATACCATGCTGCTCCAGATTGATGTATAAAACTTGTTGAGAGAACACTTTGAGGATTATTGAACTTGAATATATGTTTTGTCTCTGTCTAATATAGTGAGCCGATATATGTTTTATAGCTGTGTTTCATTTGTAGTGCCTGTAATCTGTGCTATATTGCAGACAGAGATGATGCATTTTACGATTGAAATGTCCTTGTTGCTTTTTCATGTTGAATGTTGATAATACTGAGATTATGCTGATAATATCGATAATGCTGATACTACTAATAATGCTGATCCTTTGGACCTGTTTTATGCTTCCCTTGCTTGCTGATTTCCTTTAGGAATGATATTTTCGTTTCTATTCTCCCCCTGAGATTGTGCTTTCTCTTCATATTAGAGAGTAGTATCTATAGATACTACCCCTAGTCTATCTCTCAAGTATTCGAATTGTTCTCTGGCAAGTGGTTTAGTAAATATATCTGCTATCTGTTCTTTTGTTGGTACATAGTCTAGTTTAACTATCTTCTGAGCTACTTGTTCTCGGAGAAAATGATACTTGATTGGTATATGTTTAGTTTTTGAATGAAGCACAAGATTTTTAGATATACTTATAGCACTTGTATTATCACATTTGATTGAGATAGGTTCATTAATGCTTACCTTCATGTCTTGAAGAGTCTGCTTCATCTACATGACTTGTGTACAACAAGCTGCTGCTGCTATATATTCTGCTTCAGCTGTAGACAGGGAGATAGATGTTTGTTTCTTGCTTAACCATGCCACCAGACTTTCTCCTAAATAGAATGCACTTCCACTTGTACTCTTTCTGTCATCCACACAGCTGGCCCAATCTGCATCTGTGTATGCTGTTAAAGTGAAGCTTTTGCCTTTAGGATTCCAAAGCCCATACTGTGTAGTTCCTTGTAGATATCTGAATATCCTTTTGACTGCAAGAAGATGATTTTGTTTAGGTGTTGCTTGATATCTAGCCACTAGTCCTACTGCTAGCATGATGTTTGGTCTTGAAGCTGTCAAATACAGCAGGCTTCCTATCATGGATCTGTAGAGTTTTTGATCTACATCTGTAGACCCATCATCAACACACAGCTTGCATCCCGTGATCATGGGGGTTGTCACAGGTTTACAATCCTCCATTTTGAATTTTTTCAGCATTTCTTTTAAGTATTTTTCTTGAGAGATGAATGTGCCTGTGTTCTTTTGTTGAATTTGCAGTCCCAAGTAGAAACTGAGCTCTCCAATCATAGACATTTCAAACTCTGTTTTCATCTCATCAACAAACCCTTTTGCTAGTTCATCTTTATTGCTTCCAAACATAATGTCATCAACATACACTACAACAATCAGAAGTTCATTTTCATGGGCTTTTATGTATAGATTGTTGTCTACTCCACCTCTCTTAAAACCCTATTTTTGCAAATATTTATCCAGTCTTGAGTACCAAGCACGAGGAGCCTGTTTCAGTCCATAGAGGGCCTTCTTCAGTATGCATACATAGTCTTCTTTGTCTGTCAATGATAAGCCTTCTGGTTGTTCCATGTAGACTTATTCTTCTAAGTCTCCATTCAAAAATGCAGATTTTACATCCATTTGATATACTTTGAAGTTTTGGTAGCATGCAAATGCCAGGAACATTCTGATAGCTTCCATTCTGGCTGCAGGGGCAAATGTTTCATCGTAATCAAGTCCTTCAATTTGTGAGTATCCTTTGCAGACAAGTCTGGCTTTATTCCTGATTACCTGTCCTTTCTCATTCATTTTATTTTTGAATACCCATTTTGAGCCAATGATATTTTTCTCAATTGGTCTAGGAACTAGTTCCCAGGTATTGTTCTTTTCAATTTGGTCCAATTCTTCATTCATTGCTTTTACCCAAGACTTGTCCTTGCTGGCTTCTTCAAATTTCTTTGGCTCTATTTGTGACAGCATGGCTATGTATACCTCTTCAGTTTGTTCTGTTAGCTGCCTTCTTGTCTGGACCCCTGCTTTCTTATCTCCTATGATCTGATCTTCAGGATGATTCTTCTGAGTGTATCTTGAGGGGGTTTTCGAGCTCAGCTCTGCATCTTCTGTTGTCTTGCTTATTTCATCATCATCTTTGTTTTCCTCTTCATGGTTGTCTGATGGACTGCAGCAGTCTGTATCTCAAGTATTGTTTGGAAGTTCTTCATCAAATCTCACATCAATACTTTCAACTATTTTCCGAAGAGTCTTGTTGTAGCACCTGTACCCTTTACTTTTGGAAGCATATCCTAGAAAAATCCCTTCATCTACTCTTGCATCAAATTTTCCAAGATTTTCATCATTATTCTTTATGTAACATTTGCTTCCAAAGATTCTGAAATGTTTGATTGAAGCTGGCTTTCCATGCCATAGTTCATAGGGAGTCTTGTCATTGCTTGGCCTTAAGTGAGCTTTATTAAGGATATGTACTGCTGTGTGCACTGCTTCTGCCCAGAAGGTTTGAGCAATATTATTCTCTTGCATCATGGCTCTGGAAATTTGTTGAACAGATATGTTTTGTCTCTCTGCTACTCCATTCTGCTGAGTTGTCCCTACAATAGTAAATTGTTGTTTTATGCCATGTTCATTGCATAGGTCTGCAAAGTCATAATCAGTGAATTCACCTCCTCTGTCTGATCTGATGCATTTCAGCTTGCATCCTGTCTGATTTTCTGCTAATGCTTTGAATATTTTGAATTTGTCCAGAGCTTCCGACTTATTCTTGAGAAAAGCAACCCATGTCATTCTGGAGAAATCATCTATTATCAGCATGAAGTAGGATTCTCCACTTGGTGTCTTAGTTCTAGAAGGTCCACATAGATCCATGTGCACAAGATGGAGAGGTCTTCTTATTGATAACTCATCTTTGGCTTTGAAGGATGTGCGTGTCTGTTTGCCCAATTGACATGATTTGCACATGGTATTAGAAGGTTGCCTTATTTCTGACATGTCTTTGACAGCTTTTTTCTTGCTTAGTCTCATGATGTGATCGAAGCTGAGATGTCCCAATCTTTTATGCCATAACCATGACTCCTCAAGTTTGCTAAGATGGCATGCCTCATCTTCCTCTTTCACAATGTAAACATTTCTCTCTGTTCGAACTCCTTTGAGCAGAGTCTTACCTGTGGTGCTTGATTTGACTTCACAATCTTGTGCCCTAAAGAGAACTTCACACCCTTTGTCACACATCTGACTAACACTTAGTAAATTTTCTTTCAGCCCATCAACAAATAGTACATCTTGGGCTTTTCCTCTACCATTGTCTATGCTGACCGAGCCTTTTCCCTTGATCTTTCCTGACTTATCATTGCCAAAAGTAACATTGCCATATTTCCTTTCATCAAGAGTTATAAACTTGCTTTTATCCCCAGTCATGTGTTTTGAGCAGCCACTGTCCAGGTACCACTGGCTTTTCAGGTCTTGAGCAGTTAGAGCTAAGTCACACTTATTCTCCTTCTTTATCCACAGGAGGCATCCTTTTGTTTGGTATCTTTTGTGAGTTGATGAATCACATCCTTTCAGAGGACAAAATTTCTTTGATTCATAAACCTCCTTGAGGTGTTGAACATCAATCTTTGTCCATACTTTCTACACTCAATAATTTTATGGCCAAATTCCTTACAATAAAACAATAACCATAGAAATTATTTGCATACCTGATGTAAGGTTGTTTTCTCCATTTGTTTGTTTGAGACAATTTCTTCACTGTTTGCATCTTTTGTAGATCTGAATTACTCTTCCTTGCATAACAATATGCAGCAATGTTTCCCGGCTTGTGGCAGACATAACAGGTGGCATTCTCCATAGGAGGGAAGAATCTCCTCTGATGGCTTCCAAATTTGACATACTCAGGGGCATATAATTCTTTTTCTGTCATCTTAGTATTTATTACATTTTTTGTTACTAGAGATTTATTTTGATCTCTGTCATCCTTATTACATGTTTCTTCTTTTGTGGGAATTGTCTGGGCTTCTTCATCAGTCTTCTTTTCTTTTACAAAAATTATATTTTTGTTTTCCTTTTCTTTGCCTTTACTCGATTCTCCTTCATAGCCTATTCCTGTTTTTATCATTAGGGATCTTTGAGCAACCAGGATTTCATTCAACTTACTAGAGCTGGTTGTTTGAGAAGAGTTTATAACCACTGACCTTTGAGCATTTTCTAGTTTCTTCCTGAGACATACTACTTCTTCTTCCAGTTTCTCTTGTTCTCGGGTCTTATCCTTGATTTGCTGAAGTAACATGTCTTCTATCTTCTTGGCTTCTTCAAGCTCTACCTTTAGCTGCATGAGGACTTCTGAGTTTTGTCCTTCTCTTACATACTTAAGAAGAATGTCCTTTTGTTTTCTGCATTTTAGTTTGAGTCTGTCAATCTCTTCCAGAGCACTTCTTAGCTCCCCCTCAAGGTCGACTTCCCCTTCTTCTTCTTCATCTTCTAGCAAGAGTCCTTCAAGTTCTTCTATGGCCATCAATAAGAATTCGGAGGTTCCTTATTCACTTGAGAGTTCATCTGAATCTTCAGATGTACTGCTGTCTTGTTGAGCATAGAAGGATTTTCTGCTGATCTTCTTTCCTTTCTGCCAGGTTTTTGATTTATTTCTCTCTGACTCTTGAGGCTGATTCCTTACTTTCTTGTGAGGACACTTAGCAGCATAGTGTCCAACTCTTCCACAGTTAAAGCATTTGAAAGGAAGTTTACCTTTGTATTTTCCTGAGCCTCTATCCAATTTCTTGACAAAATTTGCCTCTTCTTCATCCGAGCAAGAGCATATGTCTCCCTCTTCTTCTTTCTTCTTTTCTGTTTTGAAGGTTGCCTCCCTCGTACTTGGCTTCTTCTGTGAGAGTCTCATCTCATATGCTGTTAGATTTCCAAGTAGCTGGTTCATGGTCAAGGTCTCCCAATTAGCTGTTTCTTCTATTGTAGACACCTTGGGATTAAACCTGGGTGGAAGAGATCTTAGAATCTTTTGTACAATTACAGCTTCTCTTATGTTTTCACCTAGAGCCTTCATGTTATTTACTATTTCTGCAACCCTTAGAAAGAAGCTAGCAATGTCTT
The DNA here is from genome assembly GCA_034641835.2 of Pinus albicaulis. Lineage (NCBI taxonomy): Eukaryota > Viridiplantae > Streptophyta > Pinopsida > Pinales > Pinaceae > Pinus > Pinus albicaulis. The sequence goes on along the minus strand of CM076579.1, from coordinate 477,476,910 downwards.
CATCATCATCCATTTTTAAGTTCTCAAATTGGGCTTGATAGACTTGAAGTTTGGCAGTCTTTACTTTCTTGTCTCCCTCATGGATGTTCTCCAGAGTATCCCACATTTCTTTGGCAGTGTCTTTGTGCATTACTTTTATGAACTCTGCTTCACACAATCCATTCAAGATGGCATTCATGGCTTTTGCATTAGCTAAAAAATCTTGTTTTGTTTCTTTCTCTGTGTCAGTTGCCTTTGGGGCATATCCTACTTCCACAGCACCCTAGACTTCTATACCTAGAGACATTATGTATGTCCTCATTCTGATTTTCCAGAAGGCATAATTTTCACCAGTGAAAAAAGGGGCTTTATTGGTTGAGCATCCTTCTTTACTAGCCATCTTGGGAACCTAGGATCTCCTTTCAGTTGTTAGACTGGTGCAAAGGAATCGGCTCTGATACCAATTGTTGAATCTTTAATTAAACTGAGAGGGGGGGAGGGGTGAATCAGTTTAATACATACATAAGCCTTTTAAAATTTTCACCAAAATTATTTACAGCTTAATATGTGAACAGTCTTATTTGCAGCCAATATTAATTTATTGTGACACCATACTTATGTTGAAAGCAGCAAGCAATTAAGCAGATTGAAATAATCACATCAACACATAAGAAGCACACATAGAGACAGCAAATGTAAGTGGAAACCCATAAAGGGAGAAAACCACATCTTATTATTGTTGTGATGCAAAGGCAAGCTCCAACTCCCTCTCACCACTGTTTTCTGCAGGCACCAACCTACGGGAGGCTCTATCCTCAATTCTGCAAGCTACAACTTGCAAGGAAGCACCAACTCCCTTCAATTTTCTGCAGGCACCAACCTACAGGAGGCTCCAACCTCAGTCAGCTACAACTGACGGCTATCAAGCTGCAACTTGATAGGGAAGCTCCAACTTCCTCAATTTATCAAACTGAATGTTTGCTGATTTACCTCAGATATCAGCTCTGTTCTGTAGCTTCTCTTTCTGCTCTTCTTCTCTTAATCTTCTCTGCCTCACTCTTCTGTATTCTACCTTCTCTAAATTTACTCTCTCCAACTCCCTTTTTTCATATCAAGATGATATTATTTATAGATTTCCTCACATGACTGCTTGTATTCTACTTGGAATTCGAAATGGACAGTCATGTCTCTTTGTCTTCTGCCTTCTCACTCCTTTTATCTGCTTATTCAGGAAATATAACTGTAGGTATCAATTTAACATTACAGTGGGAATTTGTTCTCTCTCGGAGACTTGCCAATGCATCACAAACAATAAAAACAATTAAAACATTTACATTCGAATTACAATGTGAATTCCAGCTCACTCATTCACCCTCTTGACTAGCTGCAAATTTGTCTTTTCTTTGACTGTGTTTTGTCTTTTTTGTCCTCTGCTGTGGTGTAATTGTTGCATATGTGTAACTGAGCCTTTTAAATAAATAAAATGTAATTGCTGACTTTTAAATCAGGGCAATTCCAATCCTTTTCATGCCACGAGTGTCTTGTTGATGTGGAAGTTCCGCAGGCCGGAAAATACATATATCACAACTATATTACTTTAATAATCGCCCTCCCGGATTAGGTAGAGGTATATACATAAAACCCACGTGATTCTTAATCCAAATAATTCTTCTGCCTTTCTCCAGACAAAATCCTTTGTTAGATTTAAAATGTAATCGATATATCCTTTTATATATTAAAACCCTTTATAATAGCTTTTTAGGCAGCTTTTTAAGCAGTTTGATATTGATGCGATATGATTCCAATCATCGCAATCGGCGATCAACCTGTCTTTAATATATATATATATATATATATATATATATATATATATATATATATATATATATATATATCGTGCTTTCTAATTACTTTCAGCGATGCAATCGATAGTATAACAAAAAAACAATGTTTGAATTCCAAACCTGTTAATTGTTCCATAGTTCCGATCTGATTCAATAGGAAATCGGAAATCGCTATAATTCAATGTCGCCTTCCGTAGCCTTGGTGATATCTCCCGGACCTGATTTCACATCAAACAAGTTTTTAACATTTCGCATCCGCTCCAATTGTCATGTAATGCGATTTGTGAACTCCTCTCTACTCCGTCACGATGATCTTCTTGGACTCGACCACACGCTGTGAAGTTTATTCAACTAGCGTTCGGCCTTTGCAATCGCAGTAAAATTTTAGTTTATACATTCTAGCTGCCCTTATAAGCTCCGATGCGATTTGGTAAGAGGTCCCACCACTCTGAGTACTCATTGAGAATTTTGAGGTCTAAAATTATTCTGGGCCTCCTAAAGTATAAAAATAATAGTGGAAAAAATAAAATAGATTTTATGACATCATCAAATTTTAGAGGGAAAAATGAAAAAACACTTTCAGATTCATATTTTCAACTTATCTCCCAAAATTTTTACTCAAATTTCGAGTGGGAGTACTCGTTGGATGCAAAATTTAATTCCTCATCAAAGGAGTACCCATGTTGCATACTTTCGATGAACCCTGCTACATGAAAAATTGGAAATACATAAAAAAACATGATTACAATCACGTTTTTTTTATGTATTTCTAGAAAACAAATATCATCTCAGTTCATCAAAAGTATGCAACATGGGTACTCCTTGGATGAGGAATTAAATTCCGCATCCAATGAGTACTCCCGCTCGAAATTTGAGTAAAAACTTTGGGAGATAAGTTGAAAATACGAGTTGAAAAAGTAGTTTTATTATTTTATTATCTTTTAATATTTGTACCTTTTTATTTAAAAAATGGTGAATCATCCCCCATGGTTGACATCATCATCTTGAATCCTATTGGTTGTTATAAAGTTTATTTTTGTTGTACATTTTTCTTAGGAGGCCCATTTTAGACCTCAAAATTCCCCTAATGTTGGTTATTTGTTTAACATTAAGCGCTCCATAATATATACATTGGACCTTTTAATGAGATTTCAATACGTCAAATAACGTTAATGAACCAAATTCATTACATATATCTTTGCCCCGGGGCCACAATACAACCAAAGGACCAATCAAATGCGCGCACCTGTACCTGGCTATCCTCCGGGCTCTTTCATTAAACTTCAGCCAATTCCAGAGAGCGACCACCATTAGATATCGAGCCTCCGGATCAACGGTGTAGGTTAATATCGCTCCACGTCTTCAGCCGAGGTATAACGTGCGATGGTGCAGTTTAAACGGTGGTTTTACTGTTCATCCAGGGACACGCGTCGATCAATCAATGGAATCGCTGCGAAACTCCAAAATACCCCTTTCCGTATAATAGTGGTGCGATGAAACCCACGGTTTCGCTCCAAACCGCCGTCATTGTTCATCTGTCACGGTTCCGCTGCTCCAGGTTCCGGTCCTCCACGATTATATATATATATATATATATATATATATATATATATATATATATATATATATATATATATATATATATATATATATATATATATCTAACTATTCATCGCATTTCAATTATATATATATTTTGTTACGACTATGGTTCTGCCTCCATTCATACTGCGCATTTGACTATGGTTCCACCTCCAACGCAGAGTTCCACCATTCATATGACTATTAAAAAACACAGTCTGGAAATGTGTTATGTGTAACGCCCGGCTGTATAACAGATTCAGTATCCTCCATCTGGGTAGGCGATTCCCGGAATAATATTTGTGTTATATTAAATGTATAACGCCGGTTGGAGTGTGCGATTCCCGGAATATGGTTCTATATTATATGTGTAATTCCTGGCTTGGGGTATGATTCTCAGAATTTTATAACTGCTCTGCCTCTGCCTCTGCCTCTGCTGCTTCTGTCGCTTTGCCTCTGTTATATTCGCTTCCTCTGCCTTCATTTGCTTCTTTGCTGCCTCCATTGTATTCGCTGCTTCCTTTGCCTGTCTCTGCTTCAGCGCTACCTCCTTTGCCATCAATGACAACATTTCCAACACCATGGCCTCCATCCTAGCCTACATAACTCTCATTTTCTCCATCAACTCAACATTGGTAACATTTCTACCCCTACGACTTGCTCTTCCTCCACGTACTCTCTGTTGTGGATCATACTCGTATCCTTTTATTTTTCAAATATTTGAAAAAATATAAATATAAAATGTGGGAAAATATGTTAAAGTATTTAAGTCTTATAATTTAGCACAAAAAAGATTTATGTTCATTAAATTTTAACTTTAAATATTTAAACTTTATAGCTATGGGTCTGTATTAAAGGTTAAATAGTGATTGGTTTGAACAACGGAAAGTGTCGATCATCAAAATATTTATTGAAAAGCCCAACCCGCGGGCACAAATAGCGTGACAAATACATTGAGGAGTGCCTTCGCAGTTGACTGGGTTGACTGTGGGGACAACGGAGATCGAATGCGGGGGCACCATCCAAAATTTTCCTCCATACCCCAAGAGCCCTCGTAGTGACGTAGGACGCTGAGTTGGTCCCAACTTTTTTCCACATCAAGCAAAGTTAATGGTTTGCTAGTGCGTCTTGTCAGCATTTAATTCAAAACCCGCGCCATTTATTTAAAGGATTTTTTCCCTATTTTTCAAAATTAATTGTGAATTGCTACGCCGCACCCTGTTTGAGCTCTCCGCCACTTGCAAAATTTGACCACCTTATAGACTGTTTTCCATGTAAAATTTTAAACATGGCTAAAAGGTCATCCCTTTCAGGTTCAACCAACCATATCCCTATCATGGATACTGAGAGGGATATTCAAGATACCCTCTATTCAGTAATTCACCTCCCCTTTTACTAGCAAGTTATATTGAATGCTAATGCCTCTCCTATATATTTTGCCATGATCAAGTCTGGAGTCCTGTCTACATGCATTCCTAAAACCCACCTTTTCCCTAAATTCATCTATTGGTTGGTATTTTTTATGTATCCCGAGAAGTGTTTTGTCATGAATTCCCAAGGAGAAAATGTTTTCCAAGTGTCTACCCTATTAATCCGCCAAGCCCTCTGCTATCCTGAGTCAGATTCATCCATTCAATTTTCTAAAGATTCACTGGTTCAGTATTATGATAATCTTGCAGGAGAAGAATTCAATCATTTCATGTTCCATTTGAAGCCTGACATGAAGCAGTTTCAGCCAGATTGAAAGGAGTTTGATATGGGGGTTTTTGATGCAGAGACTCGTCCAGTATTGAGCCATATTGCGAAAATTCTGGGTAAGGATGATGATAATGTAGTGGATAAATCAGTTCTAGGAATGTTTTCCATGATGATGAAGCCAGGAATGGTGCTGGATATTCCATAATATTGGTAGGAAGCATTCAAATCATAGCTGATGAGCCTCTCATTAATAGGTTCCTTTAAATTTCCCTCATTAATTGTATATTTGTTCTTATACCAAAATGTGGAAGAATTCATGCATTTATGTCTAAATATTATGGATGTAAATAAAAGAAGGCAATCAGTGACATTCTGAACAGATGTAGTTAGAAGGGAGCAAAATGAGGGTGGGTTGTTTGATTTTGCTAGTTATTACAGGCCAACTGCATACAAAATATTGAATGGAAGTCCTCCTCCCTGTTTCCTACCTAAAGCTCAGGAGTTTTTGCATTTAGGAAAAAATTGTAAATATCGAGACTGGTTTGTTTTTGAGGAATATTCTGAAATAAGGCTATATGGAGCAAGTGTTGAGCCTTATAGAATCCCAACTTTTGTGCCAATGAGGCTCTTTTCTTTAGAATTCATTAGGCAGAGTCTAAATGTTGATCAGGTTCATTTTGTGCCTATGAAGAAAGGTAACATGTACAAATTACCCATGGTTGTAGGCCCTTTTATAGTAAATATGAGACAGACATTTGATGAAGTGACAAAAATGTTAGATGACATGCAAATGTTATTAGGAGAAAGTTGGGCTTATGACCCATATAGTGTTATTTCAAATAGAAGGATTGAGAATGGATATTTTGCTTTCAGTTATGAAAGTAGGCTAGAACAAGAGAAGATAGCATGTAAAGATGTGAAGAGCTCAGTAGATGCTAACATTCAAACTCCTATTGTAGCAGAGAAAACAACTAAAAGAACCAAGGAAATGGTGATTGATCTAGATGATGAGGTGCAGGGAGCCATGAAGAGAACAAAAATTACTAAAGAGCTTGCATCTACTGCTCCTGGTTTTTCTTTGCATTTGGGAGAAGAAAAAAATTCTCCTCCCTCACCTAGGAATCATGAAGCTTCTCATGAATAGGTGCCCTTGATTAAACAAATGTTTTCACAAATTGAAGAAAGAAATCAGAGGATGAAGGCCAGCATGGAGGCCCAAGCTGAGCATCAAATTAATACTGAACAAACAAGGTTGTTAACTGTAATGGATCTTGAAAAAGATCAGTTTAGAATTGCCCTCTCACATCCTACAGATATGTCAATTGGTCCTTCCAGCAATTTCAACACTGTTAATGTGACTGTGGATGTAAAGAAGATTCTTCTCATTGATAAAATGAACTTGCATGTGCAAACAGGTCAATTGATTGTAAATGAACTCACAAAGACTAATGCAATGGCAATAAAGGAAGAGAATATGTTGGGAAAAGTAATTAAACAGTTGAAGTTAGAAAAGGCTAACTCAAGAGCCTTAAAAGTTCAAAATGAAGAATTGAAGAAGATTATTATAAAAATTGGAGTAGACCCTAGTGACAAGACTGCTGTGCAGAAATTCATGCAAAGTGCCGAGGTAGAGATATCTACATTAAGGAAGAAATTGAAGTTACCTACTGGTGAACATTCAATGGCTATAGAAGTTGCATAGGTAGAGAAGGAAAAGGAAAAGTTGTTGCAGCAACTCATGCAGAAGGATGAAGAACTTTCCAAAGTAAAGCAGACTACAATTTCATTACAAAATCATATTGATAATCATAACTATACTTTTTTTTTTCCTACAGGTGATGAAGACCCTCAAACACAAATCATTCAATTAAATACTGAGTTGCAGATCGCTGAAAGAGATAGAAAGAAGGCTCAAACAGATCTGGAGACTGCAAAAAAATTGATGAAGGTCATATAAAATGAAGCAGATAAATACAAAATGGATTTCTGAAATGCTGAAGCTGAGATTAAGAATCTCAAAGAAAGAATGAAAGGTAATCTGTTACTAATACAAGCTAAAGATATCATTTGGACTGATATCATTTCAGAAATGAAATTCAATTGGTGCTTCCTGATGATAATTGCAAAAGAAAAAAGCCTTATTGTGGAGTGTGAAGAACTAATTATGTCTGATAAGCAAAAAGGGATTAATAGAGCCATTTGGGCCAGAAGATTTATTGAGTTTATCAATTCCAAATTAGATAAGGAGTTAGAGGAGAATGATATGCAAGACAAAATGTTATATGAAGTGGAAATTAATAAAATGATTATCAGGAATGATCTCAGAAAGGCTGCAAAAAAGAAACTAATGGAAATAAAAGAAGCAGTAAGTCAATTTGATAAATCTTTTGATAAAATGACAAGGGTAGGCTTGCCATCATGTTGGAGAGCTGAAGAAAATCTTTTGCCATGGAGATCTTATGAGAATTTACTGGTGATGACAAAAAGCAAGATTGATAACAGGCATGAAAAGACTCAGGTGCTTAAAGGAGAGACAATGGTCAACTTCTTGCAGAGACATTTTCAACTCTTGTGGATGGTAAAAAAACTCTTTTCTCTAAAAGGTCTTCTTATGACCGAATTACTGCATTCGGATTGGAATATCACAATCTGACACATTCATCCAGGACGAAGGTAGAAATATGGAAAAAGTGCAGAGCTTGGACAATTGACCTGCCAAAAGGATCAACAACAAAGAAAGACAAATTAGTTGACCAAGGAAAAGAAGCCACATCATCAACAATTCCTATAGATTAGGATATTTATTTTATGTTATTTTTTGAAGACAATGTAATTGTAATAAGACATTTTCAAGGCATGTAATAAACAGCCTTCGAAGTCTTGAAGTATTTTTGGTAGTTAGGATTGGTTACAACAGTTCCAAACTGCTTTTTACTATATTTAATGTAATTTTCAAGAGGAAGAAAGGTTCTGAGTTTTGGACCTCTAGACAAATATTTTTGTACTCAAAGATTCAAAAATTAATGAATGAGTAAGCAAGTTTCTGGCATTTTGTTTATGTTGAAATGTATTCCAGTTTTCATTATGTATTTCCATCTATGAATAAAACAAGGTTATGAGTAGCAGGTCTCTTTTTACTTCTCTGTATAAGAGTTAAAAAAACTTAATTGGTGCTCCTTTGTTTTAACTATTTCTTTCACATATTTCTTCTAGGGTTTGGAATGATATTTTATGTATAAAACAACGTATCAGTTTGGACTTCTTCTTACATTTTATTCTAGTCACTTCATTCAACATCAACAGATGGTAGCATTGTGAAGCATTCATAATATTTGATATTTAAGGGTTTTATTATAAATAGTTGAGGGTTAATAAAATGTAGACATAAAAAATTGTGACATAATCATAAAATGTCTTAAGCACTGATCCCTTATCACAGCTAAGGGATTGTCTCTTAAGGTACAACATTAATTAGTGTCGTTGCCGAGGAACGAAGATTCGAAGGTTTTCCCTAGGTTTTGTTCATATTTCCTCTGGTTGTTTAGAGAGGAGGAAATACTAAGTTGTGTTTTATTTTAAATAATTCTGGCTCCTAAGAGGCCTCACATGAGGTTAGATACCTCTCAACAAAAAGTCCCTATTCTGTCAGATCCAAAGAAGTTAGTTTCAAAGAAGGGTCAGAAATCAAAAATATTTTCTACACCTGATGCCACATTGCTTGCACGAGGCAGCAGTTCTCATATTTTTCCATCCAAGTAAATTTCTCGGAAACTCATTTTCCTGGAAAAGGAACCCTTGTCATCACCCATTCATTTCCAAGAACCAACATTAGAAGAACTATATTTTGAGTCTGCATCATTTCCATTCATAGAATCTCAACCTAATTCAGTTACCAGTTCTTTTGCTATCATTCATATACCCCTTCCCATATCAGTTGTTCCATCCCTTTTATCCCCACCTACAACTAGTATTCATTTTACCCCCGCTCGAGGAGCAGTCAATCAGGGCATAAACATGGTAGCCCGTGCTTTCTTGATGAATAGATATGCATCATTAAATCTACCCCAACCATTGAATGCAATGCCTCAAGAGTACCTTAAGTTACTCCCTATATTTACTGGTGAAGATGAAATAACTGCAGAACAACACTTGAATTTGTTTTGCACTTTTGCTAAAAACTTTAACGTAGAACATCTTGATGTTGTAATGAGACTTTTTGTATAGTCTCTAAGTGGAGAGGCAAGAAAATGGTTTAAAAGATTACCTAATGGTTCAATCAATGATTGGGATGAATTAGAAAGACAATTCATCCAGAGATGGGGTGAAAAAAGAGACCATGGTTATTCTTTAACAGATTTTAATGCTATAAAGAAAAAATCAAATGAAAGTATGGTGATTTTGTCAAAAGATTTAATAAGTTGTACAATAGTTTGCCTGTGGAAATGAAACCTCCTCCTATTGGAGCAAGGGTTGTTTTTGCTGGTGCATTTGCATTAGATTTCAGTTTTACCTTGAGAGAAATAAGAGCCTCTACTCTTGAACAAATTCAAACTGATGCCTTAGAAATTGAGGCAAACATGACTGCAGCTGGAAAGGTTCAAGACAAGGGAAAGGCCAAAGAAGAAGATTCATCACAAGATCAAAGGATAGATGATATGACTAAGGTCATTAAATTTTTTTCAAATAAATTAGTAAATATGGAATTAGATAACAAGAAACCTGCACAAAAAAACAGAGGGGTTTTCAATCCCCAATTGAGAAAACAACCCCTACATATTCTACAGAGAGAAAGAAAAGATCAAGATCAATTCCAAGCACCTTTATATATAGAGGCAGCCCCATCACATTCTACTGATAATGATCAGAAATAAGATGAAGATCAAATTTCTGCTGTATATATGGAATATGGTGAAACAGAAGAAGAGAGTGAGAAAGAATATGCAGAAGAATGTAAAGAAGCTGATATCTCATTTGATTAGGAAGAAATGGATGATTATTGCAAACAATTTACTGATTTTATGCAAGCAGAGTTGCATAAAAAATATGATTTGAGGTCAAAAAAGAGGTTGAGAACTCAGGATGATGAAGGAGAGGAATTAGAATCAATACCTACTTCAATGGTGACTCCACTACAAAAGAATCCTATTAAAAAATCAGATAAAGGGAAACCGCCCATGAATCAAGAAAAAGAGAAAGAGAAGCAGCAAGCTGAAGCTCCTCAAATAAAATCTAATGACCCAAATATTTTGGAGAAAATTGTTACTATTCCTGATTAACATGCTAATTCAATTAAAAACCAAGAAGAACCTGAAAAGTTAACAAAACAAAACCAAACTTTCAGCTTGTCTAAGGAATTAGAGAAAGTAAAGATTCAAGTGCCACTTCTTGAGTTGGTCAAAACACCTGGTTATAAGAAAGAAATTGCAGAGTTTATCAATTTATCTCAGTCTGATGAGGTGGGTGATATAGTGAATCTGCAAGAAGAGAAACCAGTGGTTACTTTTGGACCTCATTTTGAAGAGGTAGATTCTTCTATTGCACCTTTTTATATATCAGTTCTATTGCATGATTTCATTTTACAAAATTGTATGCTAGATTATGGAGCATCACATAATCTAATGCCACTATATGTGATGAAAGAATTGAAATTACAAATCACCAAACCATATAGAAACCTTTATTCCTTTGATTCAAAAAGGGTGAAGTGTGTGGGTCTTATCAAGGATATGATTGTTTCCCTGGCTAAAATTTCATCTAAGAGTATTATGATGGATGTGGTAGTAGCAGATATCCCAGCCAGATTTGGTATGTTGTTGTCTAGATCTTGGGGGGCAAAGCTTGGAGGAGTTTTGAAATTGGATTTCACATATGCTATCATTCCTATTTTTAATGGGGAGGAAAGGAGGTTATACAAAGAAACTAGATTCTTGAAAACTACTACCAAGAAAGATGCAGGTAATTCCCCCATTTATGGCCAAGAGAAGGAGGATCTCTCTTGTTTCATGCTGCATGAAGATGCAGAATTTGCTGAAGATTCACAAAAGCAGCTCGCTTCAGCCAATGTACATAAAGAGTTGTGTTCAAATAAAATTTGGAAGTGTTATTTTGATGGTGCATTCTCTAAGGAGGGCACTGGAGCTGGATTCATATTTATATCTCCTGAAGGTAACTTTTTACCTTTTTCCTTCAAATTGGAATTTGAATCTACTAGCAATGTGGCTGAATATGAAGCATTGATTCTAAGTCTGCAGATAGCTAAATAGATGGGAATTCAGTTTTTATCTGTTTTTGGTGACTCTGAGTTAATCAAAAGACAAATTAAGAATTGGTGCCAAACTAAACATCCCAGATTAAGATCTTATAGAAATGAGGTGTGGGATTTAGTTGAGAATTATTTAGAGGCTTTTAATTTACAATTTATTCCAAGAGAAGAGAATAGAATGGAATATTCATTGGCAGTTGCAGCTAGCACATTTAAACCACCAATTAATCCAAGATTGAGATATGAAATTGAATTAGGATACATGCCTTCAATCCCTGATAATGTAAAACATTGGCAGGTTTTTGAGGATGATGAACCAATTAATCAGTTTTTAACAATGATTGGAGGTTTTGAAGATAGTCAAATTGATTTAGAAGTTGATGAAAGTGGTTAAAGTGATATGTCCAAAAATATGAAACATTCAATTGGTGATCAGAAGATAATTCAGTCGAAAGATAATATATTTCCCAGAGGCCTGGTACCTCTTGAAAGATTTTTTGATGCTAATGATGTGTCAGTGAACCAGAAAAAAGTATCTCAAGATGGAGAAATGGAGGACTACAATTTAGGGACTCAACATGAGCCTAAATTAGTCAAATTGTTTAGAGGAGTTCCCAAGGAGTACAAAGAAAGGTATTTAAACCTTTTTAAACAGTTCATGGACGTATTTGCATGGTCATATGAAGATTTGAAAACTTATGATTTGGATATTATTCAACATAAAATACCACTGAAAGATGGGGTTAAACCACACAAGCAGAAGCTCAGAAAAATTAACCCACTATTACTGGCTCCAATTGAAAAAGAGGTGAAAAAACTTTTGCAAGACAAAATCATAGTTCCACTAAGATATTCAGATTGGGTTTCGAATCTGGTACCAATTAGGAAGAAAAATGGAGAGATAAGATTATGTGTGGATTTCAGAAATTTGAACAGAGCTTCTTTAAAAGATAACTATCCTTTACCCAAGATGGAATTTGTTTTGCAGAAAGTAACTGGAGCATTCAGGTTATCTATGGTTGATGGTTTTTCTGGGTATAATCAGGTGGCTGTGGAGAAGGAAGATCAAAAGAAGATTGCTTTCACCACACCTTGGGGAACATTCATGTATTCCATGATGCCATTTGGCCTCATGAATGCAGGAGCAACTTTCCAAAGAGCAATGGATATTTCTTTTGTGGGTGATAAATTTGTAGTTATTTATCTTGATGATGTTACTATTTTTTCAGGGTCTGATGATGAACACTTAGAACACTTGAAGAAAGCTTTCTTGAAATGCAAAAAATTTGGATTATCATTAAATCCAAAGAAATCTTTGTTTGCTTTAGAATAAGGTAAGTTATTGGGTCATATAGTTTCAAAACAAGGAGTAAAGATTGAACCTGCTAGGGTTGAAGCTATACAGACAATTCCACTTCCTAGAAGTAAAAAGGACATCCAAAGGTTTCTGGGAAAAATCAATTTTCTGAGAAGATTTGTTCCAAATTATGCTGAAATTGTTAGGAGAATAACAGATATGTTAAAGAAGAATGCTGAAGTAAAATGGGATAAAGATGCAAGAGAATCATTCGGTAGAATTAAAGAAGCTCTCTAAGAAGCTCCTCTCTTAATTAGTACAAATTATTTAAAACCTTTTCAGGTCTTCTCGTTTGCATCATCTTCTACTATTGCTGTTGTATTATTACAAAAAAATGAAGAACATAGTGAACAACCTGTATCCTTTTTCAACAAAGTCCTCAGAGATGCAGAACTGAAGTATTTCATTCTAAAATAGTAGCATATGTGCCTAATTCTGCTATAAAGGATGTGCTAGTACAAAGTGATGTGGAAGGAAAAAGAGGAAAATGGATTGCCAAAATCCAAGAATATGACTTGGATATCAAACCAAAAAAGTTAGTCAAAGGACAGGGACTAGCCAAATTGCTGACAGAATCTAATTTCTAAGCTTTGGGAATTAGTTTACTTGCACCTGTAGATGAAGTAACTAAAGAAATAGATCATATTAAGACAAAGTCAACAATTAAGTACAAATTTCTCTGTTCAGGCTGGTATAAGGATATCATTCATCATCTCTATTTCTTTTCTTGTCCTCCTTCAATAAACAGAGCTAAGTACAAAGCTCTGAAACTTAAAGCTCAAACTTATTTTATAATTGAAGCTAAGTTGTATTGGAAAGATCCTGCTGGTGTATTGTTGTTATGTTTGACAGAAGAGGAAACCCTGGAGGTGATTAAAGAATATCATGAATGCTTGTGTGGAGGTCACTACAGCTGGAAGGTAACTGCTCATAAGATTCTTAAATCAGGTTTTTATTGGCCCTCTTTATTTGCTAATGTATACAGAACTGTTAGAAGTTTCCAAAAATTTCAATTGTTTGCAGAAAAGAAAAGGTTATCTCCTTTACCACTTCTTCCTGTATTTATTGAAGAACCTTTCAGACAATGGGGATTGGATTTCATTGAAGAGATTAATCCACCATCAAGTGGGCAGTTTAATTGGATATTAACTGCTACTAATTATTTTACAAAATGGGTAGAGGTAGTTCCTACTAGAAAGGCAAATGATTTGGTTGTGATGAATTTTTTGGAGGAGAATATTTTCAATGGATTTGGATGTCCAGTAAAATTTATAACTGACAATGCTCAGGTTTTCAATTCAGTCAGGTTCATAAATTTTTGTCAGACTTATAATGTAATATTATCCCACTCTACAACATATCATCCTCAAGGAAATGGATTAGCAGAATCATCTAATAAAACATTGGTGAAAATATTGAAGAAAACAATCAATGAGAATCAAACAGATTGGGATTCAAAGTTGATTTTTGCTTTATGGGCAGTAAGGATGACTACTAAAAGATCCACTGCTAGGTCTCCATATGAATTGGTATATGGTGCTCAGGCTTTGTTTCCTACTCAGCTTGCAAGACCAGTAATTTCTTTTCTTCAAGACTCTCAAGAGGAACCTAATGCCTTGATCAGAAGACAAAACCAGGTGATGGAATTAAACGAAAGCAGAAATAAAGTTAGAGACAATTTGATCATTTATCAGGAGAAAATGAAATCTATTTTTGATAGAAATGCAAGAGAGATCATGTTTCAGACTAGACATCTGGTATTAAGATGGGATACCAGGAGGGAAGAGAAAGGGAAACATGGAAAATTTGATCCTTTATGGTATGGTCCTTACAAAATATCTGAAGTTAGATCAAACAACACTTTCATGCTGGAAAATCTTGATGGAGAAGCAGTAGAACTGTCTGTAAATGGGTAGTATCTGAAACATTATTTCCAGCACTAAAGGCAGTTAGTTTACTATTGTACATATTCAGTTTCCTCTCACTGTATATTTCTCATCAAGAAATTTTTGACTCCATGCCCGAAGTGAAGGCACTGATTTGCGAGTGCTTAGTGTTTCGTGGAAAAAAACACTATCCCCAGGTGGAGCCAGATGTTGTGGATCATAGTCGTATCCTTTTATTTTTCAAATATTTGAAAAAATAAAAATATAAAATGTGGGAAAATATGTTAAAGTATTGAATTCTTATAATTTAGCACAAAAAAGATTTATGTTCATTAAACTTTAACTTTAAATATTTAAACTTTATAAATGTGGGTCTGTATTAAAGGTTAAACAGTGATTGGTTTGAACAGCGGAAAGCGCAGATCATCAAAATCTTTATTGAAAAGCCCAACCCGCAGGCACAACTAGCGTGACAGATATCATGAGGATTGCCTTCGCAGTCGACCGGGTTGACTGTGAGGACAACGGAGATCGAATGCGGGGGCACCATCAAAAATTTTCCTTCATACCCCGAGAGCCCCCGCAGTGACGTAGGACGCTGAGTTGGTCCCAGCTGTCTTCCACGTCAAGCAGAGTTAACGGTTTGCTAGCGCGTGTTGTCAGCATATAATTCAAAACCCATGCCACCTATTTAAATAATTTTTTGCCTATTTTTCAAAATTACTTGTGAATCGCTGTGCCGCACCCCGTTTGAGCTCTCCGTCACCTGCAAAATTTGACCACCCTGTAGACTGTTTTCCACGTAAAATTTTAAACATGGCTAAAAGGTCATCCCTTTCAGTTTCAACCAGCCATATCCCTCTCATGGATACTAAGAGGGATATTCAAGATATCCTATGTTCAGTAATTCACCTCCCCTTTCACCAGAAATTTATCTTGAATGCTATGCCTCTCCTATATATTCTGCCATGATCAAGTCTGGAGTCCTGTCTGCATGCATTCCTAAAACCCACCTTTTCCTTGAATTCATTTATTGGTTGGTATCTGTTATGTATCCCGGGAAGTGTTTTGTCATGAATTCCCAAGGAGAAAATGTTTTGCAGGTGTCTATCCTATTAATCTGCCAAGCCTTGTGCTATCCTGAGTCGGAGTCATCCATTCAATTTTCTGACGATTCACTGGTTTAGTATTATGAAAATCTTGTAGGAGAAGAATTCAATCATTTCATGTTCCATTTGAAGCCTGACATGAAGCAGTTTTAGCCAGATTGCAAGGAGTTTGATATGGGGGTTTTTGATGCGAAGACTCGTCCAGTATTGAGTCATATTGAAAAAATTCTGGGTAAGGATGATGATAATGCAGTGGATAAATCAGTTCTGGGAATGTTTGCCATGATGATGAAGCCAGGAATGGTGCTGGATATTCCATCATATTGGCAGGAAGCATTCAACTCACAGATGATGAGCCTCTCATTAACAGGTTCCCTTAAATGTCCCTCATTAATTGTATATTTGTTCTTATACCAGAATGTGGAAGAATTCATGTATTTAGGTCTAAATATTATGGATGTAAATTAAAGAAGGCAATCAGTGATATTCTGGACAGATGTAGTTAGAAGGGAGCAAAATGAGGTTGGGTTTTTTGATTTTTCTAGTTATTACATGCCAACTGCATACAAAATATTGAATGGAAGTCCTCCTCCCTGTTTCCTACCTAAAGCTCAAGAGTTTTTTCATTTAGGAAATGACTGTAAATATGGAGGCTGGTTTGTTTTTGAGGAATATTCTGAAATAAGGCTATATGGAGCAAGTGTTGAGCCTTATAGACTCCCAACTTTTGTTCCAATGAGGCTTTTTTCTTTAGAATTCATTAGACAGAGTCTAAATGTTGATCAGGTTCATTTTGTACCTATGAAGAAAGGTCACATGTAAAAATTACCCATGGTTCTAGGCCCTTTCATAGTAAATATGAGAGAAGCATTTGATGAAGTGACAAAAATGTTAGATGACATGCAGATGTTATTAGGAGAAAGTTGGGCTTATGAACCATACAATGTTATTTCAAATAGAAGGATTGAGAATGGATATTCTGCTTTCAGTCATGAAAGTAGGCCACAACAAGAGAAGATAGCATGTAAAGATGTGAAGAGCTCAGTAGATGCTAACATTCAAACTCCTATTATAGCAGAGAAAAAAACTAAAAGAACCAAGGAAATGGTGATTGATCTAGATGATGAGGAGCAGGGAGCCATGAAGAGAACAAAAATTACTAAAGAGCCTACATCTATTGCTCCTGTTTTTTCTTTGCATTTGGGAGAAGAAAAAAATTCTCCTGCCTCAACCAGGAATCATGAAGCTTCTCATGAGCAGGTGCCCTTGATTAAACAGATGTTTTCACAAATTGAAGAAAGAAATCAGAGGATGAAGGCCAGCATGGAGGCCCAAGCTGAGCATCAAATTACTACTGAACAAACAAGGTTGTTAACTGTAATGGATCTTGAAAAAGATAAATTTAGAATTTCCCTCTCACATCCTATAGATATGTCAATTGGTCCTTCTAGCAATTTCAACACTGTTAATGTGATTGTGGATGTAAAGAAAATTCCTCTCATTGATAAAATGAACTTGCATATGCAAACAGGTCAATTGATTGTAAATGACCTCATAAAGACTAATGCAATGGCAATAAAGGCAGAGAATATGTTGGGCAAAGTAATTAAACAGTTGAAGTTAGAAAAGGCTAACTCAAGAGCCTTAACAGTTCAAATGAATAATTGAAGAAGAATATTATAAAAATTGGAGTAGACCCTAGTGACAAGACTGCTATGCAGAAATTCATGCAAAGTGCTGAGGTAGAGATATCTACATTAAGGAAGAAATTGAAGTTACCTACTGGTGAACATTCAATGGCTATAGAAGTTGCAGAGGTAGAGAAGGAAAAGGAAAAGTTGTTGCACAACTCATGCAGAAGGATGAGGAACTTTCCAAAGTAAAGCAGACTACAATTTCATTACAAAATCATATTGATAATCATAATTGTACTTTTCTTTTTCCTATAGGTGATAAAGACCCTAAAAAACAAATTATTCAATTAAATACTGAGTTGCAGATGGCTGAAAGAGATAGAAAGAAGGCTCAAATAGATCTAGAGACTACAACAAAATTGATGAAGGTCATAGAAAATGAAGCAGATAAATACAAAATGGATTTCCAAAATGCTGAAGCTGAGATTAAGAATCTCAAAGAAAGAATTAAAGGTAATCTATTACTAATACAAGCTAAAGATATCATTTGGACTGATATCATTTGAGAAATGAAATCCAATTGGTGCTTCCTGATGATAATTGCAAAAGAAAAAAGCCTTATTGTGGAGTGTGAAGAACCAATTATGTCTGATAAGAAAAAAGGGATTAACAGAGCCATTTGGGCCAGAAGATTTATTGATTTTATCAATTCCAAATCAGATCAAGAGTTAGAGGAGAATGATATGCAGGACATAATGTTATATGCAGTGGAAATTAATAAAATTATTATCAGGAATGATCTCAGAAAGGCTGGAGAAAAGAAGCTAATGGAAATCAAAGAAGCAGTAAGTCAATTTGATAAATATTTTGATAAAATGACAAGGGTAAGCTTGCCATCATGTTGGGGAGCTGAAGGAAATATTTTTCCATGGAGCTCTTATGAGAATTTACTTGTGATGAAAAAAAGAAAGATTGATAACAGGCATGAAAAGACTCAGGTGCTTAAAGGAGAGAGAATGGTCAACTTCTTGAGGAGACATTTTCAACTCTTGTGGATGGTAAAAAACTCTTTTCTCTTAAAGGTCTTCTTATGACTGAATTACTGCATTCAGATTGGAATATCACAATCTGATACATTCATCCAGGAAAAAGGTATAAATATGGAAAAAGTGTAGATCTTTGACAATTGACTTGCCAAAAGGATCAGCAACAAAGAAAGACAAATCAGTTGACCAAGGAAAAGAAGCCACATCATCAACAATTCCTATAGATTAGGATATTTATTTTATGTTATTTTCTGAAGACAATGTAATTGTAATAAGAAATTTTCAAGGCATGTAATAAACAGCCTTCGAAGTCTTGAAGTATTTTTGGTAGTTAGGATTGGTTACAACAGTTCCAAACTGCTTTTTACTATATTTAATGTAATTTTCAAGAGGAAGAAAGGTTCCGAGTTTTGGACCTCCAGACAAATATTTTTGTACTCAAAGATTCAAAAATTAATGAATGAGTAAGCAAGTTTCTGGCATTTTGTTTATGTTGAAATGTATTCCAATTTTCATTATGTATTTCCATCTATGAAAAAAACAAGGTTATGAGCAGCAAGTCTCTTTTTACTTCTGTGTATAAGAGTTAAAAAACCTTAATTGGCGCTCCTTTGTTTTAACTATTTATTTCACATATTTCTTCCAGGGTTTGGAATGATATTTTCTGTATAAAACAACATATCAGTTTGGAATTCTTCTTACATTTTCTTCTAGTCACTTCGTTCAACATCAACAGATGGTAGCATTGTGAAGCATTCATAAAATTTGATATTTAAGGGTTTGATTATAAATACTTGAGGGTTAATAAAATAGAGACATAAAAATTTGTGACATAATCATAGAATGTCTTAAGCACTGATCCCTTATCATAGCTAAGGGATTGTCTCTTAAGGTACAACACTCTCAATGCCATTTCCTTGCTTTCCATTACTTAACAAAAAAATTTTATGCACAAAATTACAGTAATTTCAAATTTCAAGATTAATAAAAATACCAGTTACAGGTTTGTTTTTCTTTTCCTCTAATACCAAATGATGCCAATGTGGAGGTCAAGAACAACAACTACACACTTGTAACACTGCTTCCATAAAACTAGCATAGTTTTTACTCTGATTTTAGGGGATCACTGTTTTTAGCGGTGCTATCAATCTCGCGAATCATTTAGCATTCCACCAAACTTCCTGATCCAGGTGGATATCAGTGGCCACCCATCTATTCCATTTGGATCCACACCATCAATTCTTGCAGCTTTTCACATTCAACACCACTTACTATTTTTAGCAGGTTTTCGAGTCCTGCACTCCCGGAGCCGTTTTGGGGCCTTAATGATCCAGGTGGATATTGGTGGTCACCTGCCTATTCCACTTGGGGCCCCACCATTTTCTCTTTCAGTTTTTCAGTTTCAGCACAACTTACTATTTTTTAGCAGTTTTTCGGGTCCCGAACTTCCGGAGCCGTTTTGAGGCCCTAAACGAAGTTTTTTGGGCATCGTTCTTCTAGAGAATATGATTCCATTCTAGAATCAATATTCACGGTGAAATTTTTAGTCCTTGGATAGATCTTTCTAATGATGTATCATGTGCGTCAAACGGAGATAGTATGTTGAAGTTACATCCTCGGGAATTTGAAACACCAATTTACCCAAACGGGGCCCATAGTTTTGGTGCTTCATCTCCTAGGGTTAGGTTTTTAGACGTTTAGAGTTCTCCATTGTTTCTACATAATAAATAGGCCCTTGAGCCTCATTGTAACACAGTTTAGAGGTCTATAGCCACCACATCTCTTCTAAGAGATTCACTACTAGCACCCTAGCTATTTTATTTCCATTATGTCTGTAAGCATATTTCTGCTATTTGATATTAATGAAATGATGCATTATTTCTACTGCATCTCTATGTTTATGGTTATTTCTATATTTTTTTGCGTTCTTGAATAAATCTGGATCACTTCCATCCAACAGAACCCAAATTGCATTTAACTCATCTTAATAATCCCCCATGTCCAGCAACAAAACCTCACGCAGGTACTCTGAGTTTTGGTGACACGATCTCAGCCATTGAAATAAATCTACAGTGGACTCCAAATGTTGCAATTAACTTTATTGAATAATCCCTCAGGTCCACTGAGTTGTACTAACTTCTACACAAGTTAAAATGCGACAAGTTCACAACCGTTAGATCTTGCTGCATCCTCTGCTAATCGACGGATGAAGATTAACCCGAGTTTAAACAAGATTTTATGTTGGAATAACTTCCAATATTAATGCCGACCGTCTATCCATCCTCTTACAAACTGAAACCACTACTTCGTCTGCTCATACACATAACCTGGAATATGTATTTATACAAATATTTGTAACCACCATGAATGCACTTAACTCATAATGAACATTTTCATAAAGCTTAAATCAATTTATATGAACTGCAAAAACCTGCAATATCAATCTCGATGCTATAACAAGCTCATTAACCTCAATAATAGAGAAGAATTACACAAATTTAGATAGTCACAACCTGTCTCAACAAAACCTATTTTTATTGATTCAGAAAGAGAATCCAGTCTCTTCTATATGTCTGCGCAATGCATTCTAATCCCTAATTAATAATTTTAAAGAACTTAAATAAAAAAATCCTCACTCACTTCCTCGAATGAGGGTAACAACTTATAAAAGTAGCCTATCTACTATTATTATTCTAATCATTAACTCTATTATAACAACTCACAAATATCTACAATCGACTCATTCCTATCTTAACCTACAATTTAGGAACCCACTCCCGTGGTAAAGATCTAAATTTAGAATATTCTTCTCCATATCAGTGTTAGGTCCCTATAACACTAGTGTATCCTCTTATTGTTGTTAGTGTAGCCCACTTATTGTTATTGTTGTACCACTGTAACCCCCATATTGTTATCATTATGCCCTTACATTATTATTGTTAGGTTGGCTAGGATTATATTGTGACCCCATGGACTCCTATATAAAGAAAGGAGGTTTTTTCATTTGTATCATCTTAGAATTGTTCATTTATGTAATGTAAAGGAGGTCGCCCCCTCGAAGTGGCTGAATTATAAGGTGTTGATCTCTCTTTCTTCTATTTTTGGAGCTGGTTTCATAACATTTGGTATTAGAGCTTTGGATTATGGGGTTTCGTTGCTCCAAACAGTCCATTGTAGAATTTTTTCTATAAATTTTTTTTCTATGAAGTTTCAGAAGCTGAAATTTCTACCACGAGAACCCAACATCTTGAGAAACATCGTGTAAAAATTTAAGATCTTGGTTTGAAATATTTTCGGAGATATGATATGTGGAAGTTAGGGTTTTTTCAGGCTTCCGAATTTCATCTAAAAGAGGTGACCTTGGGAAAATCGTCATAACTATCTCTCTGAGCATCGGATTGGAATTCTGTAAAAAGTGGTTGAAATTACATGGACTTTGGTTTCCTATGTATCAATTTCAGAGCCCAAGGAGGAAATAGAAACACATGAAACACCGTACAATTTCTCTCTACTGAACTAATCCATAATTAGGTCATTGTGGGAGATTGGCCATAAATTTGCCTTGAAGCATCCAAATCAAGTTAGAACTATGAAATTCAAAAGAAGATTTAGAGGGACACTACAGGACTGAATTTCAGATATTGAAGATCTGAAATGACTGAGATAATTTAGGTTCAATATCAACCTCCTAAAAAGCAAGAAAAAGGTGTGTATTTGTTTTTTAAAATTTCATAATATTTGTTTGAAAAAAGTAGTTTGAAGTGATTCCAAGGGCATATTGAAGAAATTTTATCAGTATTTGGTTCTATAATGCCTCCCAAAAATAATTCCGCATTCATTAATCCCTCAGAAATCTCTCCTCTAATGCATGAAGAGGAAGAATTGTAGTATGCGATATCAAAATTATGGTACCAACTGTAACAAATTTTGATCTGACAAAGAGCAATCAAAGATGACATAGATGGTTTAAAAGAAAAAATGGAGGCTAAGTAGGATGGTTTGAAGGATCAAATGAAAGCTAATATGGATGATAAAGTAGTGGAATATCACATCGAGCATCAACAACAAGTTCTCAAACTCTCAAAGGATAACCTAACTTTGGTGCATAATCGAATGAAACAACGGGAAGATCAACATCGCAGTGAAAGTAGTTTTGAAGCAGTCACAGAAACAAGAACTCAACAACTACCAAATCGATCAATTTTAGAGTATCTCAGCAAGTGGAAGAATTCACCCATTGAAGATTCCACATGGGAGGATGAGAATTTTATACAAAAGCATTTGAAATAATCAAGGGTTGAGGGAAACACTTGTTTGAAGGAGAGGGGCATGTTAGGTCCCTATATTATTAGTGTAGCTCCCTTATTGTTATAGTTGTACCCCTGTAACCCCCATATTGTTATTATTGTTCCCTTACATTATTATTGTTAGGTCGGCTAGGATCATATTGTGATCCCATGGACTCCTATATATAGAAAGGAGGTTTTGTCATTTGTATCATCCAAGAATTATTCATTTATGTAATGTAAAGGAGGTTTCCCCCTAGAAGTGGCTGAATTATAAGGAATTGATGTCTCTTTCTTCTATTTTTGGACCTGGTTTCATAACACTCAGAATTCCAGTTGCCAGCATGATGCCCCTGCATCATAAATTATTGCAGGCTACCCAAGAAAAGGATTAACTTTGTTAAGAGAAAGAAGAGTTAGTAAGAAGAGGTACAATTGGGGTCACTGCTATTAATCTTCAACCTATTACTACTCAAGAGATCACAAGGTAATTATGTCAAGTTTCCCTTATAGATCAAGAAATTATTGAGTTGAATAAAAAAGGAAATAAACTGGAAGAAGAAAATGAATCTTTAGAAAAAACAAATAAAGAATATCAGGAGAAGATTGCTAAGCTACAGACTAGATTGATTGGGAATCCTTCTCTTTAATATGCAGAACATTCATTATGGGATCAAATTTCATCATAAGTAGAAAAGATATGGGATGAATTGAAGAAGCTAGAAACTAAGAAGGCTTATATCTATTCAGCCTTATAAATGTGAACTCGCTAAGCTGAAATTACAACAATTACATCGAAGACCTGTGGAAAAGGCATTATCTGCAATAATTTTTTTTTAAATTTTCTTCTAAAGATGCTTTAAGACATTTTAACATTCAAGTCAGGTTTCAAATTATACTAATATCTCAAAGGATTGTTGATAAAGATAGCTCAATGGACAAGGTGAAAGAAAATATAGAAAGCCTACAGAAGGAAATCAAAGAATTTTATTCTATTTTAAAAACATTGATTGATAAATGTTTGCCTCCTTTCTAGGATGAAAAGAATATTTTATTACAAAAAGAGGTTTACAATAATTTTCTAGTACATAAAAGGAATGAATATTCCCAATTTGAAATTATTGAGGAAAATTTGGTGGGAGAGGTAATAATTGAAAAATTGGGTAATATTTTTGACCTCCTCAGTCAAATTAGAAAAATAAAACTTCCTCCACCTTCAATTGATGAATACATTGACTTTGAGATAGAGGCTTGACAAATAGTCAATTATGAGATAATAGGTAAAGGTCAATTTCAAGATGTCAACAAGCTGGCAGTCAAACCTCATGTGGGAGACACTCCTACATCTTAGTGAAGTAGTTTATTTGATAAATAAAAGACCAGTTGCAGAAGTATGATATACAATATTTACCAAAGTTTGAAGTATTTGGTGTCTTAAATGTGTCTCTTTTCTAATGTGAGTTTATTGTGTTTTGTTTATCTTCTCAAATTATCTTTAGATGCTTAATATTTAAGTTTATAATTGAGTTTCATCCAATGTTAATAAATCAATTATAATTTGTTTTCAGTATTTCCCTTGCCAAATAGATTGTTTATGTATCAAAATTCACTCTTGATAAGTGATTTGTTTCAAATACAATCCATTCTGCTAAAGCTATATTAGGAATTCATCCTTGATAGATGGTCATGATATAGTGGAACACCCTTCTCCTTCTTCTCAAACTAATAAATCAATTACTTTTTCTGATATACACCGAATACCTTGCCTTTGCTTCCTTATTTGTATGACTGGTCCTCTAGTTTTATCTTAAACTAAAGATTTTGAATCCATTTCCCAATCCTTCTCTTATCCATGATAACAGTTAGGCTAGTCTAGGTTGGTCTTAACTTAATTAGGTTGATTCAATTAGGTTTGAATGAGGTCTTTGGAATTCAGATTTTCAAAAATGCTCATATGTGAGGGGTCTTAAAGGTCAAATTAGTTAGTTTTCAGAGCATTTTCAAAATGCTGCTTAAAAAATATTTTAGAATAAAGTATGTTTATGATTATTAATCATAGGTTATATGTCTAATTATCTAATCACTCATAAATTTGCATTATGATGATAAAGTGCACATCAAAATGTCCACAGGTTTAAAGGTCTAAGATTGGGCACGTTCATATCAACGACCCACATCCAAACCCGCACCCCTAGTGTTTCCGAACGATATCCATAGAGGGGGTGTGCGTAAATACGGTTCACCAAAACCACCATCACCTATGTGTCACCATCCCATTCAGACCCCCCCGGTTAGGCTTCAAACCACCTTTTGAATATTTGACTCATTCCCTGCCATCCTTTTCATACACATGCATGCTTGATCATGTATTTTTCCGCTTGTTCATCCCAACTGTTCATTCAATTCCGATTCGCGATTTAAACACTTCACCCTCATCCTTGAAAGCTGCTTATGAACAACCAGCCACAAATATTTTCAGTTCTACAACTACATAATATCTAGCCTCTACACTTAAAACAACCTATTGCTTTATGCTTGAAAAGCATATTTCACTATTTCACATTACACTATTTCACTATTTGAGGCCAAGAATGAGAGAAAAATCTTGGTTCTGAAAGAGGCTACAATGGAGGATGAGCCACAATTCACCAAGAAATTCTCCACATTTTTAAAGAAAGAGTACGTTTCACTCCTAGATTCAGAGGAGTTTTATAGAGATGGTTGGTATCTAGTGATAGTGGTGCCACATGCCATATGACAAGGGAGTGTGATCTATTTCAGCACCCCGGCTCAGTAGTAGCTACTGGATGCTTGGTGAGGCACAGGATACACAATAAAGGAAAAGTCGATACAAGATAGGGTTCAATTGTATTTGATTTATAATCAGGATGGACTGTAGCCTTTCATCATGTTCTATATGTTCCTCGCCTAAGAGTGAATGTGCTCTCCGTTTCAGCCTTGGAGGATCAGGGCTATACAGTTGAGTTCAAAGGAGATTCAATACAGTTATGGCCAGAGGGAGTTATGTATGATGAGGAATCCATCATACTGGGGATCAAAGAGGGACAATTGTACCGATTATGGGGTCGACCTCTAGTTCGAGAGGGACATAGAGCTAGTTATGCAGCATTTATGAGGAGGCACGAGGACCGCCTTAGTGGACCCACTTGGTGGGAATGGACCCAACTGGAAGATATGGGATACTCAGATGACTTCAACAGAGCTTTAGCTGGTAGCCATAACACATATGAGGTCGAGTTTCCAGATTCAGAGCGAGCAGGTTGCTCCAGTTCAGAGGGAGTAGGATTTTGAAAAACTTATGAAAAATGATTTTGAAAAACTTTGTGATTCTACTCTCATTGATAAAAAATGATATTAGTAATATGTTTAACATGTAGCTCCAAACCAATGTTATGCATGTTGGTTTCGTTATTTTTCACATGAGAATGTCATGGATACATCAATCCACCTCCCAAGGTATTTATATCAAGTGTGATCAAGTTAGATGTATATATGGTAGCATATATTTTTTTAGCATATATTTACAAAACCTTAAAAAGAGAGGAGCCGCTACCAGTGTTGAGATCCTCTCTTACATGAAAATATATACGAAGTTTTCCCTTATATTAAATCTGGGTATATAGCTGCAAATTTTTCCATTACAAAAGCATTTAAATACAAGGATACAATGCACATAATTGATTTTCAAATGTCTCATGGAAGCCACCACGTACTAATGACTCAATCATATGAAGAAGGTGGATCAAACTGTATTAGAGTTTACTCAAGGTCAAGTAATACACTTACTTGGCCAAGGATTATCAAATATTATTAAAACTTATCAAGTTCATTTTGAATTTCATGCTCTACCTGTGTTCTGGCCTAATGTTAATGTCGATATGCTTGATATTCAACATGGGGAAGCGTCGTTTGTAAATTTATTTTTACAATTCCATCATATAACTAATTAGAGTATGAGTCCAAGAACAATAAGGATTCAATTTTAGGCTTGCGTCCCATATAATGATATGCATATTAAAAGAGATTTCACTCACAACTCATTGTCCAACAATTACAGAGCACTCACATCGATTCTCTTAGAGACATAGTGAGTTACCACAACGAGAAATTTTCTATTTCTTTCAAACTTGATGAATCTCCCTTTACAAAAAAATGCCATCACATATATACAAAATAGAGCTAACTTCTCTTCCTCTTCAAATGAGGAAAAAAAAGATCAAAATTTAGAATTTCTATCCCTAAATAATCTCTAACCAACTACCACGTATTTGATCAACATGGTGACAAGGGGAAGGTGTTGGGTGCCAGTTTTGTACACTTTTCCTACGTTTTTTTTCCCTATTTTGCCTCATAACTATAACCGATGGGAGTATCTTTGCCTCTTTTTCCTACCTTTATACCCTAACTTGTGCTGTTTCACATTGTTTTTATTACTCTTCCAATTCACCAATTATTATGATATATCGTGCCTTTTTATGACTAACTGATGGTGAATATTTGGAGAAGATCGATGGTGTTTGTGTTGTCTTTTCAGATGTCATTTATAGCACCAAAGATCCCGAGCACGAGGTCCATAGGAGCAATTAAGAGGGTTTTGTTACAACAAAGAGCTGTTGTTACACTCTGCTATTACAGACCCGTTGGCGAACTGCTGATACACTTGTATCGTTAACTGGATCTCGTCAACACTTGTTGCTGATCTGTCCTCTAGCTATTACACTACATTTGTGATTCTATTATGATAGCTATAGAAGCTGTTTAGAATTGTATTTTTGGGATAACAGCCTAAGGGCTTTTTTTATTGTAATCTATAATTTTCTAGTCATAACTTTATTAGGAAGTGGTTATAACTATATGTGTTCTATTTCGATCAGCATGAGAATCGTAAGATTCTCATGACTGATCTATCCCTTGATTTTATGATGTAACCACTGTATAGTTCTCGACCCTAGAGGTCAAAAGGTTAGCAAAGAACATCATTATTTTGGCTTTGTAATTGTGTTCAGATTAATACAGATTATCCTGTTATTTTTGTTACATGAGTTATTCAATTTAGTTTCTGTTAATTTCTTTCTCTACCTGTGCCCTGATAGGGAGGAAGGGCCATCCTTCTTAGCAGGGATTGTAGTGATTAAAGTAGTTGTGTGTATGTATTTATATTTCAGTTTATGTATTAGTAGAGTGTCGTTGCTACTGTTCAGATGTGAATATATCCGCTACAATCTCAATACTTTGTATGTTGTTACACATATGATATTAGAGACACCAGTTGGTTACTTGTTGTGTGGCGCACTAGAACAGATTAATTGAAGTGTGATTCCAGTCTTGTAGATCCTTTTATTTCTGCATGAGTGATTTACTTCCAGCATTTACTTCAGCAACAATTTCTTTTCTTTGGAATTGCTTCTGGTTGGTGTATCAGCACAGACAGTGCAACTGTCATTGGAATAAAAGATGTCCCTGGATTGATAATTAATGTGTGTTTTTTAGTAATTTAACAGTGATTTATATAGCCTAAAATTTTGGCGTTGTTTCCGGGGATGGCAGTGACGATCCAATCAATCAAAGTTGTTTCTTAGAAGTGAAATTTCCATGTGTTTTCATAGAGTGCCTCCAACGACACAATTGGTGGGCAGTAAGACAAGAGGTAAGAAACTACGTAGTGCTCTACCAAACTTGAGCAGGCTCACCAATGTCTTGCTAGGACACTTAGGAGATTGAATTTCTGAGCATTTTTTTTTTTTAGAGTGTCTCCAGTGACACAATTACCAGGTAGTAAGACGAGAGGTAAGAACCTGCACATCACTCTAACAAACTTGAGAGGGCTCACCAATGTCTTGCTGGGACACTTAGGAGTTGAATTTTGGGTGTTTTTTTTATGGTTCCTTTAGCTATACAGTCGTTGGGCGGTAAGACGAGAGGTAAGAACTTGTGCATCTCTCTAACAAACTTGGGCGGGTTCACTGCTGTAGAAACTGAAGAACTTATAGGATGAATTGATACACATAGGTCCCATGTATGCCGGTAGGACAACATCAACATCTACAAACACCCCCCAATCTATTGACTATAGGAAATATGGGTCGTAAGAAGGAAAATAAGAGTGAAGATTTGGGAAGAAAGAAATTCTTTGGAGATCTGATTTCAAGGGCAGAAAAGGAATAGTCCACGTCATACAGAGATAATAGGAAGACAGGACCGCATAAAGAAGCTACCATATCAATGCCTGGACCATCGGTGTCTTTTGTGTTTGGACCTCACCATCCTTCGAACACCATATCCAATCCTGATACCAAAACTACAAATTCAAAACAGTAGTGGAAAATCATTGATCAGGATTTGAGAATTGAAAGAAATGGAGAGACCAGTGGGGAGCATCAGGGACCTGAGGAATAAAATTCAGTTGATCATAAATTGGATGCTGGTAGTGCTATTAAACAGTTGGTCTTGGAGCAGCCTGATCCTTTTATTTTTCAATCTCCAGTGCACTCTGAGGTCAGTTCATCCCATCAGGAAGAATCAGCCATGGGGGACGAGAGTTTCAGGACAGATAGTTCTGTTACTTTTGAATTCCCAATAGTAGTAACATGGGATGAGGCTCCTATGAAGAATATTCCTTTATCATCCCTACCATCCTTTCAAGGGATGGCTGTTGAAGACCCTGATAACTTTTTTTTCGAATTTGATGTGCTGTGTAGAGGTTATGACTACACTTCAGATGCCCAGAAACTGAAATTATTCCCTGCTACTCTTAAGGGAGAAGCATTAAGATGGTTCATGAGACTGGGTGCTGGCACAATTCAAACCTGGAATGACATGAGAGAGGCCTTCCTCTTTAAGTATCAGGATTACTGTCGAACTAGGGACTTGAAGGATGAGATTTTCAGGATTGCACATAAGGAGGAGGAAATCCTGGAAGACTATTTGGAGCGATTTTAATACAATTTACAGAGGTCTAAGTTCAGTAATTTAGATCCAAAAATTCTAAAGCCAATATTTTTAAGAGGTATAAGAGATGATTTTCTAGAGCATCTGAACCTATTGGGAAAATGAGACATATCGCAAGAAACATTTGATGAGATAATGAAGCTTTGCATGCGTAGCTCAAGAGGATCGAGCAAGGGGAGGGTTTTAGTCCGGGACCCTTCACTTCGGATACATAAGTCCATGAGTGGAGGAGTAACCAGAGCAGAGATCGGGAACTTATTTGAGGATTTTAAAACCGATATCCTTAGCACTCTCTCTTCCCAGATCACCACGGTACAAGTTAAGAAAGCACAAGAAGAAGATGAAGCAGCCTTAGCAATATTCCGCCCCTAGTGCAAAATGAAACATTTGGAAAGAGAATGTGGACTGAATAGTGTCAACTTGTGTAACATATGTGAGTTGGCGCACTCTACGAATTAGTGTCCTAATTTTCCTAGACTGAAGGCGGTACTTCAAGAATCAAGCGAGGATGTTCAATCTTCTTATTTCATCGGATCAAAGAGACCATGGCAGCTGTGACTTATAGGTATTCCTTCATATTTTTCCTCTTTTTATCCTTGGAATAATGTTTATAATATTCAACAATACCCATGGCAGTATCCTACTCATTCCTCAACAAAATTTCCTTCACCATGGAACTAGTGGCCATCTCCTCCACCAATGCAATATCCTCCATCACAACCCAATCCCTGGGGTCAGAACTGGAGAGGCAATGGCCAAGGTCTAGTACCCCCTCTGATACCAATGCAACAGCAGTAGTCACAAATACCTTCTATTCAAAATCCTACACCTTCTTTCCAACCCCAATTACCTGTGCAACCTAACCCCAATCCAAATAATAAGGAAGCCCATAGCATGGATGCTCTGGTTACCCTCTAGACTTATCTTATTACTCCTATTGGACTTAACGAGGTTCAGCTTCGATCAGGGAAAGTAATCAAATCTGAACATACCCCCATTATTATCGAAGAATTTGAATCACCCAGGAAGGATATGGATGATTCTGAGGTAGCTGTTACACATGTAACAGTTGATACAACACTCAATTTTACATCTGTAGCAGCCAGCTCGGGAGGATCTGTTGTTCCTACAGCAGCTAATCCAAGTAAGGCTGGTAAATTTGTGATAGCTGACTCAGCTATTAGCATTTAGAATCCCCCATACCCTCAACGATTAACTGAAACTGGGCTAGTCTCACAACCTGAATCCGAATTCCTCGAGGAGCTGCAAAATTTGTATGTGCGGATTCTGCTGTTACAAGCTCTTAAATAAGTGCCTATCTATGCTTAAATAGTGAGGGATCTATGCGTAAAAATACATGGAAGGAAACCTAAAGACCCCACTACTATCCATGTCATGGGGAAATTGTCCGATTTTATGATTGATTAGCCTTTGTTGACTAAATATAATGACCCAAGGAACCCTACAATGACTGTCCATATTGACAATCATCCCATAACTAATACTTTGATTGATCTAGGGGTAGCTATTAATGTCATGACTAAAGACCTCTTCATCTCTCTAGGACTTCATGGACTTAGACCTAAACCCATAGTGCTTGAATTAGTAGATAGGTCCCGTGGCAAGCCTGAGGGAATGATAGAAGATGTGGTTATCACTGTGGCTTCTTGGAACTATCTGGCTGAATTTCTCATTTTACAAACCAAATTCAACCTGGGGGGTCATCCCTTAACCTTGGGAAGACCATGGCTGGCCACTGCAGATGCATATATCGGATGTAGGTTAGGATCTATGGTGATCTCAGATGGACAGGCCACTCAGAACCTATATCTTTATCCCCTAGAAAAACCTCATATGGATTTGAGTAGTCCCTAATGGGGTGAATTTACACCTGAATGTGATATTTCCCTACCTCTTCTCACGCTTGGAAAATCACAATACTTTAAGGATGAAATAGAGGACGATATCATTAATGGTTTTATTAGTAATTCACTCCCTGTTGCCTCCATTAGAGATTTGGGAGAAGAAGATGAGGAAGATGATGCAATTATTGAACATTTGAAAACAACTCCACAGATTATCAGCAGTCCCATTGAAATTGAACCTGGAAAATGTTTAAACATCAATCCTAACCTGACTGCTGAACAAAACAGATTGTTGATACAGTTGTTACAAAAATACAAAAAGGCATTTTCATGGGACTATATGGATATGGAAGGAATCCATCTTGGCCTATGCACTCACCGCATTTACCTTAAAGAGGATTTCAGACCAGTTAGACAACCTCAACGTCGAATGAACCCCACACTTAAGAAGATAGTGAAAGAAGAATTTTAGAAACTCCTTAATGCTAATTTCATCTACCCCATTTCTGACAGTCAGTGGGTGTCTCCGCTTGTCATAGTTCTGAAGAAGAATGACAAATGGAGAGTCTGTGTTGACTATAGAGAACTTAACAAGGCCACTAAAAAGGACCATTTTCCTTTACCATTCATTGATCAGGTCTTGGACACTCTTTCTGGAAAAAAATTCTTTTCATTTCTAGATGGGTTTAGTGGCTATAATAAAATAAATATTGTTGGGTGTGGAGCCTGATTATCTTGTTTATTTTGTATCACAGCATTGGACCCCTGTACCTTAATGGGGCAGCAACGCCGCCAAAAATTAAACGCTGCCTGAGGGGTCCAGGGGGGGCGGCTGCGAATTTATGGAGCCCCCCCTAGCGAGGGGTTTCGGGGGCAGCGCCCCCGAAGCTAAAAACAGATGTAAAATTTCCTTGTAAAAGTATAGTAATTTCTAGTCAATTTGGGCCATTCATTAGGTGGATGATCTGATGGTAAAAGTTATGTTTAGTTTAAGGTTTTTTTGCCCTAGAAGGCAACCCCTCTCTTTGTATGAGGGTATTGTATTACGGCTATGTATGGTATGAGTATTTCTCAGAGCGAGAAACAGATAGGGAGACTGTGAGAGAGAAAATAGGATATTACAGTGGATCTGTTGTAGGTTGTGTCTCTTCATTTTGCTGGATAATAGAAAGGAAGGACTGGCTGTTCGGGGTGGACGTAGCCCAAAATGGGTGAACCACGTATATCTGTGTCTCTTTGGTTTTATGTGTTTTGTGTGCTTTTGTTTTCCACATATTTTATGTGTTTCATTGCTCTGTAATATATATAATTTTCTAACAAATATTTCCCCAGAAGACAAGACAAGACAACCTTCACTTTCCCATGGGGTACTTTTGCATACATAGTCCTTCCCTTTAGCCTCTGTAATGCACCAGCAACCTTTCAGAGGGCAATATTGCGTATTTTTTTTTTTATCTTTTGAATGATTGTCTTGAAATTTTTATGGATGATTTTACACCCTACGGAGATGCCTTTGAGACAACATTAGCTAACTTGGAAAAAGTGTTGGAACGTTGTGAACAAACCAATGTTGCTTTGAGCACAGAAAAATGCCACATGATGATGACCGAGGGAATTGTGCTGGGATATTTCCTTTCAGCAGATGGAATCAAGGTAGATCCTGCAAAAATTGAGGTAATCTTGAAAATCCCGACCCCTAAGACTCTGAAAGAGGTACGTAGTTTTTTTGGACATGTAGGATACTATAGGAGATTTATAGAGAAACTTTCAAAGATTGCATCTCCTATATTTTCATTACTCATGAAAGATGTAGAATTTATGTGGATAGGGGAGTGTGAGCGGGCCTTTTTAAAGTTGAAAAACTATGTAATAGCAGCACCTGTTTTACGAGGACCAAACTGGGAATTGTCGTTTCATATTGCTACAAACGCATATAACATGGCTGTGGGTGCTATTTTGGGGCAGCTGGAGGAGAAGAAACCTTATGCCATTTATTACATCAGCAAGACCTTAACTCCAACAGAATTCAACTACACTGTTACTGAGAAGGAATTCCTAGCAGTAGTGCATGCTATCAACAAATTCCAGAACTACATCACTGGATACCAACTATTTTTACACACTAACCATGCTGCAATTTGATTTTTAATGAGTAAGCCTATTACTAATGGTAGAGTTACATGATGGTTATTTTTGGTACAAGAGTTTGATATTACTATTTTAGATAAACCCATAAAATGTAATGTATTTGTTGATTTCCTTTCTAGATTAACTATAAGTGATGACTGCACTACCACTGAGGATTATTTTCCAGATGAATATCTTTTTTCCATCTCTACTCACTCACCATGGTATGCAGATATAGCCAATTACCTTGCTGTAGGAAAATTCCCACACCAATTGTCTTCCAAGGAAAGAAGGAAGATTATACAATAGAGTGCTACCTACTCTTGGATAGAAGGAAATCTTTATCACACCAGGCCAGATTGTTAGATTAAGCGATGTGTTATAGAAGATGAGGTATTTGAAATCTTGAAGGATTTTCATGAGGAACCTTATGGAGGACACTTCACTGACAAGAGGATAGGACATAAAGTACTCTCAACAGGGTACTACTGGCCAACTACATTCCAGGATGCCAAGAAGTTTGTGAAAGGATGTGATATTTTCCAAAGGATGGGCCAGCCTCTGAAATCAAATGAGATGTCGTTACAACCTCAGATAGTGATAGAAACATTTGAGAAATGGGCCCTAGACTTTGTGGGACCAATTAATCATTCATTACAAAAAAAATCAAACATATTGCTCTGCATCGATTATGTCACAAAATGGGTCAAATCAAAGGAAATAACTAGAGCAACAGAGCAGGCTATTTCAAAATTCCTGTTTCAAGATATTTTTGTTCACTTCGGGATACCCAGAGAGATAGTGACAAATGGGGGGCCTCAGTTCACATCTCATTTGATCAAGAAGTTGGTTGAAAAGTATTGAATTCATCATATAATCACTATACCATATCACCCACAAGAAAATGGTCAAGTAGAAAGCACCAATAAAGTCATTGAGGGAATCTTAACAAAGAAAGTAGCCAGCCACTGAAGAAACCGGGCCAAGAAACTTCTAGAGGTACTGTGGGCTTATAGGAAAAAATGGAGGAATACTACAGGCTTCTCACCATATGAATTCATGTATGGTAAGAACCCCTTATTCCCCATACAGTTTGAAATAAAGAAATTAATAACAACATTGCAGGTCGACCTGGATTTGAGTATAACATAGACTCAAAGACTGAACCAACTCAATGATTTGGAAGAGAAACGACTGGATGCCATTCAATAGATAGAGATAATTTAGCAGCAAAGAGCTAGATAGCATGATGGGTTTATTAATAAGAAAAATTTCTAGAAAGGATATTGGGCCCTTTTGTATGATTCAAGGTTCAAAGATTCTAAAGGCAAGCTCTGCACCAAATGGCTAGGTCCTTACGAAGTGGATACGGTATTTGACAAGGGGTCTATGAAATTGGTCACCATTGACAGTGCTAAGACGTCGTTACTGGTTAATGGGCACTGTCTAAGATTATATCATCAACCTGCTTTGAAGGAATCATCTGTCAACATTGTCGCGGACTCTGATCTCCATGTTACAACAGCAGGGGAACATTCTCCTATGCAGCCTTAAAAATTGAAATTCCAATAAGTGCAGTAGTTGAAAACCACCTTTGTGGCAGCTGTTACACCTGTTAAAAAATAAAAAATAAAAATAAAAACAAAAATAAAAATAAATAAATAAATAAATAACAAAATAAAAATAAAAACAAAAATAAATCTAACTGTGAAAACCCCTTTCCGGGGCGCAGTCAGATAGTCAGTAACAACTGAAAACCACTCTTGTGGCGGCTGTTACACCCATGTTTTTCTTCCTAAAACATCATCTTCCCTTTTTGATCTATTTTATAGGATGATGGTATTCATGTAATTTCCTTTTCTGTACCAATTTCTTCTGATTATTATGTTTTTTTGAAAGAATAATCTAAGGGCTATCTTAGCTTAGTACACATGTAACAGCCGACAACCACGAATAATGGTTCTTATGATTCATTCCATAATAGCAATAACCATGCTGGCCAAATGCAACAACACGAGCTCTACAAGCAGGATGCCGCCAATTCGAAATCTTCCTCCACGTCGCCTCAGGTATGTCATTAAAAAGGTTAACGTTGTCATTTATGATTCGGTGATTAATTGGCAGAAGTAATGATATTCATGTGACAGCTGTGGGCTTCCGTCACCATTAAGGTGGGGGAGGGGATATGTCTTGAAATCATTGCAAAAATCCATAATCATAAACATCTATCAAATCCACATGCACCTAATTAATAACAGAATTGCCAATGATGACTGAATCTGGTTGGAAAAGAGTGTGTGTACTAAATCCCATTACTTTCCATAATGAGCCATTTATGAATATTAGTGCGAGGTACGATTCGGTAAATCCATAAAAGTTGTCACCTCCCATCAACCTCCTCGACTGAAACCTTGCATCCTCATTGTAAACTCGTTGACTGGGATAAGCAGAGACACCGAGAAGAAGCGAATTCAGAAACACAGTAATATTACAATGAGATTGAACAACAAGAAGTAAATTTAGAAACAACCAACATAGATGGGTGGAGCAACGGTTAGGCACAGGTTGGATTCTATGGACGCCTTGCAGAATTTTCCAGAAGCCTACCATATATTCAGAGATGCCTGATGGATTGAGTACTTCTAGAAGCTTGAAGGCTCGGACGAGGCGATGGCAATTGAATTTTCTTAGAACTTGAACGATAATCAAACTCGAGTAAGGGGCATGCAAGTGGAGGTGACTGAAGAGGTAATTTCCCAGGTAACTTCATTACCAGTAGAGGGGTGGAGGTGGTTTAACAAAAAAATCAATGACCCCTTCTTGAAAGAAGACTTCCTAGAAGGGGAAGAAAAACTGGAGAAGAAAGGGAGAGGAATTGACAGGTTGTCACTTCCGCATCCTTGGGAAGATGTTTCCCTGGGTTTAATTAAATATTTCATTGGTGAGGGTAGATCCATGATAGTGTTCAACTATCACTTTTCTCTGCTTAATCACCTTTGGCACTAGCAAAGGATTAATCTTCCATTCTATTTGTTAGGGAACATCAAGCATATGGCTGCAGCAATAAAAACAACAACACACCCAAACGCATGTGTGACTAATCACGAATTCATCAAGTTAATCATGCTGGATGCCCTAGGCTAGCAAGGAAAAAATTGGGAAGAATTCAAGTGAAAGAGGCCGAGGACAAGCCAGGGGAAACATACCACGACTTCAGGAGGAAGTCAAGCAAAA
Organism: Pinus albicaulis; assembly: GCA_034641835.2. Lineage (NCBI taxonomy): Eukaryota > Viridiplantae > Streptophyta > Pinopsida > Pinales > Pinaceae > Pinus > Pinus albicaulis. The sequence goes on along the minus strand of CM076579.1, from coordinate 477,440,033 downwards.
GTGGAAACTGAGACTCAGCCTGCCAGAGTTAGGATTGGGAAAGAGCCTATTGATGAACCAATTGGGGATCGAAGGCCAAAACAAAGAGTGAAAGTCAACATACCTGCAGCACATTTTCCTATGGTTGGAAAGCAGATAGAAGCATAAGTTTTAGAAGAAGAAAGGCAACCCTCCTCATCATGTAAGGACAAAACCAATGCCCTGTTTTTAGAACTTGAAAATCTAAGAAAGGAAAATGAAGAATTAAAGCAGAAATTATCTGAGGGGAAGAAAATCCTAGTGTCTTTATGCATGACATGTTTTCAAGACTTAACAATAGTGGGATATAAGTTCTGTAGATAAAATATCAGCCCAATGGAAACATAAACATAACAACAGGAGGTTGTTACACAAGAACCTGTTGATGATACTCCTATTACACAAGAACCAATAGTTAAAGTAGAGCCTCCTATAATAATTGACCTATAATTTGACCCACAAGAACCTGTGGAGGCCACTCCTATTGTAGAAGAAACAACAATGGACACAAAGGCTACTCTAGGTGGAAACAAAGGGGTTGACACACAAGGACCCATCAAGGAACCTGTTGTTACACAAGAATGGTGGAACAACCCCATGTAGCAGAGGCTACTACACCCATAATTGATGTGGATATTGAATGCAGAAGAATGCTGGGTCCCATCTCGAGATGGAGTTCTGAGAAAACCTTGTTAATTTCCGAATTACAAAAGTGGAAACAAGAAGCAATCTCCTTCGAAAGGGGACAATATCGCTAAAGGAAAATTAGAGAGAAATAGACACTTTACATGAAAGATGGATGAAAGAAGAGTTGAAGAAAGGATGGGAGAATTATAAGAAGAAGGAAGCTCTAAAGAAACAAGAGGAACAATTGTTGTTGTTACAACAGCAGGTTCGGGACCTCACCATAGACAAGAAAAAACTTCATGACCTCGCCCTCAATTTGCTGGGTTGTAGGCGGCCTTTTCCATCCTATCCTATTTTTCTGTGGGAATTTTACTTCTTATTCCAGATGAAAGATGTTATGGAGGATAGACCTTATTTATGTTCTTCCACTCATACATTTCTAGATGTTTTTTGTGCCTCCAATTTTGATAAGAAAAGCTTGCTGTGTGAGTTATTCTTACACAATATTATTTGTGAACATGTGAGTATGCAGATGGTTGTGACAGTATTCTCCTAAATGGGAGATATTCAGTTGAGAGCTTTTGTGTCCTTAATGAAGAATCGGATTGAATGGAATTTGGCCATCAAATCTATGGAGACTAATGAGGAGAATATGGCATTGTGGGTTCGGGCAGAACCAGGACGAGCTGCCGAGTTAAGACGAGAATTTAGGAGAATGTTGAGTACCCATGGGATTAAAGAACCGACTGCCACTTATAGAAGAAGAATTGTGAACTTCTACCTCAATCAGTTCTTAATGATGAAGAGTTGAGCTTTGATAGGGTGCTTGAAACACATGAAAGCCACTAGTGTCGAGCTATTTAAGGGGGATCCATTCTCATTCCAAAATTTCATGGTGGCTGTTACACATGTACCATCTTATGCACAGATTGTACAAACCCTTGGTGCTTTGTGGCTAGGATTGAGATTCAAGTTTCCTTTGATCTGGTTGCCAATTGAGGATTATCAGATCAATTATGAATCGAGTAAGTATGAGTCAGAGTCCTGGGTATGACAGTTGATGGCGAATTAGGGATATTGGTCTACAGATGAAGATACAACTGGTGCTTATGATCTCACCAACCTGCACCAGAGATGTTCCCATGAGAGATGATTTTGCGTGAGGACATGCAAGTATTTCAGTTGGGGGGAGATATTGGGTGCCAATTTTGACACTTTTCCTACATTCGCTTTCCCTATTTTTCCTCATAACTAGATGGGAGTATATTTGCCTCTTTTTCCTACCTTTCTACCCTAACTTGTGTTGTTTCACCTTGTTTTTATTACTCTATCAATTCACCAATTATTATGATATATCGTGCCTTTTTATGACTAATTTATGGTGAATGTTTGGAGAAGATCGATGGTCCTTGTGTTGTCTTTTCAGATGTCATTTATCGCACCAAAGATCCCAAGCACGAGGTCCACAGGAGCAGTTAAGAGGGTGCTGTAACAGCAAAGCGCTGTTGTTACACTCTGCTGTTACAGACCTACTGGTGAACTGCTGATACAGTTGTACCGTTGACTGGATCTCGTCAACACTTGTTGTTGATCTTTCCTCTAGCTGTTACACTACAGCTGTGATTCTATTATGATAGCTGTAGAAGTTGTTTAGCATTGTATTTTTGGGATAACAACCTAAGGGCTATTTTGATTGTAATCTATAATTTTCTAGTCAGAACTTTATTAGGAAGTGGTTTTAACTATACATCTTCTATTTCAATCAGCATGATAATCATAAGATTCTCATGACTGATATATCCCTTGATTTTACGATGTAACCACTATATAGTTCTCGGCCCTAGAGGTCGAAAGGTTAGTGGAGAACAACATTATTTTGGCACTGTAATTGTGTTCAAATTAATACAGATTATCCTGTTATTGCTGTTACATGCGTTATTCAATTTATTTTCCGTTAAGTTCTTTCTCTACCTGCGCCCTGCTAGGGAGGAAGGGCCCTCCTTATTATTAGGGATTGCAGTGATTAAAGTAGTTGTGTGTATGTATTTATATTTCAGTTTATGTATTAGTAGAGTGATGTTGTTGTTGTTCAGCTGTGAATATATTCACTTCAATTTCAATACTTTGTATGCTGTTACACATATGATATTAGAGACACCAGTTGGTTACTTGTTGTGTGGCGCGCTAGAACAGATTAATTGAAATTTGATTCCAGTCTTGTAGATCCTTTTATTTCTGCATGAGTGATTTACTTACAGCATTTACTTCAGCAACGATTTCTCTTCTTTGGAATTTTTTTTGGTTGGTGTATCGGCACAGACAGTTCAACTGTCATTGGAATAAAGGACGTCCCTGGATTGATAATTAATGTGTGTTGTTTAGTCATCTAACAGTGATTTATATAGCCCAACAGAAGACATCTACCTCAAACCAATCCATAGATGCTCCTGAAGAAGTTCTCACTGAAGAAAATTTTTATATGTCGATCGATCCGATCCAAACAATCAAGAGGCTTCTCGTAAAATTAAATAAGAGGCTCAATTTTTTAATTACGATTGAGTCACAGAAAGAAGATATAAGAGACCAAATTAGAACCATGATGACTTAAATCCATCAACATAGGATACAAAAATCATTTAATTATCCCGCTTATTTATTTATGATTTTATTTTTCTCATCCTTCAGAAAATAACTCTTTAATTTACAGGGTTTTTTTAGGGAGTTTTATCCTCATGGTGAGACTATGGGGGTCAACGTTGGTAGCAACATTGTTCCTCCACTTGTGAGTGACACACTGAACACACCGAATTTTAATGCAACTCCTGAACATGGTGACACACCATTATCTGCACCCACTGAACAACACAGAGAAGGATGTGCACATGATGCAGACCATGATTCCATTACATCTAGTGAAGCAAGATTTCCTAGGTCTACTCATGCTACTAGCATGGGAAGAATATTAGTTACATTCTTGGTAGATGATTATCATGTTCCCATGAAATTAGAAAAGCTTCCAGGCATTTAAGAAGTGTTTTACATATTAAGTATGATCTAATTGAAATTTACGTATAGAGTGTCATTATTTTCAAGTAATGATAATATCGTTTTGTAGGAAATGATAACTTCTATATGCGCTTGAATGAGGCAACCTTGGAACTCTTTGGGCCCGCCATTCGCACAAGGTGGAATTCAGAAAATTAAAATTTGAAGGAAGAACTTATCAATAGGTCGGTTGGCTTCTTCGAAGATGGTACATTCAACAAAACTGGAGTTACCATGAAGGCAGGTCTATATTTAAAATATCTTTGAGACCAATATAGGGTTCATTTGCAAAAGAAACCTAATTATGAGCACCCTCTTGCGATTTCAGAAAGTGAGTGGAAATCCCTCCTAGAAGATGCAAAGGAGAAAAAACTTCAAAAAGAAGGAAAGACACCACCCGGACCAGGAAGGTATGAGGCACTTTTATTAATATAATTATAATGCTTTCTCATCAATATTGAAACATGTAATTAATATTATAAATACCGTAAATAGAGTATCCCAGATACATCTAAAGCCATGAAGGTGAGAATACAAAACCATGGTCAACATCAACTTGGCCCTGGGGGTTACTCAAAACTAGATGCAGAAACTGTAAGTATATATAAAAAATTTGCATCCAAATTTTAGATTCTTAATAATTCTAATTTAATATTGCAGAAGAAAAAAAATTCATGTTTTCATGCAAAATTGAAGGGCAAACAATTCAATGAAACTCCCACAGAGGAAGACCTCAAGCTTGCTTATTGCAAGCACATATATCAAGTTGTTGTTGAACATAGGACAAGCATGGGGTCTTCACGTACTAGTTCCGATCCCCCATTTAAGATTGAGGTAAATAAAAACAACGAAGAGAATTGATAGATTAATACTTGTATACAATCTATTAGTTTTTATTTTTGGCCATAAAGTAATGTGATTTTTTGTAAAGAAGCAGGCAGACTCTGTAAATACAGATTTCCCAAGCAATGATGAAAGACATGAGCCTAGTGATAGTGGAGTGAAAATTGTAACTGGTGTTCAGCTCGATTATGGAGGTATTTCATGTGAATTATAATTTTTTTTAGTATGGATTAGAATCAGAAATATTTAAATGCAAAATGTGTATAAATTATAAATCTTCTTGGTTCTACTCTAGAGCATGTACGGGATGAGGCCAGTCAAAAGGAGGAACCTATGGCCACATCCGAAAGTATCCTGCTTCCCTCTATTACCGAAGCAGGTAAAAAACACTCTACTACTTTTTTTATTAATAAAACACTTGTATTAATAATTACTATAGATAAGAATTTAACATTTTATTCTTATTGCAGTGGATGCTCTGTTGCCGTTCCATCATCATAGATGTTTCACCGGGTTGGGAGAAAGACATCTTATAGCCAAAGGTGATGACATCCTTGCTTCATACATGAAAAATTGAAAGAAATCGAAGAATAATTGATTGTACTTGTAATTTAATGAGAACGACCTTGTTTTAGATTATGTATAGCATATAGTTTATTATAAATCATACTGAGATCAAATATTTTTTAAACTCAACGAATGAATGAATGAAAAATGTTTACTATATATTTCTTTATTTATGACGTATCTTAATATCTTTCTTTCAAATACTTCCTAGTATATTGATTGGGTATTGTTGGACACCTAATCCTTTATGGGTAGGTGTGGAAGGCGAACAACAAAGAGTCGTCCAAGTGACCTTTGAATGTGGAATCCAAGAGTCACACCAATGTAATATAAATACACATCAATGGTTAATAAAATATAACTCATGCTTATCTTTCCTATGTGTGTGTGTTTACCATACATTGTTTAACATAGTATCAGAGCAGGTGATTGCTGGCCCTACTCCAATCAGCTAAATTCTAGCTGTGTTCTCTAAGCTTGTCAGTCCATAATTCTCCCTTCGCATTCTCTCACATTGCTCCTGTCGTTCCCACTGTCCCTCGGTGCTCGGCCTCCTCGCATTCCCTTGTATGGTCTTGTCGCTCCCACTGCTCAACCCTCCATACGCAGTGCTCCTTACCTGCTTGGCCTCTAGTTGCTCCCTCTCACCTTATGCATTCCATCACACGTGGAGGCTCTCCCCTCTCGTAGTCACTACTCCATATATCTCCCTTACACACTCAATAATCTATATATGCAGTCCCACTACAATGGTATCACAGTGGCTTGATAGTCTCGCTGCCTCTTGGCCTCACATCACACTCCTCCACACTAGATCAATGTTATACTCTCTAAGGCCTTTATCCTGAATATATTTCTGTAGCTTGTGATTTTCTTCAACCGTAACTTACAGAAAATCTTTGATCTTTCCCAAAACTTGGCTTTCTGGCAGAGTAGTAGCTCTAGTAGAACATGCGGAAAAATCTTGTCACTGTGTCTGTATTTAGGACTCGAGGGTCATTACTAAGGTTGATCATTTCCACCATAGGAAACTTAGAAAGGCTATTGAGATTGAGAGACACACTAGGAATCTCAACAGAGATGATGCTTGGAAATTGAGCAAGAGTTGGACTCCAACTCTCTCGATGTGATTCCCCCCCATCTCGCTTGGATTCTTATTGCATTTTGGATCTTAATTGTTTTTCGGTGTTTTTTCCATTATAGTTTTCTATTTCTTATTTTCGTCATTTTTTTTTAATATTATCCCTTAGCCTTTCGTTGTTTTTATTTTAATTTTAATTTTTCTTCCTTATTACCATATTATTTTGATCCTTCTTACCCTTATATTTTTTAGTTAATTATTTATTTTTCAAATCGCCAATATTTTAATATTCTTATACTTTAAATATACGTTATTGATAATAAAATATTTTTTTTATTATAATTACAATTTGAATATTCCTTAATATTAATTATTGACTTCCGGATGCGGATGGTTGTTAGGCACGATGGGACAACAGGCCCCGGCCATTTCCCAAGGCGCAAGGCGTGTGGTGGCCACATGGCCCTCCACGGCACCATTATGTTTGCATTCAATCCGCCTGACCGCAACATTAACTCCCCCCCACGACGGCGTTACAACATCCCAGGTCTGCCTGGTAATTGCACTATGGACGCCAGTTCAATTTTCGCTGAGCTCTCCGACTCCTCGCGCGGTTGTTTGGCTCCCCTGGGCGGTGCTTTCCCTGTGCACTATGCTGAGCCCAGTGCTCGCACAAATATAGGCTGACGCTGCTCGCTCTACAATTGCATTATTCCTGGGGCGCATTTCTCTAACAACACCTTCTGCCCTGGTGCGCCCATTGTTCCTCAGCTCCCTCCTGGCTTGTTCGTTGCTCCGACTCTTCCTTGTGCGCACATTGTTCCTCAGCTTCCTCCTGGCTCGTTTGTTGCTCCAGCTCTTCTCCAGGTTCAAGAGGTTCACGAGGTCGAGGCCGCCATGCCTAGACTCAGACAGCGCATGACCTGCCGTCGAGGAGGCACTCGCGGAGGCTCTGTAGGAGACCGCCCCTCCTCCAATAGGCAATTCTCTGAATGTCCATCTGGTTCTGCCCTTGGTCGACCTCCCGCCTCCCCTCCGCATGAAGCTCCTCATCACTTTGCCACTTCTGTCCCTCAGCCCTCTGGTAGCCACTTCATTCGACAGACCACGCAGAGATCGAAGCTGCATTTTGATAGTGCTTTCAATCGCCCCTCCATAACGGCTTATATCACAATTACCTTGCGCGAGGATGCCACACTTCGCTCTCCTCCCTGGCATGATTCCACTCCTACTTCCCTTGACCCTTATCCCGCCTCCGTCGAACCTCAGTCCACCTCTGCTGCAACGCCTCGAGCTGACATGGGCGAGCCACCAGTCAGTGCAACACCCTCCCCGGGCCTCTTCTCCATGCAGGTGAACGCAGATGTTGTTCAAGGCACAGGGGCTCATCACGTGGACGCTGATGCTGAAGACCCTGGGGATGACTTCGGATGCCCAATTGAGGAGGAACAACCCTCTCCCGTCAACTCCAATTGACTCTGCTATGACAAGGCGCAGTATGGTCTCTGAACTAGTTTACTTTCATAGAGTTACTGGTCTTTTATTATCCACAACAGCATACTGGTTTTTGTTATCGATAGTGTTATCTGTTTGTTGTTTTCTCATAACAATTGTTATAACTATTCCACCGGTTTCCCTATACAAGGGCGGTGAGACTGTCTTTATAGAGCTGGTTTCCCTACATGGGCAGTTCATTTTCAGGATTAAGCTTGACTTTCAAGCCCAGTTTCAGGCTATCACAACTGAACTGAGGCAGTTTTGTACTATAATGTTTACATAAATAGAATTAGCACAATTTAGAAAAAAAAAAAAATATTAATTATTGACATGAAATTAATTAATTTGATTTTTAATAACTAAATAAATAATTACCTAATTCTCTAACGACTAGTTTTTTACGGCTATCTCCGAGCAATGATGCATCCATACTATTTATTCATGAAGATCAGTGAACTTCTTCACCTTGTCCTGAGGATGAACCACATTAGTTGGTTCAAAATGTCAACCAAATATTAGTGATAAGATTATTCTGAAAGACATTTATCTACATTATGGATCACAAAAGTCTTAGATCTAACAATTTATGTTTTGTTTTGTTAAAATGCCACAATTTTGATAGACATATCTGGGAGGTTGTATTGGTACAATAATTTTTATACTTTTCTTTCAATGAAAATAATAATTGGGTGTGAATCCCTGAGGATATTTCTACGTGTGATGATTTAATTTGATAGAGGACTCCAAGAGTAACCGAACGCAATGAAAATAACTCGAATTTGAGTTGTAGAGGTGAAGATATACATTTTTGAAGTTATGTGTTGGGATTGGACTACAGGAGATTAGGTCGGCTTAGTTGTTAAGAAGCCTAAATGACACTTGGACAAGCCCATAAGGGTAGCCAATGAATCCCTTGAGAAAGTTTTAAAAATAAGTCAAGTATGAAGGCATTTAACACATCAATGAGCATCCATCAAAGGGTAAATCTCCTCTGAGGTAGTCACAACTCCTAGAGAAGTAATGAAGGAGAGAAATGATTGTTGTTATGGGTTTGTTTCTCATGATTAACTAGGCCAAAGTGGAGAAAATGTGACAACATGTGAGAGGAATTATTCTAAGGAAAATTCTAGACATGATTGGTGGTATATATCTTTGTAGTTAGAGTCGATATCTCTTGTAGAGTTGTAGGTGGAAATATCTCTGTATAGGAGGGTCGAGAAAGGCTAAGAGGAGTCTCCTTGAAGCCACATTCACCTACAACAATGGCACAAGGGTTGGTCACCTAAGGGAGGGTAATTGCAGGTCTGGGAAGGCCTAGTTAGGACAGTTCAACCAACGAAGAGGAAGGTGATTTTGTGCCTAAATGACGGTTGGCTCTCTTAAGAAGTAGACCCAAAATTTTTTCTAGTGTTGGAAAGTTTTTTTTGTGGTATTAGACACTCATGGTATTATGGAGGCAACATGAGAGTGGACCAAGTGTGGATAATGGATTGGGCACTTATAGTCTGTTGGAGGAAAACGTGATAGTGTCCGTGTTGGAGCCCGATGTGCAACACTTTGATGGACAAAAGTAGCTGTTAGAGTGGGAGTTGTTGAGCTCAAAGTTTGATCATCCAAAGGAGCAGTTGCGCATCCCTAGACTTTCCTTGTGGAGGACATCCACAACAGAAGTTGGGTGGTTCTCCTAGCCTATTTTCATTGTTGGAGAAGGACTTCTAGTAGTGATAGGTGGAAGCCCTCCATGCCCTATGTTAGTCTTCATTGGAGAAGCGCAGGAAGACTATAATGGGTTGAATTCCCTAAGTAGTGGAGGAGAAATAGTGGGTATTTGAGATTTGTTCACAAATGGAGTTGTGAACAACTCGACAGGAGTCTCGATGTGTTGATGCATTGATGGATGAACGACCAATGAGAGAGCAGATTGTTGAGTCAAGATTCAATGGCCAGATCGACTTGGTGCATTGATAGAGGCAGATGCTACAAATGTGGAGCTAAAGAACCAGGAAGATGTGTACAGGGTGTGACCAAGGAAATTGTGAGGAACTCTACATCAACTAGATGGTAATAGTATCTTATATGGGGCAGATTGGTGCTCATAATTACATACACCAAAAGCGATATTGTATCAGTGGATGTACGAGGGGCATTATCCCTGGTATGAGAGCCCTATACTATTGAATTATTAGTTTTATAAATATAATGAAGTTGGGTTGAAAATTTATGAAAAGTTGTCTATATTTGTGGACGCGTGATTTACTATTGTTTATATTCCACTGTAATTTGTTTTGATACTCTATTTGGTAGCATTTTTGAATTAATATTATATCCTAGAAACCAGTATTATGGAAAAAAAACATGGTATCAGAGCTACTTTGAAGGGCTAGTGAATCAAAGTGTGCACATCGAAGAAAATCAAAGGGAGTTGTGAGTGTCTAGATCATGGAGCAAAGGGTTCAGTCGAAGACATGGAGATGTGGTTTCAATAGGCTACATGGTTAGATGGGATGGGAGTTATGGTGGATCAGTGGTGAACCTGGTGCACTACAGTATGTTGTGTGGTGGTTTGCAGATCATGGAATTATTATGTCTTGTCATGGATGGATGTGACAACTCAAGGATTATTTTGGCATGGAAAATATTATCATGATTGAGATTGCTTCATGTGATGGACTATAGATTGGCAGGCTAGCTTCTTCATTGGATCATGATGATGTGTATTCGAGATTGGAGGGATTTTCATGAGTTTCATTTCATTTAGAAGGATGAGTCTTTGCAGGACTTAGCTAGTGGAGATCATGTAGGCTCAGAGAGAGTCTAGCTTTAAAGGGAGGATCCCTATGGAGGTTTGGGATATTTAGGTTCATATGTGATGAGGCAGAGTCACTATTGAGATTGCAGGGTTTATTATATAAAGTATGTTGTAGTGATCGACTCCAGATGGACTAGTTTCGTCAGAGATGATGTGATGGAGACTTCCTAGTGTTGGAAGAACCTCCCTCACTAAGAGGGAGTGTTGATATTTGTAGCTTGGGAGGTTCTCCAGACCCTAGGCTTGGAGGAATGAACACACAAAATTGACTTGTGGGCTTAGAACCCAAGCCTGTGGGCTTTTCACCCTGTCAAGCCAGGAGTAACTCTAAATGAATTTGTTGTGTTTTTTTAATTAAGATACAATATGACTATATAAAAGGATAGGGAGACTATTGGGTTTTATATCCCAATGTATTTTCGTCTTCCAACTTCTTTTATTTTTATATTTACAATTATTTACATAGGATTCCTAATCCAAAAGACTAGGTGTCAACATTTCACCCCTTAATATGAAGGGATGTTGGTGAGTCCAAGCATCATTTTGAATCTTTCAAACTTTTCCCTTCCAATAACTTTGGTGAATATGTCTGCAATTTTCTCATTTGTGGAAAAATGCCATAGGTGGATTGTTTTGGCCTCAACATGATGTCGAATTAGATGGTATTTCGTATTGATGCGCTTGGTTCGATCATGGAAATTTGGGTTATTGGCCAACTTTGTTGCAAAAGTGTTGTCAATCAAAAGAGGAGTTGAATGCACTTGTTTCTCTTGCAAATCTTTCAAAATTTTTCGTGATCCACACAATATCCTTTGTTGCTTCAGCTGTTGCCACATATTTTGCTTCAGTTGTGGAATTTTCTAGAACTAATTGTTTGCGTGACCTCTAGGAGACAACTCTTGATCCAAGCCTCATAACATAACCTGAGTAGATACCCCAGTTTCTTTATCTCCATCGAAATATGAATCTTAGTATCTAATCAAGATCTTTTCATCCACCTATGTATACTTGAGTCCAAAATCTTGAGTTCCCTTCAAGTACTTTATAACTCTATTATCACCAAAAAATGATCACCTAGCCATTTATAACCAGGTCGATTGAAATACACCATGTAAGACCAATTTTACCATAGTAAAATTTCTTTCACTTTAGGAAATAATTTGATAAACCATATTTTACTAAATTATTTCTAATTAAAACCATAAACCACTGTGTAGGAGCATGTGTAGAGCTCCTGCATTCGATGACCATGTCTATATGGATTGGTTTCTTAGAACACTCTTAGCCCCCATAGGTAAATATGTCGCATCTCACTTTCCTTAGAATGAGGAAGAAGCTCTCCAGATATCTTTAAAATATGACATGATTTACGCCAGGTTATGTTTATACCATTTTACTAGACCGGTTGAAGCTCACACCGCCGATGGTATTTTTGTATCCATTTCAAACCCATCACCATATACTACTCCTCAGATGAGTTATGGTCACCCTTAGGGGGGTACCAGTTCCTCTAACAATTATCCCCCTTCTCTAGGCAACTTGTATCCCGGTTAAAGCATGTCTTATGCATTTTCCCAACCACATCAACTTATGCTAGGGCCAACTATTGCTCAACCTTTTTACCAGAATGTTGCCCCATATCCTTATTATCCTTATGCATTTCTCAACGCTCTAGGCCACCCGGCATCAACGCCTCATCCTCCCACACCTTCTCAAGCTCTGCCACAACAACCACCCCCTCCTTAAGGTCAAGTGTATGCTTAGTAGAGAGCGACTAATCCCGCCAATTCGAAGAAGAAAAATAAGGAGAAAGGGACCCAGAACCAACAACCTCAGGGTAACCAGGGTCACCAAGGTACTCAATTGAATGCACCCTAGGGGAACCAACCAAATACCACGACCCAACACCAGGGCGATCAAGCCAAGCAGAACAAGAATAATTGTATGAATAAGCCTTGCACATGTTGTGGTGTGTATGAACATTATACACACAATTGTCCCATTTTACCCTAGATGCGTTAAATGTGGGATTCCCAAGAAACTTCTCGAGGACAAAAACCTATGGTATCACTTCCTCAGAACACTTCTATACCTCAACGAGTTGTGCTCACTAATATTTTCTCTCAACAAGGATACCTTGCTATCCAAACTCCACAAGGTCAAGCCGCCCCTCCACCTCAGTAGTATGGTCACCCTGATTACCAGATTCTCATGATGAACTTTGATGAGGTCAATACCGTCGAAGTCAACCTATAGACCTAGTTGCGCTAGTATGAAAAGAAACCTGCTACGTCTGCAACCAAGTCCCAAACCAAAGTGTCCACCCAGTCTATTCCAAAACCAAATGGTACCTTATAGATCCCTCAACCTAAGGTAGAGGTCATACCAAATATCCCCAAACGTCCATTACGTCGTAATGATGCTTCAACCAAATCCACCCACACATGCAATATAGTAGGTGACTTGGCACAGTATCCTGCTACCATGTCAACGCTAGAAGCTCTCTAGATGTGCCCATCCCAACAAAAAGCTTTACCATCTTCTTTGTGTGTTGTATAACCTTCAGATGATCGCTTGATTGTGTTTGATGTTGACAAGTCAGAACATCCCCCTCTCGCCTAATCAATTTATTTCCAAATATCAATTGCCATTCGAAACACCACTTTTCAATGGTGTATCATAGACAAAGGTGCATCCACATGTGTGATGTCCACCAATTTTTGGAAATAACTTGGGTCACCTAATCTATCCCCATCCACCATCAATTTGCGTGCTTGGGACGATCACCCTTCACAGCTCCTTGGCATGTAGCGCAATTATCCTATCACAGTTGCTCAGAAGACTATTTGTATTGACATAGAAGTCATCGATGCCCCCTTGGATTATAATATTCTTTTGCTTCGTAGCTACACCTATGTGATGTCAACTGTCACATCTATGGTTCACTGTAATATGTGCTTCCCCCATAATGGAAATATATTCACTGTTGATCAGTTGGCATATTACGATCCGAAGTCTTAGACATCACCCCAGTCTACCATATTGTTTATGACCAACAATAAAACTATATCGCCTCTCTCCAATGTCTCTCTAAGAGTATATAATGATTCCACATTGCTTTGTGCATAATATGGTCCAAATCCTACCCCTTTTGAGCCCATCTCATCTAGTGTTTGCATGTTGCAAGCGTCACAGGTTCCTCACAAGAGGCTCAGTACGCTTATCTAGTAGTCAATGCCTTCGCAACCTACTGTTGTTCACTATACCCAACCATCAAGATCAACTTCTCAAGGACCTTCTCCTTTTGCTAGTGTCTCTCCTCATCCTTTTCAACCAGGAAAAGTTCACCAAAGCCTTAATCATCCGGGATCCGTTCCGCCAGGCCATTATCCTGTAGGTTAGATAACATTTTTAGTTCCCCCACCTTGAATGTTTTCTGTTCGTGTCATGGCTACATTGAGTTTACTAAATATGACCCTAGGGATCCCAGTCTAGTACATTGATCCCCCAAAAAACACTCCACCAGACCAAATCAAACCATATACTTCTTTGACCCCAGTCGAATTGGTCGAGATGGACCCTTCCTTTGCTTCAATTCCACAACAACCTCAACAGGAATCCACTCCTAGTGCGACAACATCTGGTGAGGGGGGAAAAGCCAAAAAGAAGGAACCTAAGGACAAGGCTCCCCAAACAACTATAGCTCCACCTAAGACTCCAAATCCCACTCCACCATGTGTTGTGTGTGATGTTGTTGGGCATGCCACCAATAACTGTCTTGAAATCCCTCGTCTCAAACATTTGGTCGACGATACGTTTCCTGACTCTAACATCTCGAAGGTCCATGTTACCTTACCTAAGTCAGCACAGAAAAAAATTTCATTACGGACAAACTACCCATGTGATTTTTGAAATAACTATGGCCACTATTCTCACCACTTTCCCCATCTCGAATAATTTCGCGATACCCTTCAAGCGCTTTGTGAAATAGAGGCCGCTTTTAGTGGATCATGTACTCCTCTATTTGCAAATTCTGGCTCCACCATTACACTAGAACTGGAAGACTCTAATGCACCCATTAGGATCCCTCACCCCAATGTTGATATGATGAACCAATAGGTCGCATTCTCTACCTATCATCATCCATTAGATCCTCGAAGGAGGACCCCTCTAGGGTTCCCTATAATGCTTCTTTCGAACCTCCCTCGTTGACCACCCTGGTTTCAACATCGGTATATGTTTCATCTACTATCTCTTCATCTACCCCTAGTGACAATGCGTATGTGAACCATATCTCTCATGATGATGCACCATGTAGATTTGATGCATCAAGTGGTCTCCCTTCCTCTAGTTCTCCCATCTTCCATTCAGATGAAGACATATGGAAGCCATGACCACCCCTGATTTTCCTTGGGATGAATTCACCATCGTGCATACTTACTTCCACAAAAAACTCATGATAAATATGTTGTGGAGTCTAAAGACTTCATTCATGGTGAAGTCAATTGGTTTAGAAATCCCATTCCTATGCCAGATGCTTTCGAAGAAGGAAACGTGGCCAATATCTCTCCTTGTAGAAATTATATACAAGATGCATGTATATATCCAGATTCTCCTGATCTAACAATATTTTATCTTCTTGCTAAATACATAATCCTTCCATTGTTAATATTTTGCAGAAATTAAAATCAATTTCAAACACATGAAGCAATAAAAACAATCACACATAACACAGTTGTTCAACGAGAAATATTGAAGCTAAAAACCCCAACTATCATATATTATGTATCATGGAGATCATGTAACAATCTCATACAAAGCTTAGTACATCAAGCTCTCAGTACAATCAATCATTACACACTAATCAGAAGAAATCTGCAAATCCATGCACTGATTTCTTGCCACCTGATAGCCTTCCTCCACTACGCAATCCCTGCTGAAGAATAGCTCTGAATGAATTTGAATTTGCCTTGCTTGCACTGCGAAATCCTCATTGGAAACTCCAATGTGTGTGTGGTGCAATCAATGCATCACTATAGTCACAACGGATAGTCCATCTTGCCCTTTCACCTATCTCTCCACTTGGTCTCCACTGGAACTTACATGCAGTTAACTGCTATTTTTGTTCAGTTGATTAATGAGTTATTATTTGTGAATTAATTAACTAATTAATTCGCTCCACTCTCACTAGTGTATCATTTAGTTATACTAGATACAACTAGCTCAACTGAGTTTAACTCCAATAACTGAGTTAAACTAAATAACAACTCTTGTAACTACTCTTCCAACTCTATCATAACTTTTCCACTTCAGTTCTAACTGAGTCCTCCATGCATGAACCACCAGTAAACCCTCGGAATTGCTTAATTCCTTCAACCCACTGATTTTCCAAATCTGTACACTGAAATTAAGTGATCCAAGAGAATAAGTTGTTGTTTATTATCAGATTATTATTAAGAGCTAATAATAATCGACAATTCTATTTTTAGATCGACGATCTATATATAGACTTTGCCCAATATTCTAAAAATAGAATTTCATCTATTTTTCCAACTTGACCAACCATCCAAAAATAGCATCCTGCAACTTCTGAAATATGATCACCATGTCTAAAAATAGACTTGCACCTAAAAATAGCCTGCGAGCCCACTTAGTGAAGGCGACTCATTTTCACAAAGCTCATCATCTTGTTGAATCTCAACACTCCCTCTCAACAAGATAGGGATTATCCTTCACCTCGATCCTGCCTCTATGGTATTCGAATTTTCTCCTCGTGAGTGCCTTCGTCAGAATATCTGCATCTTGATCTTCCGTAGGAATGTACTGAAGCAACATGATCTTCCACTGCACACAATCTCTAATATGATGATATCAGATATCAATATGTTTAGATCTATCATGAAACACAATATTAATCAAGAGTTTAATGCAACTTTGATTATCACAATGTATCACTGTAGGATCTAAATGTGAACTGAACAAACCAACCAGGATCTTCCTCATCCAGATACCCTCAGATGCAGCTTGACTTACTGCCATATATTTTGCTTCTGCTGAAATGAGTGCCACAGATCTTTGTTTCCTACTGTACCAAGAAACTGCGGTAGATCTGATACTGAAAATCCCTCTTGATGTGCTCTTTCTGTCTGTTGGGCTTCCTGCCCAATCTGCATCCATGAAGCCATGCAACTTCACCTCATCTGTCTATCTATACCATAATCCATACACAGATGCGCCCCTGAGATACCTCAAAACATGCTTTCCTGCCTTCCAAAAGAGCTTGGTAGGCTTAACCATCGCTTGTGAAAGTTGGTTCACCGCATAGCATATGTCTGGTCTTGTATTAACTAAATACATGAGTGAACCCACCAACTGTCAAAACACAGTGGAATCCACTACCTCTGCCGATGTAGCATCCTCTTTCCTCCAATTTCCTGGAAGAGGAGTGTCGATAGGCTTGCAGCCTTGCATGTGAAACTTCTCCAGTATCTCCCGAGCATAATTGCCTTGAGACACAAACAATTCACCTTCCCGCTGCCATATTTCCAATCCAAAGAAATAATGAAGGAGGCCCAAATCCTTCATCTGAAACTCCTTTGCAATATCTTCCTTGCATGAGTGTATCAACTGCTCATCACCTGTTAGTATTAAATCATCAACATAAAGAAAAATGATTAAAAGCTTACCCTCCACCACAATTTGGTACAGGTTTGCATCCACCTCACTCTTGGTGAAGCCAACTCCTGTGATATAACTGTCGATCTATGTATACCAAGCACGTGGTGCTTGCTTCAACCCATACAATGCTCTTTTGAGCCTGCACACATGCGACTCGCTGCTGAAGATCTCAAATCCTTCAGGCTACTCAATGTACACCTCTTCCTCAATGATCCCATTAAGGAACGCAGTCTTCACATCCATCTGATGAATGTGCCAACCCATTTGCACTAAGAGAGAAAGGATGGTCCTTATGGAAGAATACCGTGCGACAGGTGCAAAATTTTCTTCATAATAAATCCCCTCAATCTGTGAGACGCCTTGGGCAACAAATCTTGCCTTGTACTTCTCGACGCTCCCATCAATAGCTTGCTTTAACTTGTAGATCCATCTTGATCCTATAACTGATTTACCCACCGGCCTTGGAACAATCTCCCAAGTACTGTTTCTGACAATGGAGTCATACTCCTTTACCATGGCATCTACCCATGTGGGCTCCTACACTGCTTCTTCAAAAGAAGATGGTTCTGTCACGACACACTTGCTCATAAGAGACATGTATCTAGTAAAATGGTCAAGTGACTGTCTCTGTCTGCGCTATGATGTAGGGACTCCTACATTTTGTGCCGCATCAAGCTTCAATCTCTCAGCTTCTGTGGCACGCTTTCTGCCTTGTCTGATGTTTGGTTCTGCATGAGTGGACTCCTCCACTCCATGAATCTCCTCTTGTAGTTGATCCACATCTAGAGGCTCATCTTTGGGAACAAGAAGTTCCTCCTCTACATGCAAGTGTAGCTCCCTCTCAAGCGACAACTTCATGGCTTTCACCTCATTGAATTTTATATCCGTCGCACCACGGTCATCCAAACATGCGGAAAATACCTGCGATAAGTTGAGGTGCCCCCATAGCCTTACTAGTGACCCAGCCACGGAGTTGGCTCCAGCTTCTTCTTAGCGTCCTTTGTCACATGAATGTAAACAAGTGAGCCAAAAATATTCAAATGAGAAATATCAGGCTTCTCACCAGTAAAAGCTTCTTCAGGTGTACTCATGCCAAGTACTCTATCAGGACAACATTTTTGCACATAAACCGCAGTGTTGCATGCTTCTGCCCACAAGTGCATCGGTAGGCCCTGGTCATGCAACATCGCTCGTGCAGCACCCATGATCGTTTTGTTCTTCCTCTCCGCGACTCCATTCTGTTGTGGGTTATGAGGCGCTATGATTTCTCTTAGAATTCATTCTTTGCTACAGAAGTCTTTGAATTCACCCGAGATGTATTCACCACCATTATCGCTATGTAGAGCTTTCACTTGCTTCCCCGATTCCTTCTCCACCATTGCTTTAAACTCACAAAACTTTGAGAATGTTTCGCTCTTCTTCTACATGAAGATAATCTAGCACATCTACGAGAATAGTCATCAAAAAATATAACATAATACCTATGTTTTTCCGTTGAAGCAACCGAGAAAGGTCCACACACGTCTGTGTGAATTCTCTCCAGGATCATCGAAGCACGGTTCTCCTTATCATGAAAGGTTGTCTTAACAAACTTACCCATAGTACATCCCTTGCATTGATATGACTGCGCAAGAATACCCTTGGGAAGTCCAGTAGAAATATGCTACAAAATCTTCAAGGCACTATGGTGAAGATGTTGGGTCCCTATATTACTAGTATAGTCCCTTATTGTTGTTAGTGTAACCCCCTTATTGTTATTATTGTACCCTTGTAACCCCCATTTTATTATTATTGTGCCCTTAAATTATTGTTGTTAGGTCGGCTAGGATTACATTGTGGCCCACTAGGATTACATTATGGCCCCATGGACTCCTATATATAGAAAGGAGGTTTTGTAAATTGTATCATCCAAGAATTGTTCATTTATGTAATGTATTGGAGGTTTCCCCCTCGAAGTGGCTCATTTCTAAGGCGTTGATATCTCTTTTCTTCTCTTTTGGAGCTGGTTACACAACATTTGGTATCAGAGGTTTGGATTCTAGGGTTTCGCTGCTCCAAACAGGTCATCGTGGCATTTTCGCTATAACTTTTTTTCTACGAAGTTTCAGAAGCTGAAATTTTTAGGGTGTGAAGCTGAAATCCTGAGGAAGATTTTATAAAACTTTCAGAGCTTGGTTCGCAAAATTTTCGGAGATATGATACGTACGATTAGGTCATTTTGCGAAGCTCTGAATTTAACATAAGCAGTCATCGTGGTATTTTCGTAATAAATTTTTTTCTATCAAGGGTCAGAAGCTAAAATTTTTAGAGTGCGAAGCTGCAATCCTGAGGAACATTGTCGCAAAATTTCAGATATTGGTTCGTAATATTTTCGAAGATATGATCTGTGGAAGTTAGGGATTTTTTAGGCTTCTGAATTTCATCTCAAAGAGGTGATTGTGGGAAAATCTTAATATCTATCTCTCTGAGCATCAGATTGGAATACTATAAAAAGTGGCCATAAGCACATGGACTGTAGTTTTCGTTCTATCAATTTCAGAGCCAAAGGAGGAAATAGGGACACATGGGAAGTCATATAAGTTTGCTCTACTGAACTAGTCCAAAATTGGGTCATCGTGGGAGATTGGACATAACTTTGCCTTGAAGAATCCAAATTAGATCATACCTATGGCATTTGAAAGAAGCCTCAGAGAGATACTACAGGGCTGAATTTTAGATATTGAGGATCCACAATTATAGAGATAATTCAATTTCAATATCGAGCTCCTCAAAAGCAAGTGAAAGGTGTGTATTTTTTTTCCAAATTGCATAAGTCTTGTTTGAAGAATGAAGTTGAATTGATTCCAAGGTCATGTCTGTGTAGAATAGGTATCAATATTGGATTCTAAAATGGCCCCTAAAAATAATTCAACACCCATTAAGCCTTTAGAAAGCTCTACTATGACTCATGAAGATGAAAAATGGCAACATGACATATCAAAATTACAAGAGCAAGTGCAACAAATTTCGCTGTCGCAAAGAGCAAAAAAAAATGACATGAAAGTTTTGAAGAAAGGCGTGGAAACTAAGATGGATGGTTTGAAGAAAGACGTGGAATCTAAGATGAATGGTTTGAAGAATGGCATAGATGTCATGGAATCTAAGATAGATGGCATGGAAGCTGGCATGGAATCTAAGATGGATGACATGGAAGCTAAGATCGATGAGAAAATGGAAAACATGAAGAATGATCTAAAAGCAAACATGGAAGGTTTGACAAAGTTGATACAAGAAATGTTTCCTAACGGTGAAAATATAGTAGAGGAAACTCATGATGAGAACAAAATAAATGTTAATTGTGATTTCATAAAATCTAATGTTGGCGGGAAGAACCACCATATTCCAAAAATGGATATGAGGAAGTTTGATGGAAAGGATCCTGTAACATGGATACTACAGATGGAGCAATATTTTGATCTCCATAATGTGCAAAAAACACAAAAGGTACGCATTGCAACTTTACATTTAGAACAAAATACATTTGTATGGTATCGATGGCTTTGCTCCCGTAAAAAAATTGTCACTTGTTCAATTTTTACGGAGGAAATGATAGCACATTATGAGGATACAAAGAGAAACACCTTCTTTAGCCAATTGATAAATCTCAAACAAAAGGGTTTAATGGGGGAGCACATTGAGGACTTCCAAAAATTGAATATAAGGGTAACTGATATTCCAGAGGAACACAAGATTGATCTCTTCATAGGTACTTTAAAGAATAACATCCAACATGAAGTTCATGTTTTGGAACCTGATTCATTGGAGAAGGCATTCAGGTTGGCAAGAAAAATTGAATGTGAAATTATGGCGACAAGGAAGCCTACCACTCACTTCTATAAAGAAGGAAGTGTTGCTACGCCTAGATTTCCACAACCTACAAGGTTGACACCACAACAATTGGAAGAAAAAAGAGCAAAAGGGCTTTGCTACAGTTGTGATAGCAAATACACTAAAGGTCATAAGTGTGCAGAGAAGAAATTATTTTACATAGATTGTGAAGAAGAAGAAGAAAATGAACAAGAAGAGGATATACACCAGGAACCAGCCCTAGAAGAGGAAGAAATGAATCCGACCATATCGTGTAATGCACTGGCAGGAATTACCACTCCTCAAACTCTCAAGATAGCAGGACAAATCAAGAAGAAAAGGTAATAGTGTTGATTGATTCAGGTAGCACCCATAATTTTATTCATTGTAAGGTAGCCAAGGAATTAAATTGTTTCCTATACCCAGCACCAGAATGTCAAGTGATGGTTGCAAATGGAAGAACTATAAATTGCTCTGGAAAATGCCATAATATCAAGCTAACCATGGGGGAATATGTATTGAATAGTCCAATGATTTCCATTCCTATAGGAGGTGTTGATGTTGTACTAGGAGTACAATGGTTACAATCTTTGGGGACATTAGCTTTTAATTTTCAAGAACTTTTCTTGAAATTTTTTTCAAAAGGAAAGGAAGTCGAATTACGGGGTATTGCAGGGAAGCCAAGAAAGATAATAAGCTCTAATGTCATGACAAAGCTTCTAAAGAAAGAATAACGAGGCATAATTTCACAATTATGCTCACTAGAAGTCCCAACATCAAAATCATCTATTTCTGCAGATCTCCAAAAAGTCTTGGACAATCATTCCAAGGTTTTTGAAACTCCAAAAGGACTCCCACCTATTCGTGATCATGATTATGTTATTCATTTTATTCCAGGAAGTGTTCCTCTAAAAATCAAGCCTTATAGATATCCTTATGTCCAAAAGAGCGAAATTGAACGTATGATTGCAGAAATGTTAGAGGCGGGTATAATTCAACCTAGTCAAAGTTCTTTCTCTGCTCCTGTAGTATTGGTACACAATAAGGATGGATCATGGCGCATGTGTCCGGATTATAGGGAGCTCAATAAGATCACCATTAAAGATAAATTTCCCATTCCTGTGATTGATGAATTATTGGATGAATTACATGGAGCAATTTATTTTACCAAATTGGATCTTCGTTTAAAGGTATCATCAAATTAGAATGAAGACTGAAGATATTCCGAAAACACCATTTCGAACTCATGAGGGTCATTATGAATTTTTGGTCATGCCTTTTGGCCTTACCAACGCACCTTCTAAATTTCAAGGGTTGATGAATTCCATTTTCAAACCCTTCCTTAAAAAATTTGTGCTAGTATTTTTTGATGATATACTAATCTATAGTAGGTCTTGGAAGGATCATGTTCAACATGTTGACAGGGTGCTCAAACAATTGCGGGAGAAACAATTATATGAAAAAACATCCAAATGTTTCTTTGGAGTACAAGAGGTGGAATATCTGGGTCATATTGTATCTCACGAGGGTGTTAAGGTAGACCCTAACAAAGTTAAAGCCATTAAGGAATGGAAAGTCCCAACAACCATAAAGCAGTTGCGAGGATTTCTCGGGTTAACAGGGTATTATCGAAAGTTTTTTAAGAATTATGGGAGAATAGCAGCACCTCTAACAACATTATTGAAGAAAGATGCATTTTCATGGACTCCTGAAGCAACTAAGGCCTTTGAACATCTTAAAGAGGCAATGTGCCTAGCACCAGTCTTAGCTACGCCAGACTTCACAAAAACCTTTATTGTGGAATGTGATGCCTCTGGAAATGGAATTGGTGTTGTTTTAATGAAAGAAGGAAGACCCATTTATTTTTAAAGTCGTCCAATCAAAGGAAGGTATTTACAGAAAGCTATTTATGAGAAGGAAATGTTAGCAATACTACATTCACTAAAGAAATGGAGAACTTACCTAATGGGAAGACACTTCAAGGTAAAAACTGATCATGATAGTCTTAAACACTTTTTGGAACACAGACTATCTTCAGAAGAGCAGCAAAAATGGGTCACAAAGATGTTGGGTTATGACTTTGAAATAATATACAAAAAAGGGAAGCTAAATGTTGTTGCAGATGCACTCTCAAGAAAGAAGGAAGAGGTGGAAGCATTGCTTTGTGCCATTTCTATTATCCAACCAGATTGGACAACTGAAGCAAGAGATGAATGGAAGAAGGACGAAGACGTGTGGACACTCATTCAAAAGTTGCAGCAAGATCCTAGTACATCTGATACATTTAGTTGGAAAAACGATTCCTTATGGTACAATTATCGCTTATATATTTGTAAGAATTCCCAACTAAAACAAAAGATTCTTTTGGAATTGCACACTTCTCCTTTAGGAGGACACTCAGGATTTTTAAAAACTTACCACAGGTTGAAGAAAGAATTTTTTTTGGGATGGCCTTAAATCTTATATTCAAAAGTTTGTGGCGGAATGTTTGGTTTGCCAGTAGAATAAAGTTGAGACAATTAAGACCTCAGGTCTTCTACAACCTTTATCCATTCCATGTCAATGTTGGGAGGAGATTTCAATGGATTTTATCACAGGTTTACCTAAGTCTGAAGGAAAGAGTGTCATCATGCTGGTAGTTGATAGACTTACCAATTATGCACACTTTTGTGCATTATCTCGTCCATTTAAAGCAAGTACAGTTGCTACTACATTTATGGACACAATTCAAAAGTTGCATGGAAACCCAAGGGTTATTGTGAGCGACAGAGATCCCATTTTTACTGGAAATTTTTGGACGGAGTTATTTTCTTGTTTGGGTACTCAATTAGCTCATAGCTCATCTCATCATCCTCGATCCGATGGTCAAACTGAGATAGTAAATAAATTTTTGGAAGGATATCTTCGTTGTTTTGTATATGATAAAAAAACACAATGGGTCAAGTGATTACCTCTAGCTGAATGGTGGTATAACACTTCCTTCCATATTGCAACAAAAATGACCCCATTTATGGCACTTTATGGATATCATCCACCATCCATCACATCATCTTGAAGAGAAAAATCAAAGGTTCAAGCAATGGAAGATCACATCGAGCATTAACAAGAAGTTCTCCAACTCTGAAAGGACAACCTGAATTTGGCACAAAATCAAATGAAACAACAGGCAGATCAACATCGCAGCGAGAGAAGTTTTGATGTAGGAGACTGGGTATTTTTACGACTACAACCATACAAACAAATGTCCCTCAAGCAAGATAAGAAGGATAATAAATTATCGCCAAAGTACTATGGTCCTTACAAGGTGTTGCAAAAGATTGGTACTATGGCATACAAATTGGAGCTTCCTGCTTTCTTCACACGAGTGCATCCAATTTTCCATGTTTCATGCTTAAAGAAGGTTATAGTGAAAATATTCCAGCTTCAAACAATATTTCCAGAACTTGATGAGGAAGGAAAAATCATATTGGAACCTAAAGCAGTCAGGGAAACAAGAACTCGACAGCTACGAAATCGATCAATTTCAGAGTATCTCATCAAGTGGAAGAACTTACCCACTGAATATTCTACATGGGAGGATGATAATTTTATACAGAAGCGCCCAGATCTACTCAAGCGTTGCGGACAACAATTTTTTGAAGGAGAGGGGCATGTTAGGTCCGTATATTACTAGTATAGTCCCTTATTATTGTTAGTGTAACCCCCTTATTGTTATTATTGTACCCTTGTAACCCCCATATTGTTATTATGGTGCCCTTAAATTATTATTGTTAGGTTGGCTAGGATTACATTGTGGCCCCATGGACTCCTATATATATAAAGGAGGTTTTGTAATTTGAATCATCCAAGAATTTTTCATTCATGTAATGTATTGGAGGTTGCCCCCTCGAAGTGGCTTATTTCTAAGGCGTTGTTATCTCTTTTCTTCTCTTTTTGGAGCTAGTTTCACAACAAAAGATGGCCCAAACTCCTGTGCCATAATTCGCCCTCATCCTGACTCACCACTTCTTCTGCTTTGCCCATCATTGCAGCGCAACCATCTACCTCTAGCTTGTAGAGGTTCTTAACTTGAGTCCATATCCTCTTCGTTTGACCCGTTATTTTATGTCGCAGGAAAGCTTTTCCATCGCTAAAAACAACGTCATAACTTCTATCTTCCAACATTGCGACCGAGACCAAGTTCTTCTTCAGACCTCGAACATGCATAATATCTTTCAACAGAAATGGATTACCTGAATCCCTCTCAAAGGTAATTTTCCCAATGCTGGTTGCATTGTATCGACGATCGTCGCCCATCTCTATATGCATTTGAAGGTCCTTCTCCTCCAAGTCACTAAACAACTCCTTATCTCCTGTCATATGGAAAGACGCACCACTATCAAGATACCACACCGATCCCATATAGCTTGAAACCAAGCATGTGATCAAAGAGAAATCAAGTTCAAAATGCGAGGCTAACGCCTCTCCAGCTGCAGCTCCAACAGCCTTCTTGTTCTTCTTCTTCTGTGGGAAGTTAGTGGTGAAATGCCCATGTTCGTGACAGTGAAAACACTTCACCTTGGACAAATACTGCTTCTTGTCTTTTGCTTCAGATTTTGAAGGAAATTTCTTCCCCTTCCCTTTCCTTGCTTTGGCAGCCAAAGTGCAATTTTATTCATCTTCATTCTTTGATGAAGATCCATCCCTGGTACTTCGCCTTATCTCCTCTTGCACAAGATCCAACCAAAGTCACTCCCATCCCGGTAGTTTCTCCTATCCATTAATAGAGTCTTAGTAGCTATGCCAACTCTTTGGAAGCCCAAGGAGAGCCAAGCTCACCAAGTCTTCATCATCAACAGTAATCCCCACACTTCCTAGTTCATCCCTATAGTGGACAAACTTCGTGAGATATTTTGTAATACTCTTGCCCTTCTCCATTTTTATTTTTTTGAGCTTATCTTTTAGCGCCAACTTCCTCTGTTCGCTGCTGCTTTAGAAAAAATCTGTCAAAGCCTTCCACATTTCAAATGGAGTGGCTTTTCCATGAAGGCTGTACACAATATGGTACTTAACACCTTCCAACAGAATTCTTCTTGTCTTTTCTATCTTCTTTTTCCATGCATCAAGTAATGTAGCATCGCTAGATCCCGGCTTAGGAACATCGCTATCGATGAACTCCTTCAGTCCATTATCCTCCAGCACCGCCTCCATCCTATCCTTCTAGGTTATGTAACTCGAGCTCCCATCAAGGGAATACTCCAATCGCAACCCATTGAAAGACATTTCAATGTATACTCAACTGTCACACCAAGAATTTTCTGCAGCAAATTCGAATTGTCCACCAGTACAAACTCAACAATTCTTCACAATTGCAATCTTCAAGAATTAACACTGCTCTGATACCATGTAGAAATTATATACAAGATGCATGTATATATCCAGATTCTCCTGATCTAACAATATTTTATCTTCTTGCTAAATACAGAATCCTTCCATTGTTAATCTTTTGTGGAAATTAAAATCAATTGCAAACATATGAAGCAATAAAAACATTCGCACATAACACAAATTTTTAACAGGGAAGCCTGGAGTTGAAAAACCCAACTATCATATATTATGTATCATGGAGATCATGTAACAATCTCATACAAATCTTAGTACATCGAGCTCTCAGTACAATCAATCATTACACACTAATTAGAAGAAATTTGCAAATCCATGCACCAATTTCTTGCCACCTAATAGCCTGCCTCCACTGCGCAATCCATGCTGAAGAATAGCTCTGAATGAATTCAAAATTTCCTTTCTTGCACTGCTCAATCCTCATTGGCAACTCCAATGTGTGTGTGGTGCAATCAATGCATCACTATAGTCACAACGGATAGTCCATCTTGCCCTTTCACCTATCTCTCCATTGGGTCTCCACTGGAACTGACATGCACTGTGGTTAATTGTTGTATTTGTTTTGTTGATTAATGAGTTATTATTTGTGAATTAATTAACTAATTAATTCACTCCACTCTCACTAGTGTATCATTCAGTTAGACTAGATACAACTAGCTCAACTGAGTTTAACTCCAATAACTGAGTTAAACTAAATAACAACTCCTGTAACTACTCTTCCAACTCTGTCATAACTTTTCCACTTTAGTTCTAACTGAGTCCTCCATGCATGAACCACCATTAAACCCTAGGAATTGTGTAATTCCTTCAGCCCACTGATTTTCCAAATCTGTACACTGAAATTAAGTGCTCCAAGATAATAAGTTGTTGTTTATTGTCGGATTATTATTAAGAGCTAATAATAATCAACAATTCTATTTTTAGATCGACGATCTATAAACAGACTTCACCCAATATTCTAAAAATAGAATTTCATCTATTTTTCCAACTTGACCAACCATCCACAAATAGCATCCTACAACTTCTGAAATATGATCACCATGTCTAAAAATATACATAGTCTAAAAATAGACTTGAACCTAAAAATCGCTTGCGGGCCCACTTAGTGAAGGCGACTCATTTTCACTAAGCTCATCATCTTGTTGAATCTCAAAACTCCTACCATTAAGATTAAAATTTCTGATAAACCAGGGGCCAAAGAAAACATTTCCTTGGGGGCACAATGCACCCTGGAAGAAATTGATCCTTACACCAAGTTATTCAAATAATTCCATGATGTTTTCGCCTGGTCTTATTTTGAAATGCCTGGAATTTATCCCGCCATTGTTGAACACCATATCGACACATGGCTCGATGTCATTCTTGTCCGTAAAAAATATAGACCCATAAATCCTTCCAAACGTGATGCTATCAAAGCTGAAATTGATAAGCTCAAGCAAGTTGGCTTTATCTATCCCATTGAGTATACCACATGGGTATTTAACCTGGTTCCTGTTCTTAAGAAACAAGGCACCATTCCTGTCTGCACTGACTTTCGTGACCTGAAAAAATCTTGTCCAAAAGAAAACTTCCCCACCTCGTTTATTGACCAAATCATTGACGGGTGTAGGGGGCATGAGGTTATATCCTTCATGGATGGATTGTCTGGATACAACCAGATAACTATCCGTCATGTTGATCATCTTAAAACTACATTCATTAGTCCATGGGGAAATTTTTCCTATAGGATCATGCCTTTTGGTTTAAAAAATGCCGAAGCCACTTTTTAGTAGGCCATGTCTTACTGATTCCATGAATGGGCTTATATTATCCTTTATTACCTTTATGACCTCACTGTGCTTTCTAGGCTTGGGGCGCAACATATTCATGATTTGTGTACCATTTTCCTCTGATGTCGCAAGTATAATATCCACCTTAACCCTCTGAAATTTGTCATTTGCATTCCTGCCAGCCATCTCTTGGGCTTCATTCTGTCGAGATATGTATAAAGCTTTATCATCTCAAAGTTCAAGCCATTCTTGAACTACCCCCTCCTCACACCTTGCGCCAGTTACGAAGCTTTCAAGGCAAAGCCAACTTCCTTCGTCGATTTTTACCTAACTATGCCACCACCGCGCATGGGTGTCTAAGACTCCTTCGATATACCATTCCATTTTTTTGGGATGATTATGCTCAACAATATTTTGATTCCCTGAAACGTGCTCTCACTTCAGTTCCCTTGAATAGTTTACCTAACTTTGATAAGGAATTCATCATGTATATCTCAGCGTTTTTCCATTCGATAGATGGGGTCCTCATCCAGGAACATGCTTCCAGAATTGAGCATGTAATATATTATGTCAGTAATAACCTCGTTGGGCTACCTGTTTCCTATTCTTACAAAGAGAATTTGGCACTGGCTGTCATGTTCTCAATCCAAAAAATTCGTCATTATATCCTTATGTGTACCACCAAGGTCGTGAACAATTCCAACCCAATGGATTTCCTGTTAAGTCTACGGATCATTAATCGGAAATATGCTCATTGGATCATTATCCTCCAGGAATTTGATCTTAAATTCGTCACACCAAAGAGTAAGAAAGGTTTGGCCATTGTCGAATTTATTTATGAATTGCTTACTAGTGCACATGATCCATTGGTTAATGATGATTTCCCTGATTTACATTTGTTTTCCATAATTTTGGATGATCCTTGGTATAGTGACATACTTACATATCTATGAACCCAGAAATTTTCCCCCTATCTCAATTGTGATGATCGACGACATATACAAAACTAAGCCCCTTGCTACCTTCTCATTGCTGATGATCTCTATCATCGCAGTGTTGATATTGTTCTCTATCATTGTCTCACTCATGTTGAAGCTGAGCAAGTCCTTAATGCCTTGCACAATGATGCTTGTGGTGGCCACCTATCCTGTATGACCACTGTCCAAAAAATCACGCACACTGGATATTTTTGGCCTGCTCTCTTTAGTGATTTGATTGAGGCAGTCAAACACTATCCCAATTGCGAACTATTTGCTCCAAAGGCAAGAGCTACACCTACTCCCCTCCATCCTGTTATATCAGCCAGTCCTTTTTGCAAATGGGCTATTGAATTTATGTAGTGTAGACCCCCATTTTCTAATAACCATAATTATATTATCGTGGTCGTTGACTATTTCACCAAATGGGTTGAGGCTATGCCAACGTTAAATAACATTGCTGCTACTACAACCCTCTTTTTATTTAACCATGTTATCGCTCGATTTGGGGTTCCAAAACAATTGGTATCTGTCCATGGCCGATATTTATAAGAGGATATATGGCATGAGCTATCCTCTCTGTTAGGCTTTGAGCATAAATATTCATCATCTTATTACCCACAATGTAATGGATAGGTTGAAGCAATCAATAAAATCCTGAAAACCATGCTTTAGCGGACTGTGAATAATCACAAAACCAAATGGAACTTTATGCTCTTCCCAACTTTGTGGGCCTATAGAACCTCGGTTAAAAATAAAACCACCACCGGGTTTACTCCTTTCCACCTTTTTTTTGGATAGGAGGTCGTTCTTCCGATTGAGTGTGAAATCCCTTCCCTTCACCTTACCGTCGAACTCCTCCCAAACACCCAAACTTTAGAACAACTACTTATCATGCTTGAACATGCCAATGAAGACCGTCGTGTTGCATTGCAAACCATCAAAGTGGACAAAAAGTGCACCAAACCCCAGTATGACAAAAAATTCCACCCTCCTACCTTTCACGAAGGTGACCTTGTTCTTGTGTATGACCAATCTCATGATGTCCCAGGGCATGGGAAGTTTGAACCATTATGGCTAGGACCTTACATCATTCATAAGGATTCGGAAAATGGGGCTTTAGAGGATTTTGAAGGCAAACTCCTTCCTAACCCTCACAATGCTCTCTACCTGAAGAGATTATATCTATAACATTTCCCATAGAAGTGCATGCATTTGTTTCTTTTCTATTTTTAGGTATCTTGCATCCACCACCATCTCATTTATTGTTTTTTGGCACCTTTCTAATGGATCCATCATCCACACCATATATCATATATGTCGATGTTGCAAGTCACTTCTCTAGGAATCTAGCCTCGACAACTTGGGCCATTTTTACCCCTTTGAATTCGTTAGTCCACTCTAACGACATATGAATTGGACGTGCCACCAGTAAATAGGGCGAATATGATGTAATTTGATGCAGGAGCATATGGCCTCAAGTTAAATTTGTAATGTAATTCAAGGATAAGGTCTTGACACTGGTCCAAGAGGGACATTTTATTTGTATAATCATTGTAAATTCTTCTAAAAAATTCATAGTTCACAAGTATTAGTCTAGAAGGTTCTAGATAGGTGTTGACTCATTATTCAAAGAACTTAGTCATAATGAACTATGTAACAAATCCCTGAGATGGAGGGATGACTCGAGGAGTTAGTGAATGAGTCACAGATGGAGTTAATTATGGATTTATAATTATAGGATTTAGTTGCTAAAATTTAGGAATCTGTTGATAAAGATTTAAAGGATAGACTTTCACTGAAAAGAGGTAAGCCTGCAGAGAGGGAGGAGGAGAAAATCCTACGGGTAGAGAGATAGAGAAACAGTGTTGAGAGGCCAAACTTAAAGAAAGAAAAATCAAGCCTAGAGATAGGGGCGAGAGCCAAGAGGAGAGGCCCAATTAAATAAATAATATTAGGCTAATAGAGAGAGGATAATTCCAAGAGACAGAGAGGGTTCTCTGTAGGAAGAGAAAGCCATGCAACGAGAGCAGAAGGCTAAAGACCGAGTGTAAACAGGTTTTATTTGTATCTGTACATTTGTTAATTAATGAGAAATCAAATTTCATTGTGACTGTGTGTCATTTTTGTTATGTGCTGAGTGATCCATAATGGAAAAAATTCCTTTTACATGCTGAGTGGTGTGTAACTGAGAAATTATGGTTTTTGTTTAATAAACCATTGTTATGTGAATTTTGATTAAAGAGTAAGCCTTTCTGAGTGATAAGGACTTAGTGGCTGGGTAGAATCTGTATGATTCCAGTCCAGGAGTTAATTTGTTGATGTTGTGTGAAAAATAACAAGTGAAAATAATAATTGTGTGCAGGTTGAGAATGAGAAGAAATCCAAATTGAGATTTGGAGAAAAAAATATAGAGGGTGTTCTGTATTCAGGCTCGAGACAATGTAATGGTTATATGAATAACCAGAAGAACAATATCAGGAGAGATTAATGCTTTTAAAGGTTGAATAAAGCTCAGGAAGGATAGCGGAGATGCAGAGTAGTGGTGGTCGAAGAAAACAGAGAAAAGAATAAGGTAGAAAAGCCTTTAGAATATTTCCAAAGGAGGGAAATAGACGACGAGGATTAAATCACAAATATCTAAGCAATATCAACGGTCCAGATTACATCACAAAGTTAAATTTGTGAAAGTGCGAAGTGGACACGTGTTGGGCGGAGTAGCCAAGCGCACATCGCTAATCATATATTTTAAGGTTTAGCGTTAAGAATTGGCAGGAAAGCTATTTGTGTTGTGATGCAAAGTAGATAAGCAAGGACAAAGTAGAACTGTTAGATCTGGGTGCAAATCAATAGTGGAGATTAAATCACATTAGGGCGATTTCACAAATCAGAGATTTTAGTGTTTAGCACTAAGGCATCGCTCGATATGTTAATTTGTTTGCGATGTGGTGAAGGGGAGCCACATGTTGGCACAACGCTCCAGTGCATATCACACATTGCAAATTTCTGTGGTTATTGTTAAGAGTTTGCATAGTAAGTTATAAGAAGTGTGAAGTGTGATTCAACGTGATTGGTCACCATTTGTGTGGGTCCATAACTAAAGGGGAGTCCTCAGTTCACGTGAAGTGATCACATACATACACGAAGAAAGGAAATAAAGGTAAGTTTAAGGCTTTTAAAGGTAAAAGTGCATAACTAAAATATTGGTTTTGGTTCCCATAAATTTTATTTCCATGCATAAATTAAAGTGAATACTATTTTATGAGTATTGGATCTTGTGAATGGGCATACTTATTAAAAATTTCTGCGTATGTGGGTAAAGCGGCCTTTTGGCTGCATCATTTTTGGTAACAGAGCAGGTTAAAGCTCTTTTGGGAGAAAGTTAGAGTAGAAATGCTCTTCAGAGGAGAAATCAAGACAACAAGAGTTCTTTGAATAGAACATAATAGTAAAGAGATAGAAGTAAAATCTACTTTGGGAGAAAGTAGATCAGATTACTAAAGGACAAAAAAGAGAAACTGCAATAGAAACATGTGTTCAGAAAATTGGACAGTGAGGTATGTTCTTCATGTTTTCAGTTAATTAATGATGAATTATTGATAGAAATACTGTGAAGATGTTTGATAATTTTAGCCAAGAACAAGCAGAGTTTTTGATAATGATAGCAATGAACCTATCCAACTAGAGATTGGAAGAAAAGAGAGAGAATACCTAGGAAGAGATCAAGCTCAGAGAGGAAGCTTGATAGGGTATTGAGTAGCAAGAGGATATTGCTACAAGAGAAGGCTATGTTGCAGATTACCAATCGAGCATAGATGAGCTCATGAGGAAGATGACCATGGAGGGTCATAGACAAGGTTCTAGAGAATGCCATAAAGGTAATATGTGTAATGAAGAGTGAGAAAGAAATCTTGCAGTGAGGAGAATACAGTTGAAAGTACTACATGGATGGCTACAAGAGAAATAGAATGAGGACCAAATATATGGATGGAGAATGAGGAAACGGGTTATATGGAACCTATTGCAAAAAAGATGGAATGTCAAAATGATAAACAAGTTCAGAGAACTTGAGAAGGGACATATTGAATTATTGGAGAAGGAGAGACTCAAAGGAGTTGAGTCACAGCCAAGAGGATTTGTTGAAATCCAGAATGTCCATTGTAAACTAGGGTATGAAAGATTGATGCTTGGAGCATCAAACGAGGCCGAAAGGTCTTGTATTTTTAAAATTAAAATTTTGTGTATGTCTGCATGTACATCATAGGATGATGAACAAACTTTAGTGTTTGTTAAGAAAAAGGAGCAGAGTCTGAAATCTATTCAGATTAAGACTGAGATAGCAAGATCTCATAAACAAAAGGAGACAGAGAGGTCCCATGGAAATGTGCAGCAGAATATTGGAGCTAGTAACAGTGAAGATTGGAATAGCAGATATGAGTTAAGACCTGAAGATGAAGAAAAGGTATTTACTGTGCCTAATGAGTTTGGAATTTTTAGGCATGGTGATTTAGACATGTGTGTAGATTTAGAAGAGGGATAAGGGCCATATGATGATTGGT
This sequence comes from Pinus albicaulis, assembly GCA_034641835.2. Taxonomy (NCBI): domain Eukaryota; kingdom Viridiplantae; phylum Streptophyta; class Pinopsida; order Pinales; family Pinaceae; genus Pinus; species Pinus albicaulis. The sequence goes on along the minus strand of CM076579.1, from coordinate 477,406,335 downwards.
AAACAATAAGTGGAGGTATTGAAAACTATGTAAAATTTCCAAATTCTACTCCAATTGAAATTTTTGAGTTATATAGAAAGTTAGATCTTCAAAGAAGAAAGTTGGAAAAGTAGAGGATATATACCCAGGATAAATTGCTGAAGACGGAAGACAAAGAAATTGTCATGAATGACAATCATGAAGAAGAAGATAAGGATGCAAGAATGGTAATAAGAGTTCAGAAAATAGACATTACATAGGAAGGAGTTAATTATTGTGAACTAGATCAGGGAGACATCCTTGAAACATAAGATATGGAGCAGAGACTAGCTGACAGGCTCGTGAATTCTTTGGAGAATTTAAATTGGCATACTGATGTGCTGACAAAGGAGTTAGAGGAAAACTCATAGCAGCATACTGAGATGTTTCCAGAGAAGGAAAAGGCAATAAGGCCTTATACTTTTCTTGACCTGTCACAAGTTGAAGGAGAGTCAGTTTTAGAACTGAAGAAGACTAGAAGTTGCCAGGTAAGGCATAATGATGAGAAATGTGAAATATGTAAAGCATGAAGATTCTGTGTTTGAAGAAGCTGAATTAACTATTAGAATTAGTCAAGGAGGTGAAGGACAATACCTAAGGTTGTAAAGGAAGAGAAAGAAAAATATGCTGGAAGAACATCATAGTGATGTATTTGAGAGGAATCAAGTAGAAAGTGAGATACTAGAAGAATCTGAGTATTAGAAAGGAATTGCAGAAAATGGTGTGGAAATGTCTCAAGTTGTGAAAGACACAGGAGCAGATACTAGTTTGCCAAACTTGATTATGTTTGCTAGTATACAAAGAAGAGTGAATGATTATATTTCTGTAGTCAAAGAATCAAAAGACAATTTATTTTTTGAAAGTAAATTTGCAGGTAGTGAGTAGAAAAGGTATGTTGCAGATGGAGATATCTTAAGAGATATTCAGGAAGTATGGGAGACAACAATGTCAGGAGTAATATTTGTAGCAATAAATGGAGTAATTCTAAGTGAAAAAGTAGAAATTGAGGCAAGAAGAGCTGAAGAAAGAAATAAAAAGTTTAGTGATGAATGGATAAAGTGCAGCAAAGTGCAATGGAAAAGTAAGGAAAAAAAAATTAGGTTGCAGCAACAGACTAAATTACAAGAAGCCATAGATGAACTATGGAACATAATGCAGATACATAAGATGAGCTCTAGTAGAATGAAAAAAGCAATCCACCATGGAATTTTTTGGAAAGTGAAGAACAATGAAGGTAGAGACAGTGGAGCACTACAGTACAAAGAATGGAACCTAGGAAGATTGTAGCTGAAGAATGATAACGAAAATGCAACTTATGGACAACAACAAAACAAAGTTTGGGATCCAGGAGAAATAAGGACAAAAGGTACACGATCAAGTGATCATTTCTTCTTTCTACTTTGGGAGTCTGATGTAGGAGCATCTGGCCTCAAGTTAAATTTGTAATGTGATTCAAGGCTAAGGTATTGAAATTAGTCCAAGAGGGGCATTTTATTTGTATGATCATTGTAAAGTCTTTTAAAAACTTCGTAGTTCACAAGTATTAGTCTAGAAGTTTCTAGATAGGTGTTGACTCATTAGTCAAAGAGCTTAGTCATCATGAACTATGTAACAAATCCCTGAGATGGAGGGATGACTCGAGGAGTTAGTGAATGAGTCATAGATAGAGTTAAGTATGGATTTCTAATTATAGGAGTTAGTTGCTAAAATTTAGGAATCTGTTGATAAATATTAAAAGGATAGACTTTCATTGGAAAGAGGTAAGCCTGTGGAGAGGGAGGAGGATAAAATCCTACGGGCAAAGAGATAGAGAGACATTGTTGAGAGACCAAAATTAAAGAAAGAAGAATCAGACCTAGAGAGAGGGGCGAGAACCAAGAGGATAGGCCCGATTAAATAAAGAATATTAGGCTAAGAGAGAGAGGAGAAGCCCGAGAGACAGAGAGGGTTCTTTGTAGGAAGAGAAGGCCAGGCTAAAGACAAAGTGTAAACATGTTTTATTTGTATCTGTACATTTTTTAATTAATGAGAAATCGAATTTCATTGTAACTGTGTGTCATTTATGTTATGTGCTAAGTGATCCATAATGGAATGAATTACTTTTACATGCTGAGTTATCTGTAACTGAGAAATTATGGTTTATGTGTAATAAACCATTGTTATGTGAATTTTAATTAAAGAGTAAGTCTTTCTGAGTGATAAGGACTTAGTGGTTGGGTAGAATCTGTACGATTCCAGTCCGAGAGTTAATTTTTTGATGTTGTGTGAAAACAAACAAGTGCAGATAATAATTGTGTGTAGGCTAAGAATGAAAAGAAATCCAAATTGATATTTGGAGAAGAAAATACAGAGGGTGTTCTATATTCAGGCTCGAGATAGTGTAATGGTTATATGAATAACTAGAAGAACAAGCTCAGGAGAGATCAATGCTTTTAAAGGCTAAATAAAGCTCAAGAAGGATAGTGGAGATGCAGAGTAGCAGTGGTCGAAGAAAACAGAGAAAAGACTAAGGTAGAAAATCTTTTAGAAGATTTCCAAAGGAGGGGAAACAAATGGCAAGGATTAAATTGCAAAGATCCAAACAAGATCGACGGTCCAGATTACATCGCAAAGTTAAATTTGTGAAAGTGCGAAGTGGACATGTGTTGGGTAGAGCAGCCAAGTTCACATCGCAAATTAGAGATTTTAAGGTTTAGCGTTAAGACTTGGTGGGAAATCTATTTGTGTTGCCATGCGAAGCAGATCAGCAAGGACAAGGCAGAATCGTTAGATCTGGGTGCATATCAACAATGGAGATTAAATCGCATTAGAGTGATTTCTCAAATCAGATATTTTAGTGTTTAGCGCTAAGGCCTCGCGCGATAAGTTAATTTGTTTGCGATGTGGTGAAGGGGAGCCATGTTTTGGCATAATGCTCCAACACATATCGCACATCGCATATTTCTGTGGTTATTGTTAAGAGTTCACACGGTAAGTTATAAGAAGTGTGAAGTGCGATTCAACATGATTGGTCACCATTTGTGTGGGTCCATAACCGAAGGGGAGTCCTTAGTTCATGTGAATCGATCACGTACAGACACGAAGAAAGGAAATAAAGGTAATTTGAAGGCTTTTAAAGGTAAACACACATAACTAAAATATTGGTTTGGGTTCCCATAAAGTTTATTTCTGCACATAAATTAAAGTGAATACTCTTTTATGAGTATTGGATCTTAGGAACAGGCATAATTATTAAAATTTTCTGCGTATGTGGATAAAGCGGCCTTTTGGATGCATCACAATGATAGGCTTGTTATTCGATGCACTTGGTCATCGCATCCTTCATCTTCATGTTCGTTTATATTCCTTGCTACTTTTCATGCAATTGAATGGCGTTTATTGTGGGCATAATGATGTCCTATTTCAAAAATATCTATGAGTTAAACTTTTGACACATGAACTTGAATCCATTATATTTAGTCATGTTCCTAGAGAAAAAAATAACTATGTAGATACCATTGAAAATAAAATTCTAGATTGGAATTTATCACATACCTATAATATAAGACAACCATAATATCAACAATGGCGAACCACAATCGTCATATAAAGATGCATATCCATATTATGTATTGTCACATAAAAAACATAAGTTTTTCGAGTCCACTACTCTAAATACATCTGACATGCCCGTAGAATGTTGCAAAACAAAAAGGAGACCCATGTGTCCCCATCCTTAATCATTATCTGGAGATCTCGAATGACTTGACCGGCCATCACCATGTGCCGCATGATGCCTCGCCACTCTGAGGGAAGACCTGTACAGTCATCCATATACCAATATTCTAGCTAATGTCACCCATGCTATGATACCCTGGTCAGTACCACATCACATCTACGATGGAGGTTGTCGTGCAGAGCATCATTGTCTGGTCTCTGGTCTAATGTCGATCCACCCTTCTCTGTAGCCCCAAGCGTTGTAGCTCATCTTGCGTATCATGCCAGTTTTACCATTGCTACATCTGCATATCATAAGTTAAGAATCAGTACCACATACATATTCTAAAAATTTTACATGCAACCAAAATAAGAACTTTCACTTACCATGTGGACCCCATGCTCATCCCTGCGGAAGTGGAAAGTTAGGATCACCCTGAAAAATCATACCACTGTATGGATAGTCATCTATGTAGAGTGACATCTAATCCCAATGAGCAAAAAAATCTGGTCAGAACACCTTTCCAACTCCCCCTCCTCCATCTCATCATAGTAGCTACCCCCAGCTGCGCATCTTGGGATCCTGTGGGCCCCCATCTCGGATCTGCACATGTAGACGAATGGCTGGGATCTTCTCAAAGAAGAAGGAGCATAGAATTTTCCCAAATGAATAACTCTCATTGACCTGCTGCTTGCATAATGTCAATTGTTGTTTCAATGGCGAAAAAATCATCTGGGCCCACACATAGTAGGTCCCTCTCAAAACACTCTCCACCAACATCATCTACCCTCCCGTAAGGTGATAGAAAGCTTGGCTGCCCAAGATACGCAACACTACTGCAGCTACAACTTGTGTCTCTAATCACTCCAAGTCACCGATCGGGATGGTCGTGTCCTTTCATGACCACTTGGTCGAAAATGGGGCTGTGAAAAACTCTCCTATATGCCTCCCACGAGGCAACATTGGCTATATATCCCCTACCGCCTATTTAGTCAATTTAATGTCTTAAATTTCTACCATAAATTATTGATCGAGGTTAGTAATCTGATGAAGTGTGGCACACTATATATGCTTAGATGCCCTTCTTTCTTACTTCATTGTGTGTGTGTGTGTGTGTGTGTGTATATATATATATATATATTAGGGGTTTTGTATTTTATGCCTAAATTTAAGAACTGAAATTGATCTAATAAATGAAATCTAAGCTTCTAAATGAAATCTTTAAATGCTAAGGAACAACTAAATATGAAGGAAATTTAATGATGAAAAATTAATCTTAAAGAAGGAAGAAAAGGGAATGTTAATTTTACTCTACGAAAAGAAAATGATTTACAAATTAATTTTAATGAAATGAATGAAATATAAAATCTTAAAAGAAGGACGAAAAGGAAACGTTAATATATATATATATATATATATATATATATATATATATATATATATATATTAGGGGTTTTGTATTTTATGCCTAAATTTAAGAACTGAAATTGATCTAATAAATGAAATCTAAGCTTCTAAATGAAATCTTTAAATGCTAAGGAACAACTAAATATGAAGGAAATTTAATGATGAAAAATTAATCTTAAAGAAGGAAGAAAAGGGAATGTTATTTTTACTCTACGAAAAGAAAATGATTTACAAATTAATTTTAATGAAATGAATGAAATATAAAATCTTAAAAGAAGGAAGAAAAGGAAACGTTAATTAACTAATCTAATTTGCATAAAAATAAATCAAACTTTGGATTGTTAAAATATGAGCTATGTTAGATTTATTATAGGCCGGAAAAACATCTATCGAAAATATATAATTAAACTGATTCTTTATTTAAACAAATCACTATTCTAAATCTGATTAAATTCTACTGGTCTTTAAATGATGCTCTATCTACCAATATGAAAAAATGAAACCATATTTTACTTTATCCATTGAAAGCATTAATTCGATGAAAACAGAGCATTTAATCTAATTCTAAAATAATTAAAATACAATTCTAATATAACTCTATCCTATTTTTAAATCTAAGAATGACCAAAATATAAATCTAATCTAACTCTATTTTACTTTCCATGGAACGAAAGCATAAAATCTATTGCTATGAAATTAAACGTACTGTGCTAATTGAAGTCAAATTTAACTAAGGCAAGCAAGAAATGACAAAGTTTCTATTGTGCAAAACATATTTTATCTTAAAGCCTATGGTTGCTGTGTAATCAAATGCACGAATCTATTCAATTGGAATATGACAGAGTCACATTCATGTAATGATTTAGGCGAGCATAAGATTTAACAATCAACTGTAAATGTAAACAATTTATTCAGAAAACATTTAAAAGACTAATTGACATGAAATTAAACTATGAAACATTGAGCAATTAAACTACAAATTGACGAGAATCTAATTATGAATTGACGAGATATTATTCTACGAATCAATAGGAAATTAAACTATGAAATTGACAGTAAAATAAACTACAAAATAACTATAAAAACCACATTTTTGTGCAGGGGCCCTCTACAACAAAACGAGTATGAAATCTACTTAGACTATCTGTGCATCAATGATCTGGAACTAGTCTTCTTTATTAGCAAAAATAGAGTTTGAAAGCGTAACACAATATTATCACAAAAATTAAACTTACTCCAGGTTTCAACATACTGATATTTATACAGGTTTTAGAGTTAACTTTCTGAGACAATTCTGCCTATGGAAAGCATAATAAAACTAAGACTAGAAGTCTATTCAGAAGCAAATTATTCATGGCTTTCTCTCGATTTGCTACATAAGAGCAAATCAAGAGTCTTTGTTCGTTGATCTTGTTCCTTGATTGATCTTTGACCGCGAGTGTAGGCATGAATCCTTCTCAAATTCAAACAGGTAAGTAGGATACGATCCATATGTGGACCATTTCAAAGCTACCCATGTGACTCGCTTCTTCATTTTCTTCTCAAAGCATGTCAAACAATAACGGTGGCCGAAAAAACAAAGGTTAGCTACATAATTGCATGAATTATGTAGCTAATTACAAAAATTCATCTAAATAATAAGAAAAATTATAATATAAAGTAGAGATCATTTAAATTCCTTCTCAGATGTAAAATATGTCAATTATCATTGATTGAGTTTATGGATTTGTGAAAAAGGAAGAAGAAATGGTGGAAAAAGGATGTCAAATTAGGAACAATTTTGAGGTTCAACATTCTCCCACTAAGAGACCATTGCATGTCTTCATGAAATTTCCAAAATTGCGAGTCCTTTTACTGCATTTGTTCTAATACCTCTACCAGTACATCCAACTTCATATTATTTCTTTTCCTTGAAGTGTTTTCCATTCTTGGTTTCTTCATGAGGAGTTTATAATTCAAGCTGATGAATTTCCTACTCATAAAGGTATTCCTTTTCTTTAGTTTCTTATTCTTTTTATACCGTAGCCCCAAATGTAAAATAGTATTGTCACTTATGACCTTTTCTAAGTGATTTTGTTCCTTCAGAGATTCATTTTCTTGCTTGATGTGCCTGTTGAATATCTATAGTTCATAGATTTCTTGCTTCAAGGTGTTCACTAGAGGTACTTGTACATTGATAGGCTACTCTTCAACACTTGGATTTTCTTCTGCATGTCTCTTCTCCAAGGACTCAATGTAGTCATAAATCTCCTGTTGTACAGGGTCAATTTCTTGGGTCCTTATGCTTGGACTGTGTATAGGACTGTGTATAGGAGAGGCAGTAATGGGCGATGGTATTTTGGGCTCTTCATCTAAATTAAAAAACTCTGCTTCTTGTGGGGATGTCTCCTTCAAGGTTTTACGAAGTCTAGAGCTTCTCCTTGGCTCTAGAGGGCTTAAGATTTTAGAGTTTGTAGCTTTGCCCTTTTCCTTTACATTACCTCTCTTTTTGACTCCACTTTGTTTCTTATTATTCAGTAATTCTGAAATGGTGAGTTCTTCTTCTTCTTGTTGTGGTTGAGGTGAGGACTTGTCATCAATGCAGGTATCAACCTTTCTCCTCCTACTTCTTTTTTTTTTGTCAGCCTTAGGCTATTCTAGTGCTTCTTCTTGAAAATGATTCCTGACTAGGAAACTTTCCCAGCAGTCTCCTATACTCTTTAAATGGAATTCAATGAGTATCTTTATCAGTCCATGATGATACATGGTATTGTCTATAAATTGGACCCTTTTCTATTGGGTATGTGTTATATTCTTTCCACGACTAGTCACGCGCGGGGGGGTCATGGGGGGGTGATAGCCCCCCCTGTATGTTGCACCAAGTGTAGCAGGGGGGTTACAGGGGGGATGGCAGCCCCCCCTGTTCGGGGTTCGAGGCAGCGCTGGGAAAATTCTTTTGGACCCTATTTTTCAGTGGGCGGATCCGCCCATGGTTTTGTGCATGGGTTTGCACATGGTTTTAGGGCATGATGGTTTTCGACCCCTGGTATTTTGTAGATCCGGTCAAGGGAACTACGGTTATGTTCTAATATAGGGTTAATGTATTGGGGTTTATGTATGCTTCGACATGTATATATATGTGTTGTAACACTAAAAGGAATATAAAATTAAAAATCAAGTTGGTCATCCCGATTTGGGATCCAGGGGAAAATTTCTGTGTATATCTGTTTTATGTTTTATGCTCTCGCTATTGTTTATTTTTTGTTTTAAATATTCGTTTGCAGATAATTTCTATATAGGGTTAAAATCTACATTTGGTATCAGAGCTGTTTTGGCTACAAGAGGGTGCCTTTGCTGTTGAGGTGTTTTTTCTCGGGCCTGTGGTAGACCCTGCTCAGTGGGAGATCTGCGGGATCAATTCTTGCGGTGAAAGAAGATTGCGAGCAGTGGAAAGATAGAGATTGAGAAATTTAATGGTCAGAGTTTTGAGTTGTGGAAGCTCTAGATGGAGGATATGCTGGTGGATAAAGACCAATGGATCATGGTAGATCCAGGTACTAAACCAACGGTAATGTCAGATGAAGATTGGAAAAAGTTGGATCGGAAGGCAAAGAGCACAATATGATTGTGTGTCTCAGATTTGGTATTGTTGAATGTATCTGGGAAGCTACGGTGAAGAATTTGTGGGATAAACTTGGGACTTTGTGCCAATATAAGTCTCTGGTGGATAAATTGTTCGTGCGTAAAAAGCTGTATAACCTGAGGATGAAGGATGGAGACTCGATGACAGAGCATGTGAACACCTTCAATACTGTGGTAAGTTAGTTGTCCTATGTTGATATTAAAATATCAGATGAAGATAAGTGCATCAGTTTGTTGTGTTCTCTACCAGACTCGTGGGACAGTCTGGTTATTGCAATAGGTAGTAATACAACTACCTTGAATTTTGATGGCATTGTCTCAGCCTTGCTGTCAGAGGAAATGAGACAGAGAAATATGGAAGGTTAGAATGGAGATGCCTTATCTGTACGAGGAAGGTCCTAGAACATAAAAAAGAATAATTTTTCGAATGGGAGATCTAAATCTAGAGGGAGATCTAAATATCCTGGAAAGTTTGTAAAGGTGTGCTAGAAATGCAGAAATAAAGGGCACTATAAAAAGGACTGCAAATCTAAAGCTCCTGAGAAAGGAAAGGGATTTGATGATGCTCCTTCTACAGAGGAAAAAACCACCTCAGATGAAGGTGGGGATGTGTATTTGGCTTCTTCTTCAAATACACATGTAGATCATGAGTCATGGTTGATTGACTCGGGTGCATCCTTTCACTTCACTCCCCATAGGGAGTGGTTCTGCAAGTATGAGAAATATGATGGCAGTGATGTCTTCTTAGGTCATGATAGGAAGTCTAGAATCGTCAGACGTGGAAAATTCAAGCTGAAGCTGCAAGGTGGAAGGATTAGAACACTTCCTGGTGTTCTGCACATTCCTGCATCGGCCAGAAATCTAATTTCTGTAAGCAAGATGGATGATGCAGGTGTAAAAATAGTGTTCGAGAAAGATACCTGTAAGATGGTTCGGGGAGCACTGGTATTAATGTGGGGAGTTCAGATTGGAACTCTGTACAAGCTTCAGGGAAACACTGTAATTGATGGGTGCAACCATTTTGTGGTTCTCGAAAGTGGAGCGGAAAGCCTAGCGGTCACTGGAGAAAAGACCATGATATGACATCAAAGGCTTGGACATATTGGAGAGAAGGGCCTTCAGATACTACATGGAAAGCGTATGGTAGAAGGTATGTCTAATGGCTCTCTGGATTTCGATTTCTGTGAACATTGTGTATATGGGAAGCAGAATCGGGTGAGTTTTCCTACTGGTGCTAAGAGGGCGAACAAGATATTAGAGCTTGTGCACAGTGATGTGTTTGGACTTGTGTCGGTTCCATCACTGGGTAAGTCTGTGTACTATGTTTCATTCATTGATGAATTCTCAAGGAATACATGGATATATTTCTTGAGGAAGAAATCTGAAGTCTTTGACAGATTTAAAGAATTTAAGGCTCTGGTGGAAAACTAGATAGAGAAGAAGATAAAGGTGCTGAGGATAGATAATGGTGGGAAGTTCTGTAAGAAGGAATTTGAAGAGTTCTGTAAGAAGTGTGGTATAGCATGGCATAAGACTACTCCATACACACCTCAGCAAAATGGATTTGCAGAAAGAATGAACAGAACGCTGATGGAAAAGACAAGAAGCATGCTCAGTGGTACCGGGTTAGGACAAAAATTCTAGGCAGAGGCAGTGGAGACTGCATGTTACTTGGTTAACATATCACCTTCATCAGTGTTGGAGGACAAGACTCCACATGAGGTATGGACTGGTAAGAAACCCTCTCTTTCAAATCTGAGGGTATTTTTATGTGATGCATATGTACATGTTCCAAAGGATAAAAGGACCAAGTTGGATAATAAATTTGAAAGGTGCATCTTTATTGGGTATAAGGATGGTTTAAAGGGTTACAAACTTTGGAACCCGGAAACAAGGAAGGTTGTGTACAACCGAGATGTGGTCTTTAGAGAGGTGAAAGATGTTGTTAAACATGAATTCCTACCAAAGGAACCTCAGAAGATAGAGTTTGAGCTAAAGGAGGATGAATCAGACTCTACAACATAAGAAGACTCAGAAGAGGAAGAGCCACAAAATCCAGCTATGAGAAGATTAGTTCGGGAAAGAAGACAATCATAAAGGTATAGTCCATCTGATTTCTATTCAAATTTTTCTTTAACTATAACTGATGATGATCCCAGAATCATCAGGGAGGAAGTAGATTTAGAGGATGGAAAACTCTGGAAGGAGGCCATGGTTGATGAAATGGCATCCTTGCATAAAATGAGGCATGGGACCTGGTGGTGTTGCCAGCTGGAAGGAAGCCCGTCGGGAGAAAATGGGTGTTTAAGAAGAAAATTAATATAGAAGGCAAGGTGGAGAAATGCAAAGCTCGGCTGGTAGCAAAAGGTTATTCCCATGTGCCGGGAATTGATTTTGGTGATATTTTTTCTCCTATTGCCAAAGTTACTTCTATTATATTACTTTTATCTGTTGTTGCTTCATTTGATTTTGAGGTAGAAAATATGGATGTGAAGACAACATTTCTTCACGAAGATCTGGAAGAGGAGATCTACATGAAAAAACCTGAAGGCTTTATGGTGAGGGGGAGGAAAGAAATGGTATGCAGGTTAAAGAAGTATCTGTATGGGTAAAAACCGTCACCAAGGATGTGGTATTAGAAATTTGATACCTATATACGGGGACTTGGCTTCTCCAAAAGAAAGGAGGATCATTGTGTTTATTTTAAATTAACTGGTGAATGTGTTATTTATTTGGTCTTGTATGTGGATGATATGTTGTTGATTGGAAAAGACAAAGAAATTATCCAATATTTGAAGACCCAACTGTTCTCCAAATTTGACATGAAGGATATTGGTGTTGCAAACTATATTTTGGGCATGGAAATCAAGAGAGATCGGGCAAAGAGGAAGCTCTGGTTAAACCAGAGGAAGTATGTCGAGACTATATTGCAGAGGTTCAATATGCAAGATAGTAAACCGGTGAATGTTCTGATTCCTATAGGTGTAAATCTATCTGTTGAACAATGTCCCGAGACATAAGAAGAAGAGGAGGATATGTCCCGTGTTCCATGTGAAGTGGGTAGCCTGACGTATGCAATGGTCTATACTAGACTAGACATTGCACATGAAGTGGGAGTATTGAGCTGGTTTATGTCAAACCCAGGGAAGGAGCATTGGACAATAGTGAAGCAGGTTTTCAAATATTTGCGTGGCACTAGTGATTATGGCTTGTGCTACCAAGGAAGACCAGGATTGGAAAGAGTTTTGGACATTTGTGGTTTTTTTGATGCAGACTGGGCTGGAGATTTGGACCAAAGAAGATCTATAAGTGGGTATGTGTTTAGCCTATTTGGAGGTGCAGTCAGTTGGATGAGTAAAAGATAGCCTGTAGTGGCTCTTTCAACTATAGAGATAGAATACATGGCAGCCACTCACGCAAGCAAGGAAGCAGTTTGGTTGCAAAGATTGTGTTCAAGTATGGGGTTGGTGCAGCAAGGTATAAGGATAGATTGACACAGCCAAAGTGAAATTTTCTTGGTTAAGAACCCTGCTTATCATTCAAAGACAAAGCACATTGATGTTCAATATCACTTTTTGAGATATATGGTTGAGGCTAAAAGGGTGTTGCTGGTAAAGGTGGACACTTAGAAGAATGTTGTAGATGCATTGACGAATTATGTAAGCACTCATAAGTTCTCTTTATGTAGAGAAATAATAGTTGTTGCAAAGCTAGGCTAATGACTCAGCTCTCCTGTGGCCCCCTGCGGAAAGAAAACAACAAGTGGGAGAATGTTGGGTATGTGTTATATTATTTCCACGACTAGTCACGCGCGGGGGGGCGATAGCCCCCCATGTACGTTGCACTGGGTGCAGTAGGGGGGTCACATGGGGGGCGGCAGCACCCCGGGAGTTTTTTTTTGGACCCTATTCTTCGGTGGGCAGACCCGCCCATGCTTTTGTGCATAGGTTTGCACATGGTTTTGGGGCATGATGGTTTTCGACCCCTGGTATTTTGTAGATCCAATCAAGGGAACTATGGTTATGTTCTAATCGAGGGTTAATGGATTGGGGTTTATGTATGCTTTGGCATGTATATATATATGTGTTGTAACAATAAAATGAATATAAAATGAAAAATCAAGCTCATCATCCCAATTTTGGATCTAGGGGAAAATCTCTGTGTATATCTGTGGCTTCTGCTATGAAGGCCTCTGTCACCAAAAACTTTATGTCCCCAATTTCTACCTCTGTCCCATTGAAGACTCTCGCAAAATATTTGGTGACCTCTTTATGGAACCCATCAAACTTCTCTATGAACTGGAGCCATCGTACCTTCTGTAGCATTTCCTTCATCTGTGGATAACCTTCCATGAATTTTTCTCCCATAGGCTCGATTCTCACTATTAGACCCATGTCTCTGTCGTAAGGAGTTTCACCTTCAGAACTGTTCCTATTTGACCTGGTGAATTGAGGGATTGGATCTAAGTTAAGGGTGTCGAAAGGATATTGTAAAGACGTGTAGGTAAAAAAGAAATTCAGGTGAGGGTTTAGGAACATGAATAAGTGGGTTACAGAATGAGATATGACCGTTAATCATTAATGAATGAAATTGGTCTTGATAATTATGGGATATGATACAGATGAAGTGGTAAAATTATGGAATTATGATGTGAATTGAGTACAAAAGTTTTAATGATGATAAATTAAGGTGGAAACATATGATCATCTAAATTATATACACTAGTGTTTTTGAACCTTATTATTTAAACAAATTTTTGTAACATACCTTGGAACTAACCTTTGTTGATCTTCTTTTTGTGTTGATTCCTCGGGTGTCTTTTCAACATGATCTTCAATGGAGTCTTAAATTGATTATGTTCAGTATGTCTTGCTTTAATAGGCTGTAAAAATGTAGCAGAGCTGCAGAATATGATGACAACTACAGATTATTTCGAGAGCTACAGAAATATAGCAATTTTGTAGCTACTTCTTTTATTGCTTCAAAAAAATAAAGGGAACAAAGAATTTGGGATTTTTTTTTGAATGGGAGAAAATATAAGATGTCAGAGATGACTTTGATTTTCATCTCGCATTTTCTGTATAAGGATGTCAATCATTTATTGGTTTTCATTCTTATACATTTTTTTTTTAATAATATATATATACACTAAGTTGGGGAAGAAGAAGGATTCTTCTTCACCATTTTCATATCCGCATTTTATTGAAAATTTTTGATAAATTCCTCCTTTGTAATTGGTTTATGATAGACCTTTAGTCGATGTACATTTACAAGAAGAGGTACCTTTTCTTCATCAACTGTCCTTATTCTGACTACCCCATTGTCAAAGACTTTTTCGATCTCATGAGGACCAAGCTAATGAGTCTGAAATTTTCCTTGGAAGGTTTTGAAATTTGAATCGAACAAAAGTGCCCAACCTACTGCTTGAAATATTCTTTATTTTATGTACTTATGATGCCATCTGGACCTTTTTTACTGAATTAGGCTAGTTCTTTGAACTGCATCTTGCCTGATCTCATCAAGCTCATTGAGTTGCTCCATTTTGTGTTTTTGGGCTTATGATAAATCAAGTCCCAATCTGACTACTGCCTTGAAGATTTTGATCTGGAATTATATTAGAAACAAGATTTTCTTCCCATCAACAAGTTCAAAGGGAGTATGTCTTGTTGTATTCCTCCATGTAGTCCAGTAGGCTCATAAGGCTTCAGGAAGCCTATCTGCCCAATCCTTCCTATGTAGATGTACAACCTTTGTGAGGATTGCTTAGATCACTTTATTGGTGGAATCCACTTGTCCATTTGTGTTTGGATGATATGGAGTAGAATTTCTATGTTTGATCTTATATTCATCCATAATCCTCTGCATCATGTTGGATGTAAACTGAGATCCCTGATCTGTCACAATTTCCCTTGGGACACCAAAACGAGTGAAAATATCCTCAAAGAGAAATTAAACTACATCATTTTCATTAGCAAAAGAAAGTGCTTTAGCCCCTACCCATTTAGTGACATAATCAGTGCAAACCAGAATGTACCTCTTTTGTTTTGATGGTGGATTGATTGGTCCAACAAAATCCAGGGCCCATTTATTAAAGGGTTCGATGAGTACCGGGGGTTGTAAGGGCATTTCATCTGTAGGAACAAGTTTCCCCATTCTTTGACAACTGTCACACCTTTTGACATACTCCTTGGCATCTTTAAATATGGATGGCCAATAATATCCTAGATGAAGGATTTTATAAGAAGTTCTCTTATCAGCAAAGTGTCCTCCACAAGGTTCATCGTGTCATGCCTTCAAAATTTCAAGTATTTAATTTTTTGATGATGAGATCTGGACCCATTTTATACAATTCATCATTAACCCATGAGTATAATGCACTTTTTTGAATTATTTTTCTCTTTTCTCTAGGAAAAAATTACGCTGGTAATTTTCCTGTATCTAGATAGTTAGCAATGTTTGCAAACCATGGAGATTTAGTAGATATTGCAAAGAGACATTCATCAGTAACATTATCCTATACTGGAGTATCATTATTGTTTTTTTGAATTCTAGACAAGAAATCAACAATTGTGTTTTGTTTTCCAGGTCGGTCTAGAATGGTGATGTTAACTTCTTACAGGAGTAATAACCATCTTGTGATTATGCCATTATTGATCGATATATTCATTAAATACCTAATTGTAGAATGATCTGTGTGAATAAAGGTTTTTATAGTCGGTGATGTAGTGCCTAAACTTTTTAATAGCATGAACAACATCTAGAAATTCTTTTTTAGTAACAGTGTAATTTAACTCAGCAAGAGTGAAATTTTTTCTTGTGTAATAGATGGCATAGGGGATCAAACATTTTTTTCCTAATGCAATTCCCAGAGCTGTGTCTGAAGCATCTGTTGAAATATGAAAAGGTATTTTCCAATTTGGTCCTCTTAAGATGGGCGCCTCGCATATTTTTTCTTTTAAAGTTTCAAATGCCAATTGGCAATCTGATTCCAATTAAATTCACAATATTTGGTAAGCAATTTGAAGAGTGGGGATGCAATTTTTGTGAAGTTTTCTATAAATATTCTATAGTATAATTTAAAACCTAGAAAACTTCTAACATCCTTTTCAAAATTTGGAATTGATAATTTGGAGATGACTTCAACTTTGGATGAGTCTACTTTAATTCCATCTCCTGAAATGTGATGTCCTAAAATAATTCCTTCAGTAAACATCATAAAGCACTTTTCATGACTTAGTGGAATATTTTCTTCTTTACATATTTTAAGAACCCCTTCCATATTTTCAAGATCCTCTTCAAAAGAATTTCCATAAATTGTAAAATCATCCATATATACTTCTACACAATCATGTATTAGATCAGAGAAAATTCCTAACAGTGCTCTTTGGAATGTTGCAGGTGCATTGTAAAATCCAAAAAGAAGTACTTAGTAAGCATAGGTTCCCCATGGACAGGAGAATGTGGTTTTTTCTTAGTCTTCAGGTGCTACTTGAATTTGATTGTAACCACTAAAACCATCCAAGAATGAGAAATACTTCTTCCATGCTAATGTATCCAATACTTGATCTATGAAAGGAAATGTGAAATGATCTTTTAGATTAGCCTTATTCAATTCTCGATAATCAATGAATACCCTCCATTTACCATTATTTTTAGGTATAATCACCATGGGAGAAACCCACTGACTGTCTGAAATTGGATAAATTAAGTTTACATTAAGAAAATTTTGCAATTCTTCTTTCACAATTTCCCTAATATTTGGATTCATACTTCTTTGAGGTTCTTTGATAGGCCTAGAGTTTTCCTCAATGTAGATATTATCTATGCAAGTCTCAGGATTAATTCCCTTCATGTCAGTGTACTCCCATGCATATGCAGAAGAATGTATTTGCAATGTTTTGATTAACTCTTCTTGTTGGAAATTTTCCAAGTTTTTGTTTATATTTAAAGATTTTCCTGGAAATTTTTCAACTACAAAGTTACCAAATTGATCCATCGAATATAAAGACATTTTTCTGGATGACAAGTATTCAATATTACATTGTTCTTGAAAATTATGATCATCTTCACATTGTGAAGATGTTTCAAATTTTTATATTGAATTTAAAATTTGACTTTCTTCACTAATATGAGAAATAGTAAAGAAAGGTTGTATATCATTGCCATCATCCATCCATTCTTCATTTTCTATTTATGTGATTGTTTTTGTTGGAGGATATAGAGTGAATTTATTTGTTGAATTACCATAAAAAATAAACATATTACGAGATCTACAACTAATGAAAGCATCAGCTGTAGCTAACCAATGTCTTCCTAAAATTAATGGATGTCCCCCCTATGTTTTTCTTGGGAGTTAAGATCATGAAGTCAACTGGATATTCCCAAGAGTCTAAGGACACATATATGTCTTCTAATACACCATCTGGCTTGATTACTGATCTGTCTGCTAATTCTAGTAATGTTGGTGTATACTGAAGGTTTGGAAGCCTAAGTTGTTCCATGGTTTGTTTTCTCATGATGTTTATGGTTTCTCCTAAGTCAATCAATGTATTTGGAATCTCAATACCATTGATATGTGTTTTTATAGCTGGAATTCCCGAGTCCTAACATTTTTGTATGGCTATTTTCCCATCATAATGTCTGCAATTTTTCCTACTAATTGAATCCTTTTTACTTCTTTTGTTTTTCTTCCTGATTTTTTTATGCTCAACTCTCTTATTGTTTTAGCTAGGATAGGAATCTCATTAATGTCCTGTAACAAAGGGATTTTGATACATAAAACTTTCAATTCATCTAGAAAATCATATTTAGGCAACAAAATTTATTTTTCTATCCCTCTATTGATTTGTAATATTTCAGGGAAAGGAGGGTTAGAAATAGATACTGAATGTCTCTCTATGATATGAGTTGAGTTTATTGGATTTTCTTGTTTTTTATTTTCAGAATTTTGATTCTGTTGAAGGGATGTCCCTTCTCTAGAGTTTTTATTTTGATGTAGAGAAATTTCTTCATCAAGATCATCTTTTTCATGAATAACAACATAAGGCTTTTTCCTTTATAATATCCTACCAGATCTAAGTTGGACATTGTTAATATATAGTGGAGTAATCATATAAGATGGAAAATTTTGTCCTTCTATGTTATAAGCATTTTGAGAATTTTTATTATTTGGTTTGGTAATGGTTGGGCAGGTAGTTGATTTGGCCTTTGTGGAAATGGTAATGAAAGTTGTGGGTTATGATTTTGGAATTGGGATTGTTGATTATGTTGTGGAAAATGTTGGGGAGGATAATTTGGATAGGATTGTGGATATTGGTGATACTGAGAGTATATGCCATAAGTATTTTTCATCCCTTGTGTCCAAGGTTGAGGCTGGGACCAAGGTTTCTACCATGATGAATTCCAATTGTTTGGTGGGGACTGATTATACATTTGATTGTTAAAACTTTGAGTTTGTGGCCCCTGCCATGGTCTTCTATAGACAAAACAAAGAGGTTATACTAGATGTGGAGCTAATTATTCTTGGAAAACAACCTTAAGACCTATTATAGAGGGACATCTTTTGGTTTCATGGTTTACCACACAAATAACACAGATCTCTATGACTTTTACATCAAGAGGACATTCTCTTAAGGCATGTTTATTTCTGCATTTAGGACAGGAAATAGTTAAGGCATCAGTTTCAACTTTCTACTTGTTTTGTAATTTTATGGTGTTTATTTGTTCACTAAGACTCCCTATCATGTCAGTTTTAAATTCATCAAGCATATTTCCAATTTCTTCCCTACTTACTAGTCCAGTTGTAGATTTATTCACTCTAGAGAGAATATGATCTCTTGTATTTTTCCCAGTTTTTTATTTTCCCTTGAAAGATGAATGCATAATTCAGTGATTTCATGTAATGGTATTTCAAAGATATCTCCCTTTCCCATCATGTTAAGAATATCTATCCATTCATCTTTGATGGCTTTCAACAAGAGAGATTTTAAAATATCTTTATTTAAGTTTTCCATTTTAGCTCTTTTTAAATTGTAACTGAATATCTCAATTAAGTCTTCCAATATTTCATCCTCTTTTTGCATAATTTTAAATACTTCATCCTTCCTATTAATAGGTGTGCAATAATCCAAATATCTTTGTAAAAATGCACTTTTCATCTCATCCCATGTCTAATAGATTGTGTTATCAAACCCATGAACCATTTTAAAGTTGCACCCTTGAGTGTTGCAGGAAATAGCTTCAATTTTTGAGAGACTTCTAAGTAGTCATATGATCTACATAAAACCTCAAATTCAAATAGAAATGTTTTGGGACTTCACTCCTTAATCCATGGAAATTGGAAAGGATGGAAGGTGAAATATTTTTCATTCTGGCATTTTTATCCTCATCAACTATAGGAAACCCAACAGAGTTATGGTCTTCCCTATTTCTCCTCTTCCTCTACCTATTCCTCCACCTCTTCTTCCTCCTCCTATTCTTAAAATATCTCCATTCAGAACTTATCCTTCTCCTTCTCCTGCCATTGTAGATTCCTTAGAGCTAATGTAGGGTTCTAACTATAGAGTTATTTGTTCTTCCTCTGGTTCTTCTATCAATGGGATATTGAAGAAAGTTTCTTATTCTTCTTCCTCACTAGGGATTTATAACTCTTGAGCTAGAATATGTTCTCCTATAGAGGTGAAAAAGGTTACTCCTTATGTTGGAGATCTAGGATCTTCCTCTTCTAAGACTGCCTCAGTAGATGAAGTTGGAGAATCTCTTTGTAATATTCCAAATTAGGAAAGATAGTAATACTGAATACAAAACTAGAATGTTCAGCAAATATTAATACAAACACATGAGAAAATCATAGATCCATTATATTATGTATCACAACAGCAAAAATATACAATATGTTGAGGAACAAATTACTCAAACTAGGCAAACAAGCTTCCAATGCCCAAATACACTAAACCCACAAATGATGATGCTATAAAGAAATTCCGAAGTACACGATAGTGCAATCCTAATGAGGGTTAATTCAAATGGAAAATGGGAACAAGTGTATCTACTGATATGATGCTCAAAGGAGCTGAAAATGGAAAACTAGTCTCTCAAACACAATCCCAAGATAACCCAGAAAGGGTTTCTTGAAATACACAAGATGCAAAAAGTGTAGACTGCAACTCTATGGCTGAATCACGCTATATCACTAGATCTCTGCTGAAATAAGGCTGCAATAACAAAGATATGGATGTATCTCCTCCTCTCTATCTTTCCAGGTGAAAGGCTGCCCCTTTCCCTAGGAAACTAGTTCATAAACAAGGTTTCTCACCCCTCCACTGCAACACCCTGCAAAATAACGCAGTTCCTCAAGGAGATTGCGTTGTGGTTGAAGGAAGTTTCTTGGCCCAATTCCATATGGTGGAAATGAAGCTCATAATAGCTCTCTTGAGTGGGCACTCGAAGTCCCCCGAGGTAGAGTGTGGGATTCCCGCCTGTAAATACCCTTGTACTAAACAGTACAACAAACTCCGCTAAACAGCTGAAGCATGCAAGAAGTCATAAGACCCGAACATAAACAATATTATGAATGCCTCTCATGGCTGCCATCCATTTCCTTATATGCTTGGTGAGCTTCCTCACCCTTGGCCCCACTCATTTATGATGCTACTTCCATGCAAAGACTCCTCCTCCAAAACCACACTGTCCCCACTAGCTCCATTGTCTCCTATGGTAGCGTTGTTGATTTGGTCAATATTGACCCAATATACATGCATTGACCCCTTTCACACCAAGGGTTGCTTTATTTTGGCTAGCTAAACTAATCCAAATCCATACTAGAGGTGGTTTATTCCTACTAAAGAGATTTAAGGGTCTCTTTACCCCACTTATTCATCTAAGCTATGAATAGAAGCAAAAAATAATATTCCAACCAGCTAAAAGCTAATTGGGAATATTACAGTCCTCCCCTCCCAAATGTTTCTTATCCTCAAGCAACAATAAATAAGGATGCTGCAAAATCTTCTCTCCTTCCCAAGTGGCATCCTCATTAGGTAGATTCCTCCATCAAATTAGATACTCTCTAATCACCTTGTTTCTTAGTTGCCTCTCCTGAGTATCCAAGATAGCCTCCAATTGTAAAACCAGATGACCCTCATCATCAGTAGGTGGGAGATCCATGGTGGCAACCAACTATTGTCTAATGGCTTTCTTGAGGCATGAGACATGAAAAATGTTATGAATCTTACTTCCAATGGGAAGCTCCAACTCATATGCTACTTCCCCAACACGACGGATCACCCTGTATGGCTCCTAGAACCAGGGATTAAGATTCTCAGCCCCCTTCTTCTTTAGTGTATACTATCTATATGGATGAAGATGAAGATAGACCAAATAATCAACCTCAAACTACCTCCCTATCCGACCGCATTCTGCATATAACTTCTGTTGGTTTTGTGCTATAGCAATGATGTCCTTGAGGGCACAGAGTATATCCTGACTCTCCTGAATCCACTCCTTTGCTCTAGGAGCCTTGATTTCCCTAAACATCATGTCAACAAATGATAGAGCATTATACCCATAAAGGCTTGAAATGGGGTCATGCCGATGGACATGTGAAAAGTTGTGTTGTAGCAATACTCCCCCAAATGGAGCCAGCGTAGCCATGCCCTTTGCTGCCCCGAAAAATAGTTTCGCAAGTAGCCTTCTAGCCACTAGTTTACTATCTCTTTCTATCCATCGGTTTGTGGGTGATAGCTGGTACTCGGTGTTAACTCAGTACCCACTAACCGAAAAAGCTCTTGCCAAAAGCCACCCATGAAGCGGCTATCCCGATCATTGAATATGGTCTTTGGAAGACCATGGAGTCTAAAGACATATCTAAAGAAGAGCCTAGCTACCTGTGAAGCAGTATATCATGTAGAAATATAAATAAAATGTGAATACTTTTTTAGTCAATCAACAAATACAAAGATGCAATCCTTACCTTGAACCGTAGGTAGGCCGGTGATGAAGTCTATGGAAATACTCTCCCATTTCCCATCCGGAATAGGGAGTGGTTGCAAAAAACCCACGGGATGGTTGTGCTCCCCTTTCTTTTTCTGGCATACTACACACTCCTTGATGTGTTATAGCACATCCTCCTTGAGACCCTTCCATGAGAATCTCTCTCGAATAGCCCGGTATGTCTTGGTGAATCCTTGATACCCGAAAAGTGGGGAATGATGTGATGCCTACAAAATCTTCTTCTTGAGTCTAGAATCTCTAACCAAGGAGACCTGATCCCGGTAATAGATGACCTCATCCATCACTCTATACCTCTCATCAATCACCTGACCATCTAGGATCTCACATGCAAAGCGGTCTTTGGAATACTCTACTAGAAACTAGGCCTTCCAATCTGTATCCATACTCATTAAGGACAACACTGCTGGCCTCTGAGATAGAGCCTCTTCCACCACATTGATCCTCCCCATGACATATTCAATGTCAAATTCATATGCTTGGATCGTTGTCACCCATTTTTGCTGCCTCTCATGCAGTTGCTTCTGCTCAAGAAAGAACCGAAGACTATTGAGATAAGTCTTCACTTGGAATTTTTTACCCACCAAATATTGTCAGAACTTGGCTAAGGCATGCATGATATCTAACATCCTTATCATATATAAGATACAATATCTCATGTGGCATAAAATTCCGACTCTCAAAAGTATGGGGTGTCCCCCTTGGATCAATACTGCTCCAATGCCCTTTCCTGAAGCATCACATTCCAGCACAAAGGGTTGGGTGAAATCCAGTAAAACCAACACCGGGCAGCTACTCATCACCTCCTTGAGCCTATCAAAGGCCCTCTGCATTGTGGCTGTCCAATTGAAAGCTCCCTTCTTAGTCAAATTTGTAAGGGGGGCTGCTAGTTGAGAGAACCTGTTAACAAACTTCCGGTAGTAGGTACAGATGCCTACAAACCCCCAAAGTTTTGTGACATTATTTGGCTCTGGCCAATCTCTGATAGCCTGAATCTTCTCTTCATGAAGTCTCACTACATCTACTCCAATGATGTGGCCCAAATAGAGCATCTCTGTGAGTCCAAACTCACACTTGGAGAGCTTAGCATAGAATTTCTACTCCACAATAATGCGTAATACTGCCTCAATATGTTGTAGATGCTCATCCCATGTGCGACTGTAAATAAGAATGTCATTAAAGAAGACCAATACAAACTTTCTCAAGTGACCACAAAAAATGTGGTTCATGCAAGACTGGAAGGTTGTTGGAGCATTGGTTAGCCCAAAAGGCATCACCAAGAACTCAAAATGGCCATAGTGGCATCTAAATGTTGTCCTGGGGATATCTTGGTACCTCACTCTAATTTGATGGTACCCTGATCTCAAATAAATCTTTGAAAAGTACTTGGATCCCCTTAGCTCATCCATTAACTCGTCGATCTTGGGGATTGGATACTTGTTCTTCATTGTCTTCTTGTTCAAGGCCATATAGTCAATGCACATCCTTAATGTTCCATCCTTCTTATTCACCAAAACCATCGAAGAAGAAAAAGGACTTGTGCTAGGTCGGATGTGTCCTAAAGCCAAGAGCTCCTAAATGGCTTTTTAAATCTCATCCTTGTAGGCTTTGGGATGCCTATAGGGTGTGGTGATCACTGTTTGGATCCCCTGTTCCAACTCAATAGTGTGCTCAAACACTCAGTCAGGTGGCCTTCCTGGTGGGATATATCCAAATATTGTAGAATAGTGGTCCAGAATAGACTGTACATCTAGGTGTACTAGTGCACCCTTGCCCCCTGCTTCTGACATACACAATTCTATTGCCCACTATATGTCCCCTATGTGAAAATCAACCTCCTTCTTGTGTGCTGAGACAATCTGGGGTGGATAGGTGTGTATGCCTTTGATTTTCCCATGCTTACCACTCCCCTTCTCTGTCCATTCCATCTCCAAGGTTTCCCAATATGTGGTAACCTTACCTAAGGTGATTAACCACTGAACACCCAATATCACATTAGTGTCTAAAATATAAACCACAAAGAAGTGGTTTGTAAATGTGTAGGTTACCATAGTGATAGTTAATGTCGGAACATATTTGGCACATTGCATGGTTCTAGCTCCCAGAAACAAAACTGAGAAGCCCTCAAAATCTTCCATGTGGATTCCCCTCCTTTGCACCGACTGAGTATCAATAAATTTATGGGTGGCCCC
This sequence comes from Pinus albicaulis, assembly GCA_034641835.2. NCBI lineage: Eukaryota > Viridiplantae > Streptophyta > Pinopsida > Pinales > Pinaceae > Pinus > Pinus albicaulis. The sequence continues at coordinate 477,382,395 of CM076579.1, read as the reverse complement.
ACTGTCTATCAATACCGACACTCTATTCGCCTAAATAGTGCCTCTAACTCTCAATTTTAGATACTTGGGAACTCCCCGCAAAGATGCAAGAGTCCCTCCAGTTGGAGAAAATGCTCCCTCCACACCTCCTGATGGTGGTGCAACATCTCCTGATGCTACAACGCTGGTATCCTTCTCCTTATCAAAGAATACCTAAATACAATGTGCCTTCCCTGCAACACATTGGTGTCCTGGTACCCATGGCTCTCGACAAGTGAGACAAAGTTTCCTCCTTCTTAGATCTCCCTGGACATCATCATTAAGAGATATCTTCTCATGATTCACCTTTGAGAATAGAAACTTCTCATCTTTACCCTTTGTTTGAGAGGATAAATTCTGTTGAAAAGCATGCTTTGGGTAAAGCATGCTATAGATTTCTAGTTCTCTCCATGGCCTCTTGGAGCGTAGTTGGTCTAGTGGATTTCACCAACCCATGCAATGGTTCAACCAACCCATCAATGTACATGCACACCCTCCTAGCCACATATAGGTCAGATACCATCACTGAAATTTTTATAAATTCAGAGATGTAAGTCTATGGATCTCTTGATTTCTTGAGCTTGGCTAGCTCAACAAAATGTGCTTCTGGATTCCTGGGGTGAAATCTCTCCACCAACCTCCGGGTGAAGTCGGCATAAGAAGTGACACTAGCATGCCCTAATGTAGATAGGCCATGAAACCACCACTCATGTGCTTCACCTTCTAGGTGTAGCGCTACTATCTTGATGGCCTCCACCTCTGAAAATATGTTCAGTTGAAAATAAGTATCCAAATTCTCTACCCAAGCCTTGGCTATGCACTTGGGTGATCCATCATAAGAGGGCAAAAAGAACATGCCCATAGTACGATGTATATCTTGATCCTGCATGTACCCTCCACTTCTATAGTGATTGTGGGATCTTCTACCATCCTTGATTCGACATAACTCCTGGAATTTCAGGTGCTCCTTGAACCTCTGAGATTGAGATTCATATTCCAAGAAATAATGACCAAGGGTTTCTTCTCTTTGTGGCCCTCCCACCTCACTTCGAGCTGATAGGAATGTGGGAATGGTGGAGCGTTGTGAGGAAGGTTGTGTTGTTGGTTGCTCACATAATAAATGTGAAGTGCCAGAACTTTGTACATGATGAAACCCTCTAGGGGATTCCTTCTACCTTTCCAATCGCATCTCCTATATATCTTTAGCAATGTTCTACATGGTCTGAAGAAGAAGTTTTGGGATTTCACTTTCCTCCATTGCTATAGATGTATTGCCCCACAAGCTAAGCCAAGATTATGATATGATACCATAGTGATATTCCAAATTAGCAAAGACAGTAATATTGAACACAAAACTGGAATGTTCAGAAAATATTTATACAAACACATGAGAAAATCATATATCCATTATATTATGTATCAGAGTAGCAAAAATATACAATATGTTGAGGAAAAAATTACTCAAACTAGGCAAACAAGCCTCCAATGCCAAAATACACTGAACCCACAAATGATGTTGCTATATAGAAATGCTGGAGTACATGACAACGTAGTCCCAGTGAGGGTTACTACAACTAGAAAATGGGAACAAGTGGATCTACTGATATGGTGCTCAAAAAGAGATGAAAATGGTGAACTAGTCTCTCAGACACAATCCCAAGATAACCTGGAAAGGGTTTCTTGAAATACACAAGATGCAAAAAGTGCAGACTACAACTCTGTGGCTGAATCACACTGTATCACTGGAGCTCTGCTGAAATAAGGCTGCAATAACAAAGATATGGATGTATCTCGTCCTCTCTAGCTTTCCAAATGAAAGGTTGCCCCTTTCCCTAGGAAACTAGTTCATAAACAGGGTTTCTCACCCCTCCATTGCAACACCCTGCAAAATAATGCAGTTCCTCAAGGAGAATGCGTTGTGGCTGAAGGAAGCTACTTGGCCCAATTCCAGATGGTGCAAATGAAGCTCAGAATATCTCTCCTGAGTGGGCACTCAAAGTCCCCTGAGGTAGAGTGTGGGATTCCCACCTAGAAATACCCTTGTACTAAACAATACAACAAATTCCGCTAAATAGTTGAAGCATGCAAGAAGTCATAAGACCCAAACATAAACAATATTCTAAATTCCTCTCATGGTTTCCATCCCTTTCCTTATATGCTTGGTGAGATTCCTCACCCTTGGCCCTACTCATTTATGATGCTACTTCCATGCAAAGACTCCTCCTCCAAAACTGCACTGTCCCCACTAGCTCCACTGTCTCATATGGCAACACTATTGATTTGGTCAATCTTGACCCAGTCTACATGCATTGACCCCTTTCACACCAAGGGTTGCTTTATTTTGGCTAGCTAAATTGATCGACATCCATACTAGAGGTGGTTTATTCCTACTAAAGAGATTTAAGGGTCTCTTTACCCCACTTATTCATCTATGCTATGAATAGAAGCCACATATAATATTCCAACTAGCTAAAAGCTAATTGGGAATATTACACTCTTGGTTGGATTTCTGACCTTTAGACTTCAGGGAGTCTATGTCTTGTAGTGGAAAATGGAATATGAGTTTGAGATGGTGGTGAGGCACTTCTTGGTCTTGGTGGAGTGAGTGGTGTTGCTGGAATCAAACTTCTACCTCTAGCTATGAATCTACCCCTAAAGTCTCTTTCTCTACACATATCAATTTTTTTAAGATGTAATAAATAAGGCTTCCTAATTACACTTCCCCGGCAACGATTCCAAAAATGTTTAGTCAATTTAATGTCTTAAATTACTATCATAAATTATCGACCGAGATTAGTAATTTGATGAAGTGTGGTGCACTATATATGCTTAGATACCCTTCTTTCTTACTTCTTTGTGTGTGTGTGTAGGAAGTTTTGTATTTTATGCCTAAATTTAAGAACTGAAATTGATCTAATAAATGAAATCTAAGCTTCTAAATGAAATCTTTAAATGTTAAGGAACAACTAAATATGAAGGAAATTTAATGATGAAAACTTAATCTTAAAGAAGGAAGAAAAGGAAGTGTTAATTAACTAATCTAATTTGCATAAAAATAAATCAAACTTTGGATGGTTAAACTATGAGTTATGTTAGACTTATTCTAGTCTGGCAAAACATCTATGGAAAATATCTAATTAAACTGATTCTTTATTTAAATAAAGCACTATTCTAAATCTGATTAAATTCTACAAATATTTAAATTATGTTCTATCTACCAATATGACAAAATGAAACCATATTCTACTTTATCCATTGAAAGCATTAATTCTATGAAATAGAGCATTTAATCTACTTTTAAAATAATCAAAATAAAATTCTAATCTAACTCTGTCCTAGTTTTAAATCTAAGAATGACCAAAATATAAATCTAATCTAACTCTATTCTACATTCCATGGAACGAAAGCATAAAATCTATTGCTATGAAATTAAACTTATTGTGCTAATTTAAGTCAAATTTAACGAAGGAAAGTAAGAAATGACAGAGTATCTATTGTACAAAACATATTTAATCTTAAAGCCTATGGTTGCCGTGTAATCAAATGCACAAATCTATTCAATTGGAAGATGATAGAGTCACATTCATGTAATTATTCAGGTGAGCATAAGATTTAATAGTCAACTGTAAATGTAAAAAATTGATTCAAAAAACATTTAAAAGACTAATTGACATGAAATTAAACTATGAAACAATGAACAATTAAACTACAAAATGACAAGAATATAATTATGAATTGACTAGATATTATTCTACGAATCAACATGAAATTAAACTATGAAATTGACAGTAAACTAAACTAAGAAATAACTATAAAAACCTCGTTTTTCGTGTAGGGGTCCTCTGCAACAGAATGAGTATGAAATCTACTTAGACTATCCATGCATCAATGATCTGAAACTGGTATTATTTATTAACAAAAGCAAAGTTTGAAAGCATGACACATTATTATCACAAAAATTAAACTTACTCCCGGTTTCAACAGATCGATATGTATATAGGTTTTTGAGTGAACTTTCTGAGATAATTACGCCTATGGAAAGCATAATAAAACTAAGGCTAGAAGTCTATTCAAAAGAAAAGTCTTCATGGCTTTCTCTCGATTTTCTACGTAAAAGAAAATCGAGAGCCTTCGTCCGTTGATCTCTTTCCTTGACCAAACTTTGATCGCGAGTGTAGGCACGATTCCTTCTCGAATTAAAACATGTGAGTAGGATACGATCCATATGTGGACCATTTCAAAGCTACCCATATGACTCACTTCTTCATTTTCTTCTCAAAACCTGTCAAACAATAACGGTGGCTGTAGAAACAAATGTTAGCTACAAAATTGCATGAATTTTGTAGCTAATTATATAAATTCATATAAATAATAAGAAACATTATAATATAAAGTAGAGATCATTTAAATTCCTTCTCAGATGTAAAATATGTCAATTATCACTATGAAAAATGAAGAAGAAATGGTGGAAAAAGGATGTCAATTTAGGAACAGTTTTGAGGTTCAACACCACCCCCAAGGGGGTAGTCCGGTCAAAAAATAGATGTCCTCGATCATGAGCTTGATCCTGTGCCCATGCACTATAAAGGCCTCCTAGTCTTGATCCAAGTAGCTCACAATCCTTGATATTAAGGGCTCACCTTCCCTCATCAGTGGGTTCTCCAACAACTTGAGAACCCCATAACGAGCTATTTCTCCTCTCATTGCCTGGTTTCCCTAAATCTTAGTCTAAAGAGTATCCAAGTCTCATTCACGCCAATCAATATTTCACTCTACCATACCTACAAGCACCATAATGTTTGTCAATTCAGAGATAAAGATCCACAACAAACCAATTTGTTCTCAACCTTCTCCAGGCCAACAGACTAGTCCACTCTTTCAATCCAAAATGAAGTTTTTTCCCTAAAAAATGTGAGCTTGAAGTTTTTGGGCTCACATCTGCGATATAGAGCGCAGAACAAGCCCCAAAAACTACCATCCAATCGTAAGGATGGACAACAGTCTCCCACTGAGCGTTGAGACCCTAATCTGAAAATGTAATCCAATGGAAATGTGAAGTAAGGTTCGACCACCTAACTCCAACTAACAGATCCTGATTCCAACGGTCGATTTGTCTACTAAGATCTCCACAAGATTTATGGCCTTCTCCTCCTCTCCAAATTCACCACAGCTCACTTAAAAAATGGATTAAAATTGGTGGAAAAAACCCTTTTATAGGAAAAGCCCTGGTTTTTCCGACGCCCATTGCGATCAAACCGTAGCTCAGTTTGACGAACCGTCAACACCGTTGGAAATATTTCACCAAGTAATATAATGGGACTTTCTCTATTTTTTGTATTTTGACACTTCATCCACAAGCCATTTTTTCCATGAAGTTTCACTTTGCTGCCAATTCAAACCAAATTTCTTCATATGAGCCACTTGTACTTCGGTACCACTTTACCTTGGCACTTGTCACCTCGTGTGTCGATTTTCATCATGGGTAACCATTATTTACTCATTTTTTTAATGTCCCCTTGGGCCTATCCTGTGTGGCAACATCATCAAGTCACCCTTGTTCAGAGCATCCAAGTTGAGTCATAGTTTGTCTTGAGTCCCATTATCTCCTGTTACAGTATTCCATCCATATTTGCATCGCATTCATCCCATTTTTCCCATTTTTGGGCTCCAGCTCTACTGTTCGTCATCATCCCCTTTAGAATCGAGGTAGTTGCTGCCAGGTCAACCATGCATTTTGTGCTCTAACAAGGGAAGTCGTTAGTCCACCTCTCAGTTTCCCTCCTTCCATCATTATCCCTGGTGTCAATCCATTAGTCACTTTCCTATGATCCCTCGTGCCTTAGCTGAGGATTCCTTATTGCCTCAGCTATGGTAGACCGTATTTTGTCGACCTCAATACATTCATTCCAGCAGAACGGTCTAGAGGGTAGTGTATCTTGGCTCCAACTTTTATCATTTTTTTGTGCCTTAGATCAAGAAAAGGGAATCCTCATTGCCCTTTGACTTGGTTGTTTCTCACGTGCTCGACCCCAGCTCATTATCTCACGATTGAGAACCATACACTTAATGGTCTGGTGATCCGGCAGATTGTACTAGGGACACCCGGGTATGTGTGATATGTTTTAGACCTCATGAGGGGTTGGTCCTTCAGGTAGCCCCCACATGCTTGGATGACCTCAGATTATTCTCCAGCCTTAGATGTAGTTCTGCAGATTTGATGGGTTCGATTCCAACCATTTCCAATGCCCTAACATGCATGTCTCCTTCAGATGATCCATTCAGATCTTCAGAGCCCTTTCATGTTCAGCAAGGCTTTTTTGGTTGTATTCCCCCCTCCCCATGTCAGCTGGAGGGCCATTATGTCTCATGTACTCAGATGTTATTGTATTGAGTCTTGACCTTTCCTTTTCCAGACACATTATGTATATGGGATTCATTGTATTATTTTCTGGCCCATTGATGCCAGCATGTCATGTACCATGTATCATGTACTTTGTAGCTCAATTCCACATTGCTGGGCTCATCATTATTTTTTGTACTCAATTATCTCAGCAGGTATGGGTATGCCTCCCCCGCCTCATTGAGATCATGTACTCCAAAATAAAAAGAAACTTATATCATTTATGATCCAGGTGGATATTTGTGGCCACACACCTATTCCACTTGGACCCCCACCATTGTTTATTTTAGTTTTTTAGTTTCCTTAATTATAGCAAAATTTACTATTTTTAGCATTTTCTTGGGTCTTGAACTTCCAGATCCATTTTGAGGCCCCAAACGATGTTTTTTGGGAAAACCGGGAGCCACAGAAAAGTTCCTTTGATGTTACTCACATCAAAAGTTTTAGTCTTCAGATAGATATTTCTAATGAGTTATTGTGCGTGTCAAACGAAGATCATATGCCAAAGTTACATCCCTGGGAAGTTGATGTACCAATTTACCCAAACAAGGTCCATATTTTTGGCGCTTCAACTCCTAGGGTTAGGTTTTTGGATTACATCCCCAGGAAGTTGATGTACCAATTTATCCAAACTGAGCCCATAGTTTTGGCGCTTCATCTCCTAGGGTTAGGTTTTTGGATGTTTATGGTTTTCCATTATTTCTCAATAATAAATAGGGCTTCGAACCTCATTGTAACACAGTTCAGAGGCCTGTAGCTGCCACATCTCTTCTCAGAGATAAGCTACCAGTGCCCTAGCTAGTTTATTTCCATTATCTATAAGCATATTTCAGTTATTTTTTATTAATGAAATGAAGTTTTATTTCTACCGCATCTCTACGTTTATGTGTCTTTATGTATTTCATTGTGTTCCTACATAAATACAGATCAGTGGTATCATAGCAACCTACTCTTTCTCGATCCTTCTTTGCATGTACCCAATGAGGTCAAGGTATAAGGAGTTAGGCCTTGATCTGGTTGAACCTTTGCAAGATTAGCCTCACAAACCCCGATGATCGCCCATGGGGGAATAAAAGAATGATGAGGGAGGAGGAGATCTTATCAAAATATTTCTCGAGGAGGCCCTAGAGAAACAAAGGAACGCGATGATGGATAACTTTTCCTAGATCCTTCAACGACTACCCACCGGTGGCACGTCTACATCTAACAGCCACTATGGAGGTGCCACTCCTTTTAAGGTACAAGTAAAATTTGACATTCCCATATTTGAGGGCCAAATAGATGCAGACGTCGTAGATAGATGGTTGAATATATTAGAAAGATATTTCTCAGTTCATGACTTTTCTGAATGAGAAAGTATTACTTTTGCGCTCCTCAAAGCTGCCCCCCATGTCAAGGACTGGTGGGAAAACTACTGGGAGAAAAAGGGCGAGGGGGAACCCTCTCTGTTCTCAGCCGCACCCACTTGGAATTATTTCTGAGATGCCATCAAGGAACAATATTATCCTGTGGGGAGCTATGAGGACAAATACATACAATGGACTACACTGCGACAACAAAGGGATCAAGATGTGCATGAGCTGAAGAATATTTTCCATACCCTGTGCATAGATTTGGGTATCAAAGATTTAGAGAAACATTTGGTGCTGAAGTATCGTAGTTGTATGCACAGATACATTCAGGAGTAAATGGAGGTCCTTGACATCTCCTTGCTTGGTGCGACACACCGGTATGATGCCAAGATTGAGAAAAAGTTCAAATAGAAGTTGTGAGACTTTGGATCTGGGAATAAGAAGCAAGGGAAAGGTGCCCCCAAACCGCAGAACAAAGGAAAAAGCCAAGGTAGGGTGACCCAACACAACTCGCCAAAGCCTCAAGCAAAGAACAACACCGCGAAGCGAAATAAGGACACCAGGAAGTGGTGTGAGTTCCATAAGAGCTCCATTCACAACACAAGTGAGTTTCGGGTCAAGAAATCACTAGTGGTTGAGTTGAAGGCTTCTGAATTGGATGCATGCTCCAACTCTAAATCAAAACCCAACAAGGGGAATGAAAAAGGGAAGCAGATTAACGATGTGGAGCCCAACACCACCGTTGCCTCCATGAACATCCATAAGGAGGAACCATAAGATATAGAGGAGGGGGAGTGCCTATTCCATTCCCAAATGTGGGTAAAGGGTTCCCCACTGCAGTTCATTTGCGACAGCGGGAGTCAAAAGAACCTCATCTCAGTAGAGGTCATGAAGAATTTGTGCTTGCTGACCACAACACATCCACAACTGTACACCATCGGGTGGCTTCACCAAGGACAAGATCTCCGCATTAGCCAACAGTGCCACCTTCCATACAACATCATGCACTTCAAGGTTGAGATATTATGTGACATTGCCCCTCTTGATGTTTATGATGTATTATTAGGCCAACCATACTTGTGGAAGCGACATGCTATGTATGAGTCACAACCTTGTGCTATTATTGTTACTTTGGGCAATAAGTTGTACAGGATACCAGAGGTAGCAACGCTTACTGCCATCTCTTTGGTTACTGCAAACCAATGCAGTAAGATCATTTAAAAAACTAGGAAATTTGTTTTCTTGATGATTTTTCCCTAGGGAAAGAAGAATACTGTGGCCACGATCTCCAGATAGGGCTCCTCCACATGGAAAAAACAAATGGACAAGGTCTGGAGGAGTACAAGGACATCTTCACATCCCCCGCAGGGGTGCCTCTACACTATCAGGTCAAGCACTCCATCGATCTAACCCCAGGTGCGCCGCTGCCCAATGGACCAATCTATAGACACTCTGTTATGGAGAATGACGAAATCAAGAGGAAAATTCAGGAGTTGTTGCAGAAAGGTCACATCCAGCTAAGTTCATCGCCCTGTGGGAGCTCTATCATGTTAGTGCAGAAGAAGGATGGGAATTGGAGACTCTGTATTGACTATTGGGTGCTGGACAAAATCACTGTCCGGAATATGTACTCGATCCCACAGATTGATGACCTTCTGGACAAACTCAAGGGGGTGAAATATTTTAGTAAGATTGAATTGAAGCCTGGGTATCACTAGGTATCAATAAAACCCTCTGATGTGTGGAAGACTACCTTCAAATCCAAGGAGGGCCTTTTTGAATGGCTGGTCATGCCTTTCGCGTTGACGAATTCCCCCGCAACCTTCATGAGGCTGATGGATGACATCTTGCGAACATTAAAAATCTCATTTGTAGTGGTGTACTTCGATGTCATCTTGATCTGCAACTAGACTTTCAAAGAGCACCTCCACCACATCCGACAGGTCCTCCAAGCACTACGGCAACACAAGTTGTGTGCCAATTTGGAGAAGTAAAATTTTGGCATGACCCAGGTTTAGTATTTGGGATACATTATTGATGAGAGGGGGGTGCATGTGGATCCAACCAAGATCCAAGTCATTCAGGATTTTCCAGCCCTAACCACTTTAATAGAGCTCCACAATTTTTTAAATCTTGCCAATTTCTACCGCAAGTTCGTGTTGGGATTATCTCATATGAATTGGCCCTTGAGTCAAGTAACCAAGGGAGGAGCGAAAGAAAATTTATTTTGGTCTCAATCTAAACATAAGCTGTTCGTAGAGTTCAAGCATTGTCTTTGCTTTGCACCAATGCTCACACTACCAGACTTGCAATAACCATTTGAGATCAAGATAGATGCCTCTGACTATGTTATTGGGGCAGTTCTTACTCAACATGGGAATCCAGTGGTCTATCACAGTGATACACTTTCCGACACAGTTCGGAAGTATCCAACTTATGACAAAGATATGTATTCTATTGTGTAGGCTTGCCGACAATGGAAGCATTACATTTTGGGAAAGGAAATGGTCATCCACACAGACCACCAACCCCTGCAGTTCAGACAAACACAAGGGACGTTGCAAAATTATTGCCATCATAAGTGGTCCACATACTTGCAAAAATTTCATTTGAACATCAAGTACAAGAAGGGAAAAACCAATAATGTTGCAAACTGCCTTAGCCAACCATCGATTGTGGAGATAACCACTATGCTCAACTCTTGTGGCCATGAGACTTCCAATTAGACGCTTCTCTACCAAAGCGATCCAGAATTCAACCACATACAATACACTCTTGGAGGGTAAGATGGTTCCATATTTTCACCTCCAGGATGCCTTGCGTTGGAACAGGGTCCCCTAAAGTTGCGAATTTTGTACAATTTTGTATATCTTTTTGTATTAATTAGTCTAGTGTAGGGGTTTTGAGGTGGGTCAAAGCCCCGAATGCATTGTAACAGGTCAAGGGTAGACCTAGGGTCCGCAAACTATGGTTTTCGGACCACAAGAAAGTGTAGGCTAAGTCATTATAAATAGATGAACATTTTGAGTCTTGAAGTAGAAAAGAATTAAGTCTGATGCTAAGTGCGAATTGTTAGATCTGTTGTTGGGTCGTTGGGTAAGGACTCCTGCTAGATGAGTGCGTGGAGATACTCAGTCCTGCTGTGTTTGGATTGCATTGGGTTCTGGATGCTAATATATGCGGATATAGTTGAAGTATCTCTGTGTTATCTAATCTAATGTGTTATTGTTGATGTGAACCCTTTGGATCTGTTGGAGCTACGGATATAGTTGTGTTATCTGTTTACGCTGCAAATTTGTCTGTGTTATGGTATGTCTGTAATCTGTTAATGATGTGTTATGATATTGTGTATTGATAATTGTTGATACGCACGTGGATGCGAAGGTATTGACTAGATCTGTGCATGATAATAGCTATGTTATACTGTGGATTATACTATTGACAAACCTGCAAATAGACCTATCTTGTGCGAACCTGATAGGTTGCGAACGTGGATCTGCTTGACTTACCTACTCTCTCTTAGGGTGCAGAAACCTGGTTCCAGCACCCTCCCATACTACTTCGGGTGAGACTTTGGCCTGTGCAAGCAGGTCACTGCCGAAAGGGCCATTAGTATAGGGGTTTGTTGGCAAACCTTAACTTCTGAACCTGAGTCAGGACCCCTCGAGCCAGCAAATGGTTCCATTTCTGAGATCAGGAGAATTTTGAGAGAGAGATCAGGTAATTCCAAGAGAACATTAGAGACCCGAGAAGAAATAAATTGAAGAGTGGTTTGAAAAACAGGTTCAAGAATTTGCGGTAAAAGAGAATCACAACACAAAGTTGACAGTAGATAAGTGGAAGAATAAGTACATTTTCACTGAAGTCTATGAAATTTTATTTGTAACGTTTGTGAACGAGCTTCAGGAGTGGCTGGAAAGGCTCATAGATTTCCAGACGTGTTGGAAGGACAAACGGGTCACGCAGTGGACTCCAGAGTTGATCCAGCAGTTAGAAAGGACTGATAATACCATCACTCGTATGGTAGATCACTGGGTGGATAGTGTGCTCATAGGATTTGTGACGGAGTTTGAAGTTGATCAATTCGTGTCCTATTCTAAGGCAGAGCGGAGGTTATTCAAGGGTTTCCAGGGTAAGTTTATGAAAACCTTGCCATTACCGATTAAAATATTATTGTGCAAAAAGGGCATTTTGTGTAGCCATACAGAGTGAATGATCTCCGATCAGAGCGAGGGTACACACAAAGTGGTAAATACCACAGAACTAATCAAGAAGGAGATAGATCTGTCTACAGTCTAGTAAGGGAATCGGCTGCACATAGCCCTCCAACTACACCACCTTCAAACCAGCATAGGGGTAAGAACTCACCCGTACCTCCACCCCCATCAGAAGACGAGATGGCCTCGCACATGAAGCTACCTACCTTCAAGGGCATAGGGGACGAAGATATGGATCGGTTCTGGTTTTTCACAGAGTCGGTATGGACTGCGTAGAATGTGGCCAGTGATGCTGTGAAAAGGGCGCAGTTGTCCCTTGCATTTGAAGGAAGAGCCTTGTACTGGTATATGGGATATGTAGCTCAGCATGTGAATGCGACCATTCTAGAGGTTAAGAATGCCCTAAAACAATAGTTTCAGAAGCCTAAATCCTAATCTCAAATAGTGAATGACCTTAAAGATTTTAAACAAGGGCCCTCTGAGTCTATATGGGAGGCTGACCAATGGCTAAAGAAGGTAATTATGGAAGGGAAATTTCTGTATGATGACAAACATCACAAGGAATGGTTCATTGCTATGTTATTGCCTCACCTATGTGTACCTATGGGTCAACGAGCCATTGAATCGCAGGAAAAAGCTTTGGAGATTGCTATGAAGTTGGAAGTTGTGCCAAGAGATGATACCCAATTGGGAGTACAACAAATCCAAGGGTAGCTGGAGGCGATGCACATGGAGATCCAAAACCTGCGAAAGGACCAAGGGAAAGAAGCTAGCCCAGACATATGGTGCATACGATGTAGGGTATCTAGCCATACCAAGGATCAGTGCTTGCTGCTGGTAGACTACCTACAGGCGGGGGGACCCAGTCCATTGTGCTCGGGACCAAGTGGACCAGCGCTATGATGTGATGATTGTCACGTGGCTGGCCTGCATGATACTAACCACTGCCCCCATCTGGGTCCGTATGTCCCTTAACTGAAGCAACAATGGTGCCAGTTTTGTCGATTAGTAGGACATGATGAACAGAATTTCCAAACTTATGATCTAATGATATACCGGGGAAACCTATATAGGGTACAATAAGACCCTTCTTCACCAAGATCCCCCTCAGGAATAGGTGGTTCCCCAACTAGGGGCAGGGGAGGGGGCCGAGGTGGAAGCGTAGGTTGGGGAAGAGGACAACTGATCTTCTATAACTGCGGAGAGGTAGGGCACTTTTCGGGGAACTGCCCAAACCCTACAAGATAATGTTGCAGATATTGTAGAAAAATGGACCATGTGATTGAAGACTGTCCACTTCTGAGAGAAAAAATGCAGGAAAAGAAGCAGACACCTACGCAGAATGTACAAAGGGTTAAGGCAAAACCTCCAGACGAAGGACCAAGCATTAATGTCATAACACGCAGTGGCATGGCCATTGGGGGAGCTGAGGAGAAAGCTATGGCTGAGCCTCTTATCCAAAAAGAAGCCAACAAACAAGAAGGTTTGGACCTACAGAGGGAAAATGAAACCTCTACCGCAGCTCGCCAAGACTTTGCTAAGGCTGAGGCATTTACTTCTCAAGCCCCAAAAAACCTCAAAATAGATGATGAGGTCAAACCATTTTTGCAGGCGTGTATGAAGCTGATGCGCAACCAACGAGCTGTAGTAGACAGTTGCGCAGAAAGAACTAATCCACCCCTGGAAGTTAAGGATGTGCACAAACTGTACAAGCATAAGAAACACACTGGTAGGGAAATGCGGCTAACAACGTAAATTGGTGATTATGAAATGGATCAGGTTATTTTGGACCTGGGATCAGATGTGAACGTACTACCCAAGAAAAATTGGCAGTGAATGGGAGAACCTAAGTTGGAATGGTCCACTATCCAACTGCGCATGGCCAATCAATAGAAGATCATACCATTGGGGAGTCTGTCGAAGATCGTGGTAGATATCGCAGGAGTTAAGGTCCAGGCTGACTTTGAGGTCATTAAGATTGTAGAATATGCGGACCCTATCCTGCGCTCCTAGGATTGGATTGGGCCATAGAAATGGGAGGTATCATCAACCTAAAGAAAAGAAATATGGTGTTTGAAAATGAAGGTACGCGGGTGATAGTACCATTAGACCCTACGGAAGGAGAACAGTATATGGAGCCGGTGCGCGAAGAAGAGGATGTGGATCATATCTATACGTTAACTGCGTGGGACGAAGATTGGATCAATCCCACGGCCGATGGTGTACTTTGCTGGGAAAAAGATAACTAATGTTTCTCTGACTCCAACGGAGAGATGGAAAATTGGCAAAATCAGTTACATGATGTATCTGTGCTGCGACGTCTTAGAATCACTAAGAACTTCCAATGCATCTCCTCCAAGGTAAGATAACTGCCCTACTTTGATGGTTCTGGTAGTATTAAGGAGTTTTTGCGAGCATTTGAAGCTGAGGTTCCGAGAGAGCGAAGGTTATGAGCCCTTAATCTAGCCATGTGCGTAACACCTATGAGGTGGTGGGATACGCATAAGGGGGCGTTCCAGGATTGGGAAGAGTGTCAGGATATGATGATCTTGTGATTTGAACCTCCGTTCCACTTGTGCATAAAGAAATTTCTTGGCCCAGGAGACTCGTGTGAGCATTTTTTGCTTGGATGGAAAAATGTGTGACCGGACTACAGAAGAATGGGTTCACCTGTTTATTCATGCCTTGGGACCAATTCCCACCACATGGTACTTAGATGCAGAGCTACATCAGCGCACTTTCCACTGGGAGACATTAAAGGATGAATTTTTAGGAACATTTGGGTTAGCAGGGGGAACAGAGGCACTTGAAAAAGCTCTGTAGGATATAGATACCTTCATATTTGATGAATCATGCCCTTACGCAGCACTTGGGGCACCAACATGGGAAACACAGATGCAGGATATTGTTAACTACCGCAATATAGCAATAGAAGCATGCGATGAAGATCCGCACAATGTCTCTATCTCAGAATCAGAGGGAGAGTGCATAGTTGCTAGACCCCCACTACAAAATATCGATGTTACTAAGCCTCTGAAGCTGTGAGAAGTCAACATTGGCATAGAAGAGTAGCCTAAGTTTGCTAAAATTTGGGATTACTGGGATGAGGATACAGTAGGAAAAGTTGCAGAACTGCTCACAGAGTAACAAGACTTATTCCCGACGAAGTTTTCAGAACTTAAGGGGATCACAGGGGACCTAAGGGTCATATGCATCACTTTAAAACCACATGCACGCCCTGTGCAGTAGCGGACTTATTAGTTGAACCCTAGGTATAAAAAAAAGGTCAAGGAAGAAATTGACAAGATGCTCGCCACAGGTATCATCGAACTGGTTGAATAGTCAGACTGGGTAAGTCCGATGGTGGTTCAGGAGAAAAAGGCGAAGGGAGAGATACGAATCTGTGTGGACTTATGCAAATTGAATGATGCATGCATACATGATCCCTTTACCATGCCATTCTCAGATGAAATACTTGATAGTGTGGGAGGGCAGGAAGTGTACTCATTTATAGACGGGTTCTCGAGCTATCATCAAATCAGAATCGCACCTAAATATCGTAACAAAACTACGTTTGTTACTGAATGGGGATCCTTTCTATATACTGTCGTGCCATTTGGGCTCAAGAATTCCCCTGCCATATTTTTGCGGGTGGTGGTCGCAGTGTTCAAAGAATACATCCACAAGATCTTGGAGGTGTATTTTGATGATTGGACTGTCTTCAGCTTGGTGAAGAAGCATGTCTCAAACCTGCACATGATGTTGGATGCCTGTAGGAAGCACCAGATTTCCATGAATATCAATAAGTGCATATTTTGCATACCCTTTGGAATCTTTCTCGAGCACATATTTTGTCGGCAAGGATTGATGGTTGATCCTACCAAAGTCACAGTTATCATAAACTTGGCAGTACCTACAACTGAGAAATAGATGTGTTCGATCCTCGGACATAGAGGCTACTACAAGATGTTTATTCAAGGGTACGCACTAATCATAATGCCTATGGAAAAGCTGCTTAAGAAGGATGCTTTGTTTTTTTGCGATGACGAATGTCAGAAGAGCTTCGAGCTACTCAAGGAGAAGATGGTCTCTACACCTATTCTCATCTTTCCTGATTGGGTGAAGGTATTCCATGTTCACGTAGATGCATCAGGGATCTCCCTGGGAGCGATCCTTACATAGCCTGAAGATAGAGACATTGATCATCCTGTTGCGTTCGCTAGTAGGAAACTCTCTGGTGCAGAGCGCAACTACTCCACTATGGAGCGAGAGGGATTGGCCATGGTCTATGCATTACAGAAGTACTGACACTATCTCTTAGGAGGACAATTCAAAATTTTTACAGATCATTCAGAATAAGATTGTGTTGGGGGGGGGGAATCTACCGATGGCTACTGTTGTTCCAGGAATACGACTTTGAGATCATTGTCAAGACGGGGAAGTTGAATTCTGGGTCGGATCACTTTCCCAAATCGAAAGTTGCGAGGAACCGACCAACCTAGAAGAAGGATTTCCTGATGCGCAGTTGTTTGCTATTAAGGTAGTTGATGCGCACATCGCCGACATCATTCATTTCCTGACTACAGGCATGGCACCTGCAGAGTATTCGGTACAACGGAAGAAAGAGTTGGTAACCCTCGCTGCAGATTTTACCATCATCGTAGGTCATCTATATAAGATGGGAGTTGATGAAGTGCTACAAAGGCACATTTTAGAGCATGAACAACACGCTATCTTGGCAAAAAATCCCATGATGGTGTAGCAGGAGGTCACTACGTAGGGAAATCAATGGTGCAAAAGATCTTGAGAGCTGAACTATGGTGGCATACCCTGCATAATGACTCTCACAACTATTGTAAAGCCTACGATACATGGCAATGCACAGGAAGGCCATCACGCAAAGATGAAATTCCCCTTCAACCGCAAATGGCCCTGAAAGAATTTGACAAATGGGCCATCAATTTTGTGGGACCTATCAACCCACCCGGAAAGAAGACAGGTGCACGCTACATTATAAATGCCACTAATTATGTAACCAGGTGGGCCAAAGCACAAGCGGTGAAGGATTGCACTGCAGATACCGCTGCACACTTCATATTTGAGCAGATTCTGACCAGATTTGGATGTCCAAAGATCTTAATGAGCAATAGAGGTACACATTTTGTTAATGAAACAATACAGGCCTTGACAGAATAATTTCATATCCATCATGTGAAAAGCACTATGTATCACCCACAGGCTAAGATTGAGGGGTTGGTCACGGCATTAAAGGCCTCAAGGACCGAGATCCAGGCGGTCAAAATTTAGATGGAACAACAGATCGTAGACTTGCAGGCCAAGTTGCAGCCAGAGACACCACCAGAGGTACGGGCCCAGCAAGCTGCGCTGGTTACGACGGCCACGAATGTGATTACAAGATAGATTGCTTAGGGTGCCCAATTACTGGAAATAGCAATGTAGTTATGGACCAAGGTGTAATGCGACCCTCTCCTGTGTGAAATCAACCAGGACCTGCGACAGAAGGAAGAAGCATTCGAGCAGCTGGAAGCCACTATGCCTACTCTGATTCCTACTCAACATCTGGCACGACTACGTACCAGCCATGCCCTTCGGGATGATATTTATGAACTATGCCAGAAGAAGTAGACCCTCAGCGACTGCCTTAAGCCTTGGGCTGATGAAGCCCTCAAGATCTCTTAGGATGTTGATGTCGATGTTAAACAACTAAACCATACTCTGGAGAGCATCACCACTGCGACAAAAGTACTGACTTCACAAAAGTTGGTGGATATTGCTCAGAATGCTACTGCTCAGAGAGAAGGAGTGCTACCCCGACTGGCTGAGGCGATCAGGCTGTTGCAGGCGCAGGTGGAGACCCCACAACCACAGTGACTCAAGATGAGTCACAAGATTGTGTTGGGGGATCGTTGGAACAGGGTCCCCTAAAGCTGTGAATTTTGTACAATTTTGTATATATTTTTGTATTAATTAGTCTAGCACAGGGGTTTTGGGGTGTGTTAGCCAGCTATAAAATTTGTTATATCAAATGCTGGCTAAATCATTTTTGGAGCCTTCAAGAAACATGTTTTATTGCTAAAAAATGTTATCTCTTGAAGAATTTTGAAAGGCCCCATGCCTCTGTCCAAATCTTCACTGATGTTCCTTTTTTATACTCAGAAATTCTACTGATTTTATGAGAAAAGACTGCTGTAAAAAGCCTTTTTCCCCCCTCCTCCACTAAAAAAATAACCTTCATTTTGCTCCCCTTTTTCCTTCATAAAATTCCTCTATTTTCATGATTCCCCTTCTTCCATTCATGAAAATCATTTTCCATAGTTTAAAACTCATTTTTAAAATATATCGAAACCCTCAAAATCCTTTGAAAACCAGAAAAAATCATAAAAAACACATTTTTTTTTGCATAAAGGCTTAAGCCCCTTTGGGCTAAGTCTTAACCACTTCCCCTCTGTGCGCCTTGGTGCTGGAACCAAGCACTAAGCCATTTGAGCGCTTATCACATCGGAACTTCCGGAAAAATGCAAGTCTTTTTTTGTGAAAACATTGAAACCTCCGATACCGATTGGACTTTTGTATAAACTTTGCCACCTCCGCTTTATCATTCCATATAGCCTACGCCCGGGACCAAGAGTTTAAGTCCCGAGGCGCCCATCACATCAGAGTTTTCCTTTGGGTGCATTTTAATGTTTTTCCCCCACCTCCGATTGCAATGGCCTGAACGTGCAATCGCATCGGCCTCCCCGATCGCACCCTCGCATTAGCCCACCTTCGATCGCCGATTCCCGATTCATTCCTCACTGTTGATCTGGCCCTCAGATCAACAGTCCGCATTTAATCGCATTGGAGATTTTTTGTTACACCCTCTCTCTTTCGTCCTCCGATCATGAGTCCTCTGATTGTATCTGGGTCATCCACGTGTCCGGATCGGACGGTGCTAGATCATTCCCGCATTATTTCATCGCCCTCCGCCTTCCACCAAGAGGATTTTAAATGCATAATCCCCACCATTGATCTTTGCGCGATCAATGGTTTCAACTTATTTTCTCCCTCTGCTCTCCTTTAAACTCTGCGAACAGATCCCAACCGTTGGATGTTGCCATCCAACGGCCACGCTCCTACCCACGCCTTCTTAAGAAGTAAAACCCAAAAATGAAAGATTTTATAATAAAGTTTTGTATTGTGCGGGTGTTTTAATGTTTTTTTGTCATATTGAAAAGAAAGCCGAAGGCTGGGAATGACGATTGCCACACCTTTGATTCATCAAAGGAAACCATTCGCAGGGCTCAAGTTCCACATCTTGTCAATGTTTCATGAGGCATTGATGCCATATGAGCCCTGCGTGGCCTGCACATCAACAAGACACAGAGTTAAATAAATTAAAAGAGTATCAGTGTCAAAGAAAGAACATAGCAGAACAGAAGATTGAAGACAATTTGGGGATTACAGCTAAGATTGATTATCAAAAGCCTAATCCTCCAAATTAAAAACAAAATTAAAGGTAAATCAAAAGATCTATCAGACAGAAAGGCCTCCATTGCCACATTTGAGGCAATTTGATTCCTCCCAGCTACCACAAATCCACATGTGCCTCAAAGAATTAAAATAGAGGCTGAAGTTATTGATCAAACGAAGATATTTTCCTCAGCGCAGCCAAAGATTTAATTCTGCTAAGGGAACTTAATGCAAAAAATATCAACAGAGTTATTACATCCTGAACAGAGCCTTAGAAGTCAACAAAAGCTCCCACCGAGCTTAATCTTAATTGTAAAACATTTAATACAGAGGACACATATGTAAACTTCTCCATCGAGCCCCTCAAAGGCCGAGAAGTCATTAACCTGTATTAATTGTCCTAGGAGATTTTTATCCTCTCCCACCTCCTCATTATTCTATAAAAACTGTTGTAGAAAATGAGAAAATGTTGGTTTCTAAACTTTGAAATATACTTGAGCTTGAGACTCCTACTTGTAAATAGTGATTCACTGGCTCTTGGAGCTCTGCTTGTGATAGATAAGTTAGTCTGGAAGGTGTAGATGATTTCTAAACTAAAGCATTGGACTTAAAGCTGTAACTGGTTTGGAGCATCAATACAAGCTGATTTATGGGATCTTTGTCTATGTCGACAGTGATGTTTTTTTCTCATTGTAACTCGTTATTTTGTTTCTGTTTTCACTTTTTCCATCTTCTCTTATAAAGAACAGCATGCATAGAGTTAGGATTTACTGTATATCAGTACCCTTCTCTAACTGAAAATCTTTATCTGAATGTTTTCTTCCAAATTTAGGAATGATTTAATTCAGTTCTAAGCATAGGAATGTTGGCGTTCCCTCGTCCTATTGCCTTAGCTAATTGCTGTTCCTGAATGTTATTTTCAGTTCATGTTAAGTAGAGATGAACTAAGGAAGATATGGTGTGCCCTGGTCCTAGTTTTATCCCCGAAGACTGTCTGAAAGTTTCCCTTGGAATGTGTTGAAAGTTGGCTAGTTTCGAAGTACTTACCAGATCTTAGACCATTCTTTGTTATCTTTGTGTTTATCTTTAAAGTTACCAAGTAAAGCAGAGCTAGGAGAGGATTTGTGGTGAGCCCGACCCGCTAGTTTCTACTCCAACAATTGCCTTCAAGTCTCCCTCTGTTTTTATATGTTTTCTATCAAAAGTGTATTAAAGGCTGGCTAGTTTCGAAGTACTTACCAGATCCTAGATTGATTTTATGTCTTTCTTAAGTGTTTTTCAAAGGCTGGCTAGTTTCAAAGTACTTACCAAATCCAGGGCTACTCTTTGTTCTTCATTTGTTTAATTCCCCTTCTTTTTGTATTATTTCATTCCATAAATCCAACTTCAAAGAGATCCTTAAACATAGATGACTTGCCCCATGGACCACTCTTGAACCTGATTGTTTCAATTAAACCCTATTATGACTCCATAGCCCAATGGACTAAAACCTGCAATTTGTCTTTCTTTTTGGCCGAAGCTTGTTCTATTTGCTTTCAACTTCTCACCTTTGAAACTCTTTGCATTTAGAACTTTCCCCTCAAACAATATTCATGCTCAACCATCCAAAAACAAACAAAACCCTTGGCCTTCATAACTAGCCTAATATCATTACCCAAAACTTCAAAGACAAATCCATCTTTGCACTTATTAGAGAGATCCCTCTCCGGATTCAGGAGGGCTAGATCCTAGAATCCCAAAGTGGTTGAAATAATGTTGCTTCTGCAATTTTAGTCTCACCAATTTGCTAAAATTACGGATTCCTAACAGGGTGGTTCAAAGCCCCAAATGCATTGTAACGGGTCAAGGGTAGACCTAGGGTCCGCAAACCATGGTTTGCAGACCACAGGAAAGCATAGGCTAAGTCGTTATAAATAGATGAACATTTTGAGTCTTGAAGTAGAAAAGAATTAAGTCTGATGCTAAGTGCGAATTGTTAGATCTATTGTTGGGTTGTTGGGTAAGGACTCATGCTGGCTCTGTGCACGAAGATCCTCAGTCCTGATGTGTGCAGACCCTGCTGGCTGTGTGCACAGGCTGTGTTTGGATTGTATTGGGTTTTGGATGCTAATATATGCAGATATAGTTGAAGTATCTTTGTGTTATCTGATCTGATGTGTTAATGTTGATGTGAACTATTTGGATCTGTTAGAGCTACAAATATAGTTGTGTTATCTGTTTATGCTGTGAATATGTCTATGTTATGGTATGTCTATAATCTGTTAATGATGCGTTATGATATTGTGTACTGATAATTGTTGATACGCATGTGGATGCGAAGGTATTGACTAGATCTGTGCATGATAATAGCTATGTTATACTGTGGATTATACTGTTGACAAACCTACGAACAGACTTGTCTTGTGTGAACCTGATAGGTTGCAAACGTGGATCTGATTGACTTACCTACTCTCTCTCAGGGTGTGGAAACCTAGTTCCAGCACCCTCCCATACTACTTCGGGTGAGACTTTGGCCCGCGCAATCAGGTCACTACCGAAAGGGCCAATAGTATAGGGGTTTGTTGGAAAACCTTAACCTCTGAACTTGGGTCAGGACCCCTCGACCAAACACCTTGTTATGTCACCTGGGACAACTTTGTGTTCCTTCAAGCGAGCGTGCCAAGATGATTTGGGAAGCACACTACAATTGGGTCGTTGGGAATTTCGGGGTAGAGAAAAAAGTGGCAGTATTGCATAAGTATTTTTAATTTCCAAACCTTCGATGGGATGTCGGTAAGTACATCAAGTCTTGCGCTGCCTGCACCATTTCCAAACCGAACATCAAGAAGCAGGGCCTCTATACTCCGCTGCCTACCCTTAGTCGACCTTGGGAATCCATATCCATGGATTACATGTCAGGAATTCCTTCTACTAAGCATGGCAATGACTATTTTTTTGTGGTCATCGATAGATTCTCAAAGATGGCCATTATGACGGCCTGCAAGAAGAGCATGTCCAGTGTGAGGCTGACAAGGCTCATGTCCAGTCTGAGGTTGACAAGGTGAACAAATTCATTGAGCACATTCAACGCATCCACCAACAAGTTCATGACATATTGGACAGAGCCAATGCTAAGTACAAGAAATGACATGATCAACATCGGGTGCCACACAACTTCCAGGTGGGTGACAAAGTGTGGCTACATTTGCAGAAGGAGCACCTCCATGGACTCCATCGTAAGCTTTGTTTGCTCTGATATGGGCCATACACCATCACCAAGGCTGTAGGGGCCAATGAATTTGAGCTCAGTATTCCACCATTACTTGGTATGAACCTTGTGTTCAATGTGGACCACCTTCAGCCCTACTTTCCGCCTCTACTATACACATCTGAACAACTCACACCAACAGAGTTAAACCCAAAATGCATGGAACAAGCCACAACTGATTATATCATGGAGACACAGATCAAGAAAACCTAAAAATAATGGATCCCACTATATCAAGTTGTCAAATCAGGCCAACTCCTTCACCAAGGCAGTGGCTCACTAGGGACCAAGTTCAACAGAAGTTTCATCATCTCAGGGAGGAACTCAACGCAATGGGGACCATTGATTCCTTAGGGGGAGGAATGATCTAGGTGGATATTGGTGGCCACCTTCCTATTCCACTTATACCCCTACCATTGTTTCTTTCATTTTTTCAGTTTCCTTAATTATAGCATAGTTTACTATTTTTAGTAATTTTTTGGGTCTTGAACTTCCTGAGCCATTTTGAGGCCCTAAACGATGTTTTTTGGGAAAAACAAGAGAAAAATGGAAGTTCATTTGATGTTTATCACATAAAAAGTTGTATTCCTTGGATATATCTTTCTAACGAGGTATTATGTGTGTCAAATAGAGATCGTATGCCAAAGTTACGTCCTCGGGATGTTGATGTACCAATTTACCCAAATAGGGCCCATAGTTTTGGCGCTTCATCAAGCTAGGGTTTAAGTTTTTGGATGGTTATGGTTTTCCATTATTTATAAATAATAAATAGGCCTTCAAGCATCATTGTAACACAGTTCAAAGGCCTGTAGCCGTCACATCTCTTCTCAGAGATAAGCTACTGATGCCCTAGCTAATTTATTTCCATTCTGTCTATAAGCATATTTCAATTGTTTATTATTAATGAAATGAAGTTCTATTTCTGTTGCATCTCTACATTTATGTGTTTTTCTATATTTCATTGTGTTCCTACATAAATCCAAATCAAGTTAGTAGGTCTCGCCCACTCTGTCCTTCCTCGTTTCGCTTCAATTATCTCTCTCTCTCTCTCTCTCTCTCTCTCGCTGACTCCCCTTTATTGTTTAGTGATTGTGTTCTTACAATGTATTTTGGTCATACAATTTTCTCCTAACACTCTTACGCTGGGGGGAAATCTATTATCACCAAAAAATGATCACCTAGCCATTTTTAACTAGGTGGATCGAAATACACCATGTAAGACCAATTTTACTATGGTAAAATTGCTTTCACTATAGGAAATAATTTGATAAACCATATTTTATTAAATTATTTCTAATTAAAACCAGAAACCCCATGATGAATAGTTAAATAAATCATTATTTATTTGATTTTCCTCTAGGAATAATTAATTAAATCATTATTTAATTAATATTTCTTGTCACATTTTACTCAATCATGAGAAATAGTTGAATAAATCATTATTTATTTGATTTTTCTCTAAGAATAGTTAATTAAATCATTATTTCGTTAATATTCCTTGTCAAATTTGACTAAATCACTCACGAATCATTAAAAAAATCATTATTTGTTTATTATTACTTAACCAATTCCTTGAAATAATAAATAAATCATTTGTTTGTTTATTATTTCTAATTAAAGGTATTTTACCAATTTAAATATGTTTGCCTTCCAAAAAATATAATAAAATAAACCAAGCAGTTAGATCTAGATTGTGGTTAAAAATATTTTATTGTTTTCCATTTTCGAGAATAACCCAGTATTTTGTTATAAATAAGAGGGTTTTCCATCCATTCCTCACCATGATCATTTGTCATTGTTGTTAATATTTTATTTTTTCCATTGAGCTTCCATTTGAGTTCAACACATACTTTTGGGTTTCACACATCAGAGTGAGAGATTTAGAAAACTGAAGCATAGAGGACAACCAAACGACCCATCCCATTTGAGGGGGACCTGTACCTATCTATAAGTTTCCTTCACCAGGTGTAACATTTTAATAAAAAACAATCATTATTTTAATTTGCTTTAACCATGATTAGGGTTTTACACTAGTTAATCATTTTTCCATTTAGCGTCTTCTGTTGCATAGATCTGTTATTTTGTAGGTTTCTTCTAACTTTTTGTTGCAGATATGAAGAATTAGACGACCATTTCTGTTGTTAGGGCCATCTGTCACTCATGGCTTAATTGAAGCCTTTTTTTCACGCTTGCTAGAAAACTTCACACTAACATATTTTTGCAGCAGACCAATGACCCTCACAAGGATTTTGCATAAATCTGGAGAGGATTCCAACAATAAATGAAATGTGTGGTCTGGTAGTAGTCAGGTAGTTGAGACTTCCTATGAGCTGTTTGTACTTCGTTGCATCCTCAAATTATTTTCCTCTAGTGGATGTGAGATTTAAGTTCTATTCCATTAGAGTAGTTAAAGGATTGCACTCATCCATGCCAAACCTGTTTAACAGATATCCAATGTACTTATTCTGAGAGAGGAATATAAAATTTTGATGTTGGGTTACTTCAATACCAAGATAGTAATGAACATAGCCCAAATATGTCATTTCAAAACCGTTCCCCAGTTCCTTCTTTATAGATGCAATGTAGTTCTCATTGTTCCATGTCATCGAAATATCATATATATACAACACAAGATATACAATTATTTTTCCAAATTTATTGAAAAACAAAGTTGCATCCTCAAGATCATAATGTTTGAAATTGGGTTTCAGAAGATGCTCAGTCAATTTCTCATACCAGGCTTGCGATGACTGCTTGAGGCCATACAAGTACTTGAAAAATATGCATACTCGACAATGCCTTCATCAAGATGTATGCATCATGTTCATATATAGGAATTTACACTAACATCATGATCCACCTATGCACACAATCTATGAGATGGTGATATTGAATGTCGGTATGATTGGACCTATCATGAAAAACTAGAATAACCGAGAGTTTGATGCAGCTCTAGTTGTCACATTAAATCACCGTAGGATCCATCTGTTGACTATACAATCCAACAAGTAGCTTCCTAATACATATAGCCTCACAAGATTCTTGACTAGCATAAATGTACTCTTATTCTGCTGAATTGAGTGCAACTGAACTCTGCTTAACATCGTTCCATGAAACTGTTGCTGACCCAATACTGAAGATTCTTTCTGATGTGCTCTTCTTGTCGGATGGACTCCCTACCCAATCTACATCTGTACCAAAGACCAAATAAATTGGTTCCTCTGAGGTATCTCAACACATGTTTGGCTACCTTCCAATAGATCTTGGTTGGCTTAATCGTTGCTTGACTAAGTTGGTTAACCACATAACACATGTTTGGTCGTGTGTTTACCAAGTACATAAGTGAACCTATAAGCTTCCTGTAAATGGTAGCTTCTACCACTTTTCCTGAAATAGAATCTTCCTTCCTCCAATTCCCTAATAGAGGAGTCTCCATGGGTTTAATGCTCTCCATGTGAAACTTCTTCAGTATCTCGTTGGAATACTTTCCCTGAGAGACAAACAATTACCCATCTATTTTCCAAATTTCCAAACCAAGGAAATAATGCAAGAGCCCCATGTCTTTCATCTCGAATTCTCTTGCCAAATATTCTTTGCAATAATTTTTCAGCTTCTCATCACATGTTAGAATTAAATAATTGACATATAATATTATAATCAATAATTTACCTTCAACCACAATATGGTAAAGGTTCACATCTGCTTCACTTTTGGTGAATCCCAACCCAGTGAAATAGTTGTCGAACTTGGTGTACCAAGCATGGGGGTGTTTGTTTCAGTCCATACAAGTCTCGCTTGTGTCTGCACACATGCAAATCTCTGTCGAAGGTATGAAATCCTTCCAGTTTCTCTATGTACACCTCTTCCTTAATCACTTTGTTGAGGAAGATATATTTACGTCCATATGATGTATTTTACATCCCATCTGCATTGATAGTGCAAGAATAGATTTGATTAAAGAGTACCTTGCTACTGGAGAAAAGGTTTCCTCATAATCTATTCCCTCCACTTGAGAGAACTCCTTGACAACAAATTTGGCCTTGCGTTTCTCGACACTCCCATCTCCTTCTTGCTTCACCTTTTAGACCCACCTAGATCCTACAACCAACTTGTCCTCCGGTATTGAGACAAATTCGCATGCACTGTTCCTGATAATGGAGTCATACTCCTCCACCATGGCATCAACCCATACTGGTTGTTGCACTGCTTCCTAGAATGACGATGGCTCAGTTTCTACACTCTCTCTCATAAGATCCATGTAGCTAGTGTACTGATATTGGAACCTTCTATGTTTGCGTTGTGATGTTATTTCCCCCACATTCTCTCTAGCATCATGCATCAACCTATCAGCCTTGCTAGTGCACTTCCTTCCATCTCTGGATGTATCTCCATGAGTTGGTTCTTCCACTCTTTGCTCCTCTGCTTATGGTTGCTCCGCATCTTGAGGTTCTTCTTTTTGAGTTTAACAACTCCTCATCTACATGCAAATGAAGCTCCCTCTCAAGAGAAATTTGCATGGCCTTGGCTTCATCAAATTTCACATCTCTATGAACCAATGTCATCTTATAATATTCCCAAATTTTCATATCATATTTGGAATATTAGAGTCCTTGATTTTCTTAATGAATTAAGTAAATAAAAGGGTGGAGGGACCCACAATCCTCAAAAAGAATAAATATCCACTTTTTGTGTGTGAATGTGGATTAATTTAGACTAGATCTGAAAAAAGAGGTGGTTGAGCAACTACTAATGTGAATGAGATTGGAGATCATGTCTCATTTAATGAGAGAGATCATGGAGGGTTGATTCAGTCAACTAAGATCTTGAAGATGTCAAACAAAGGGTCATTGAGCATTAATGATGAAGTGGTGGAGGATCATGTGCAAATGAAGCACATATGATGGAGGAGGTGTAAATTGCACCTAGACTGTTTGGTTGATTTGGTCAAACATCACAGTCCCACTTGGAGGTTCTTGTCCACATAAGACTGCGCAGTTGATATTAGGGCCAAGGCTTGGGTTGGCTCAATCATTATAAAGGAGATGAAAGCAAAGGTGAAAGGTATATTGGATTATTTGATGTATGATCTTTTAGATCTGGAATTTTCAAGTGACATTCCACTGCATTATTGGGTTGTTTAGCAGAGATTGCAGGTGCCGTTTAGCATAGGGTGTTCCCGGGCGGGAATCCCACCTCTTTCTTTGAGTGATATCCAAGGAAGAGGATTGTACTTCATTATACATCAGGCTTTAAGTGCAATTTCCTTTTTCTACTTTCTGCAGAACATTCATATTCAGAAAACTGCAGTTTTTTGAAGATCAGTTTGGAAGGTGGAAGTTGTCTTCAGTACTTCAGCTGGAGAACAAGGTGAGGGATTATTCCCATCACTTGGGATTATATTTCAGCACTCTTGGAGCCACATTTCGGATCTGCAATCAGACCAAAAGTTATTGATCTCCTAGCAACAGTATTCTCCTCAAGAATAACGTTGTCCATATTGTAGATCTGAAATGAGGAGGGAAGTTGCTAGCATTTCTGCTAGCAATCCTGTGAGGGATCATCCCCTCACATTGTAATCAGTCTCACCATCAGCCTGGAGTTTATTGCAGCATATTTCAGCAGGCAGAAGGCCTCTTTTTCCCTCACAGCGCAGTTTTCAGAGGTAGTTGTGTTGTAGCAGCTGCAATCATATTTTGGAGGACTAAGAAGCTAGATCTAGAGCTTCTAGCTCATAGATCCGAGGAAGGGATCGGCACTTCAAGCATAGATCTGATCTGAGCACATATTTCATCCTTCTATTCTTCAGATCTAGCTTCAGATCTGTATTTCCTAGCAGATCAAGGATCAAATCCTAGGGAGGTGATTTTTCCAAAGTTGCAGATCTGGAAAATCCTTTCTGGGTTATCTTGGGAATCCATCACATTGGCCAGATCTTGAATCTTGGCATCATCAGAGCTCCAGTTTTGAGTAGATATGCATTTCTCTTTTTAGCCTACAACTCCATGTTTATATTCTGCTGAAGAGACAGTGCAGTATTTGCTGCAGAGCCTCAATAGTTACGTTGTACCTGCTTCACACATGTTTTCAGGGTGATCCTTGCTCGTCTTTTTGGCTAGATCTACCTATATCTTGTACTTGTGTAACTGATTCATCTCCAATATAATAAAATGGCTCAACTATTTCTGCATATTCTGATTTGTACTTAGATTTAATTTTATCTTGCTGTAAGTTCTTATATTGTGTGAAGTATTACACATTTTCCCTTTTGGGATATTGCAGTGGTATCAGAGCATGATCTTTGGCTCAGCTTGTGGACACTTCATCTTTTTACATTGAAAGAAGAACAGATAGATAAGATCTATCATGGGGGATGAAAAATATATCACTCCTTTCTTCAGATCCATGCAAGATCTCTCCAAGGAGGTCAATCAAATGAAGAAGGAAGGACATCTAAGAAGCAGATCTGATAAGGAAAGAACTTCCTATCAGCAGCAAGGAAGACTGGAGAATCCTAGAGCTCCTCATAGATCCACTATGCCCACTTTCTTTGAAGAAGGTGAGAGGTATAGAAGTGAAGAAAGGAATGAACCTGAGACTCATGAGACTCTCAGTCTATATCTTGAATTCTAGAGCTTTCAAAGAAAAGTTAACTCTCCAACAATTCTTCTAGATTAGAGAATAAAGAGGATCCTATAACAGTAATAGAAGGAAGAGGCATAATAGATATTGATTGCCTACATTTGATCGAACTTCCTCAAGCAATGTCAAGGCTTGGAGGAGGGAGTTAGATGCATTTTTAAAGCTACATCCTGTGGCTAAAGAAGAGGTTGTTCAAATTGCAGTACTTCATCTTTTTAGAT
This sequence comes from Pinus albicaulis, assembly GCA_034641835.2. NCBI lineage: Eukaryota > Viridiplantae > Streptophyta > Pinopsida > Pinales > Pinaceae > Pinus > Pinus albicaulis. The sequence goes on along the minus strand of CM076579.1, from coordinate 477,352,831 downwards.
GAAGCAGAAGATTGGTGGTTTGGGCACATAGAGCATGCAAAGGTGACCAAGTATTCAGATTTCTTTCATGAGTTGAGGAAGAATTTTGATATGAAGAAGAAAAAGTTGTGCTACAAAGGGGCATCTCCCAAGGAAACCAAGGAGAATGTCGATCTTGTCACTCTGGACAAGAGGTCACTACTTTCACCACTTGTTGCATAAGTACTTGTATCTAGAGAAGAGACACTTGCATCTTTGCAAGACACTCTTGAGCTCTTGACATATGGAGTCCCATGCATGGATCAAGAGGTGCATGAGGATGAGGAGGAGGATACCAGCGCTGGTACACTTGAAGAAAAGAGGGCATCACTCTTACCAGCAATTGGAGATACTATTGTCCCAGTTGGAGGAACTCTTATGTTCAGTCAAGAGGTTCCCACATATCAGATGATCCAAGGTATGCATAAAATTTTAGCACATATTATTTCAAGATCAATGCATGACCAAGGATTAGAACAAAATGCTGATTTGAAGCAGAAACATATCACAATGTAGAGGACCCTTGATCTAATCAAGGAGGAGAATGAAAAATATCCCTATTCATCATTGTTGAGCTGCATTCAACCCCTTGAGTTGAGATGTAGAGTTTCAGAAAATGGGATTAGTATTATCCTATGTACAATGGATGATCATGAGATCAGTATTGTGCCTTACTTGGAGACAACATATGTATTACCCTGCAGATCTACAACGCTGTCACTTAGTAGCTATGACAAAGAAAGGGCTTCATCATTCTTGGAGCATTCTGGAGGTAGATTCACTCATGAAGCAATGGAAGCAAAGATGATAAATGGTAGACATCTTGAAATTAGAAACCTTTTCTCCCTTCTAGATGACCCTTTCTCAATGAGCCTCTCACTGCTCAAAGAGAAATTTATACTTGCATTAAATCCAAAACTTCTTAGGTTTTGGAGGGCCTTGGATGAAGAGAGAATCTCATTAAGAGATCTCATTAGAGATGCATTTCAACATTTCATGAAATGCAAAAATCTTCAATAGTTTGGGAAGGATGGTATTCTACAAAGGGAGGATGCCATGATTATGCAGTACCTCACTCATCATCCCCATGGGAGTGAATGGGTAAGGATGATAAGCAAAGGGTTGCAAAGCCACTTGAAGATTTGTATGGGCCAATATGCTTGGTTACGTTGGTTGCCATTGGGAGATCTCTGTCACTCTCGAAAGGCACCTATTTTTCTGATCCATGCCTTGAAAAACATGTATGAAATGAAGAAGGAGGCATGGCTGCGCTGGCTGCTCTTGGGTGAGTATGGATATCACCCAATAGCTCATCATTTTCTGAATCATGCCTTGTCTTTCAATGATAAATTGCAGCAAGGGAAGGCAAGTTCATTTTGGTTTCACTTGAGAGAGTTTGGCCACCACATGACATCTCCTATGTCTATGTGTTTTGTATTGTGTAAAACTTGGCATAATGATCTCATGATGTGCATTGATGATGTTTCTTTGTATGGGGCTGATGTGACATCTCATATGTCCATTAGTATGCTTTTGTTTCATGATGCACACGAGGAGGAGAGAAAGCAGCAAGATCTCTTGTTGCTTGGATTTCTTTTGGGGGATTTTGGCTTGCCCATCTTACATGGAGGAGATGGAGGATGGCAGCAAAGGGCCTTACTCCAATGGTTATTGTTAGAAGAATATGGTTTGACACCTCTGTATACCCATATTACTTCTACCCTTCTTATTTTGCATAATGTTGGAATGATGAAGTTTGGATCCAACAAGGCCAACAGGGCTAAGTATGAGAGCATCTCAATGCTCAATCTAACTCATGAAACATGGGATGAAGATATGTATTGTGTGATGGAGCTTTTCCTTTGTGAAGAGAGCCACATTATTGTATGCACCTCATGTATTGATGATGATGTTGGACATCAAATGGTTGTCACTTGGTACTTCATGATGGGAGGAGGACATCTAACCAAATAGTTGGAGGTCATCCTTTATGCTTTTAGAAGACAACTTTGGAATCAAACATGCATAACCTATTGTAGAAAATGGAAGAAGCCTTCCTTATGTGGATGCCATTTGGAGGGGAATAGATGGCTTTGCATCTACTTTTGGAGTTGCTTGAGGACAAGCAACATTTTTCTGAGGGGGACTATAATATTCCCAAATTTTCATATCATATTTGGAATATTAGAGTCCTTGATTTTCTTAATGAATTAAGTAAATAAAATGGTGGAGGGACCTAAAATCCTCAACAAGAATAAATATCCACTTTGTGTGTGTGAATGTGGATTAATTTAGACTAGATCTGCAAAAAGAGGTAGTTGAGCAACTACTAATGTGAATGAGATTGGAGATCATGTCTCATTTAATGAGAGAGATCATGGAGGGTTGATTCAATCAACTAAGATCTGGAAGATTTCAAACAAAGGGTCATTGAGCATTAATGATGAAGTGGTGGAGGATCATGTGCAAATTAAGCACATATGATGGAGGAGGTGTACATTGCACCTAGACTGTTTGGTTGATTTGGTCAAACAGCGTAGTCCCACTTGGAGGTTCTTGTCCACATAAGACTGCGCAGTTGAGATTAGGGCCAAGGCTTGGGATGGCTCAATCATTATAAAGGATAAGAAGGCAAAGGTGAAAGGTATCTTGGATTATTTGATGTATGATCTTTTAGATCTAGAATTGTCAAGTGACATTCCACTACATTCTTGGGCTGTTTAGCAGAGATTGCAGGTGTTGTTTAGCACAGGGTGTTCCCGGGCGGGAATCCCACCTCTTTATTTGAGTGATCCCCAAGGAAGAGGATTTTACTTCATTATACATCAGGCTTTAAGTGACATTCCCTTTTTCTACTTTCTGCAGAACATTCATATTCAGAAAACTATAATTTTTTGAAGATCAGTTTGGAAGGTGGAAGTTGTCTTCAGTACTTCAGCTGGAGAACAAGGTGAGGGATTATTCCCATCACTTGGGCTTATATTTCAGCACTCCTAGAGCCACATTGCAGATCTGGCATCAGGCCAAAATTTATTGACCTCCTAGCAGTAGTATTCTTCTCAAGAATAATGATGTCCATATTGCAGATCTGAAAGGAGGAAGGAAGTTGCTAGCATTTCAGCTAGCAATCCTATGAGGGATCATCCCCTCACATTTCCATCAGTCTCACCATTAGCCTGGAGTTTATTGTAGCATATTCCAGCAGGCAGAAGGCCTCTCTTTCCCTCAGCGTAGTTTTCAGAGGCAGTTGTGTTGCAGTAGCTGCAATCATCTTTTGGAGGATTGAGGAGCTAGATCTAGAGCTTCTAGTTCATAGATCTTAGGAAGGGATCAACCCTTCAAGCATAGATCTGATCTGAGCACATATTTTAGCCATCTATTCTTCATATCTAGCTTCAGATCTGTATTTCCCAGCAGATCAAGGATCAAATCCTAGGGAGGTGATTTTTCCAAAGTTGCAGATCTGGAAAATCCTTTCTGGGTTATGTTGGGAATCCATCACATTGGCCATATATTGAATCTTGGCATCATCAGAGCTCTAGTTTTGAGTAGATCTACATTTCTCTTTTCAGCCTGCAACTCCAGTTTATATTCTGCTGAAGAGATAGCGCAATATTTGCTGTAGAGCCTCAACAGTTACGTTGTACCTGCTTCACACATGTTTTCAGTGTGATCCTAGCTCATATTTTTGGCTAGATCTGACTATATCTTGTACTTGTGTAACTAATTCATCTCCAATATAATAAAATGGCTCAACTCTTTCTACATATTCTGATTTGTACTTAGATTTATTGTTTATCTTGCTGTAAGTTCTTATATTGTGTGAAGTATTACTAAATTTTCCATTTTGGGATATTACACATCTTGTGAGATGGAAGGTACACCCGATAGTTGTGAGGTGTATCCGTGTACCCCACAAAAATATGCCCAACTCAGTTGTTGGTTCTATATTTTTCTGTGCATCTTTGGAAACATGACAGTAAACTGATGAACCAAATATTCTAAAGCGTGCCACATTTGGCTTCTTACAGAAAAAGGCTTCCTCTTGTGTACTCATCTCAATGATCCGATGAGGAATCATGCTCTGCACATACATAGATATGTTGCATGATTCTTCTCATAAGTGAAATGATAGGTCCTAATCATGAAACATCACCCATGCAGCTCCCATAATACTTTTGGTCTTCCTTTCTAAAACCCCATTGTGTTATGGGCTATGGGGTTCTATCAATTCTCATCGAATGCTGTATGTTGCACATAAGTTCTTGAATTCATTCGACACATATTATCCACCTTTGTTGCTCATGAGAGCCTTCACTTTCCTCCCTATGTATTTTTTAAAAAGTGCTTTGAACTCACAAAATTTTGAGAAAATCTGGTCTTTCTTCTGCATGAAGAATATCCAACACTTGTGTGAAAAATCATCTACTAAAATTACATAATACATGTTCTTGGAAGTGGAGGCTATCAAGAAATTTCCACACACATCTGAGTGAACTCTTTCAAGGATCACTTGCACTCGACTATCCTTATCATGAAAGGCTGCTTTGGTGTACTTCCCCAATGTACACCCTTTGCCGTAATCACGTTGCTCAAGTGCACCCTTGGGAAGTCTTGTAGAAATATGTTGCATGATCTTCAAAGCTTCGTGGTGTATATGGCCCAATATTCTATGCCATAACTCACCGATGTCTTGGCTCTTAATGTTATCTACTTTCATGCTCAAAGAAACACAATCTTCTACATCTAATTTGTAGAGGTTCTTTACCTGAACCTCGATCTTATTCACATGCCCCATGGCTATGTGACAAAGCAACACCTTTCTTTTTCTAAACACCACATTGTAGCCACGATCTTCCAATATAGAAACTAAAACTAATTTCTTATTAAAACCAAGAACATACATGACATCTTTCAATGTGAGAAGAGAACCAGGATCCCTCTGAAAATTAACAGTACCGATGATGGTCACATTATACCTTCCATCGTCTCCCATCTCGTTGTGGAACTAGAGGTCCTTCTCCTCCAGGTCGCTGAAGAACTCCTTGTTTCCACTCATATGGAATGAGTCTCCACTATCCAGGTACCACACACTACCCATCACCAATGACACCATGCATGCGATGAGGGTAAAATCCAACTCATATTGTGAAGCAACTACTTCACATTATGCTCCTCCAGAGGGATTCTTACTAGCTTATTTTATGGACACTTCATGGCATAATGTCCCAACTTGTGATAGTGAAAACATTTAATCTTCAACAAGTCATTATTATTACCTGCCTGACCATAATCTAATTTATAATGGGATGACTTACCTTTCCTTTTCTTTTCATTTCCATCCAAGGCACAATTCCCCTCATCATCATGCTTTGATGAGGATCCATATCTGGTGTTCTTCCGAATCTCTTCTTGTACCAAGTTGGACCACAAAAACTCCCACTCTAGTAGCTTCTCCCTCCCATTTACCAAATCCTAGAATATGTGCCAACTCTTGGGAAGGCCTAGAAGTGCTAGGCTCACCAAATAATCTTTGGAAATTGTAACACCAACACTTCCAAGCTCATCCCGACATTGGGTAGACTTGGTCAAGTAATTTGGTATTGTGTCACCCTTCCCCATCTTGATTTTCCTGAGATTTTCCTTTAGTGCCATCTTCCTGTGGTCACTGTTGTTCTGAAAAAAATATGTTAAGGCCTTCCACATTTCATATGGATATTCCTTTCCATGGAGGTTTGAGATGATATGATCTTTATCTCCTTCCAATATAATTATTTTTTGCTTTGCTACACATTTATTCCACTCTGCTAGCTCTTGTGTATCATCTGCAATTAGTTTTCGGATTTATTTGTGATTGAACTCCTTTAATCCATTTTCCTCTAAGACTTCTTCCATTCAATCGACTCTCTAGGAAATGTAATTCTAGCTACCCTCAAGGGCATACTTGAGCCTCAGACCATAGAACACCATCCTAATCCCGCTACTAGCTTCAGAGAAGAAATATGAAAAACTTGTTCCTCCTGCAAGTACACACTTGTATTCTTCCCTTCTATAGTGATTTCAGCTTTCATACCATGTATAAAATCCATGTAGATTCAAACTGCTAATTGTAATATGCTAAAAAAATAGACTTGAATCTACTCTAGTAATTGCATAAATCAATTATGATCGCGAAATCACAAAACATACAAGAGAAAGAATTTCAATCACACATCACACAATGATTTCCTGGGGAAATCAACGGCTAAAAAACCCGCTATCTATATATTTAATTAGTCAAAAAATATGAGAATATTACAATGCTTTTCTCCAACCTGAGAAACATGTGCACTATCTCTATTTGTCTCAATGCTTGAGACTAGACAAGCCTAGTCCAATACTTAACCAATATTCTACCTACCTAGATCCTTATTTCCTTGCGATGTTTCCTTGGGTCATTAACACCTATTAATTGGGGAAATTCCCAATTGGAATTTTGCAATACATCTATGTCCTTCCTTCGACTACATGAACCACCTATACAATTTGGATGATTATACAATTGATAGTACACTGCCCTTGAAATCAAATCTCAACTAGGTATTTCTCTGATCTGACATGAATTAGTTATTTATGGCTAATTTATCAGTTATTGTATTTATCATTGCATGTGTTTCAAGTTCAAGTCCCACACTTTGACCTCTCACTAGTTCCTCCATTAGTTGGAACTAGTTAAACTGACTTTAAATCAAATAAAAATAAACTCAACCAGGGCTCCTATTTTGTAGGAGCCACTCTACATGACTCAAGTTAGACTCTCAACTCGAATTAACTGAACCAAATAAGTCAAAATAACTTAGTTAACTCGTACAAGTTTTCATGTAATGTGGAATTACAATTCTATTCTAATTTAATTCAAGGGAAAAAATAAATTAGAATCTTTCTTGGCACCATTTTCAACAAAAGGTGACTCTCTTTGGGATATGTAGCTATGTATCATTAGATAAATAATATCCTATGCTATACAACTAGAGAATTGCCTTGCAAATCAATATGTGGGCCTATATCATTAGATAATAATATTTTTGAGTGACACATGGAACTGTGTCACTATAAGAATTGCTTTGATGAGTGACCTATGGAATAATATCGTTGGTTAATTGTTTGTTGAGTAGCACGTGGGATTGTATCATTGGAGGTGTTACTTAGTGAAGTAGTACATGCAACTAAAATGGTGTGGTAGCATAGAAGCATAAGCCAAAACTATAAGGCTTAGGTCATGAGGAGGTCATCGTGCATGACATGCGTGTAACCACCCATGCAATGAGTGAACACCAATATAGTATATGCCCATGATCTCCCATTCCATTGATTCTTGTGTAAACACTAGTGTAGGAGTATACCAATCCATTTTTTATTTTGTAGAAGAGTTTTGCAGAGCTAAAATGCCAAATAATTTCTCAAGGAAAACTCGAGCAAGGGATCGCTTTCACCAAATAATATGTCATCAACTCAACTTGGTTTAAAATAGGAGTTATGGATATGATTACACTGTAGAAATTTTTATTCAAAATAGTTCAAGGAAGAATACGATATCATTGTTTTGGATGCCACCAAGTTCCATGAGTGTGTTAGTCAATGGAAAGGCCTTAACGTGCAGTTATAAGTCATCAAATATGATTATGGGGGAGAAAAGCAAGAGGAGTTTTTGGCAGGTTCCATATTGAGAGATTTACTTTGGAAAATTCTCCTTTGGTAGGTTATATCATAAGAGTTAATTTTTTGGAATATTGCTTCTAGAAATTCTCTTTTTCATTTGTTGTTTGGAGCTTTCTACATTCAACAATTGCTTTGAGAAGTTCTCCTTTGGTAGTTACCTTCAAAATTAGGCAATTATTATTTGGTATTTATTTTGCCAACTATTGCTTGGATCAAGTGCATTTTGAAGTACTTCAGTATCAAGAGGGTTGTTTTGCAAATTTTCTTCAAATATTGCACAAGTAGATCTTGTTACTATATATCAATGTCATGAATCTATAAAGTTGATTTTTTTGGCATTATGCATACAAAATAATGCAAAACACATATTAGAAGTTATTTCCTATTAATCATTGTCTATGTAAATTATCACAGGTAAGTCTATGTGATCCCTACTAAAATGATGATCTCATTGAATTTTTTAAGTTTATTTACATTGGATGGTGAAAGGAATTGTTTAGGTGGTGATGTCAAATATATCAGAAGGTGATAAAGCCTATCAAGAAACAGAGATAAGTACCTGTGAAAAAACTGTTTGTGGTACAACTGTGCATCTATTCCCACCTCAACATTACAATCCCCCAATGATGAAGTGCATGCTTTGACTGAGACTATAAACAGTGAAAATTCATATAGTTTTGAAAACTGGATGTTCAGGAAAACAAGATTTAGAATATATTCTTTGGAGACCCGAGAGAAAAGTTTAGGGATGTTTATATTAGTTTTGAAGACATGCCTACATCATTCTAGAAAATCCAAATTGTAATAAATCTTTTGGGTGCTCTCAGCTCGATACTTTACAAAATCAAACTTCGAATATACAACCCATATCAAATCAATCTTCAAAACACATTCATATGGTATGCCATAAAGGTGTTTGTTTAGGAAGTCGAAGGAACTTTCCTTATGGGCTTATTTCTATTGTGCAGCACCATGGGAAATCAAGAAGTGGGACTTAAAATATATATCAAAAAGTAAGGGTTGCAAAGGAGTTCATAAAGGATCCTTCATTTTACACAATGAGTAAGATAGATTATTTACAAATTGCAACATTCGTGGACTAAGATGAGAAAATCAACTCTGAAAATAATGTATACCCTAGAATAGGTGACAAAATTCTTTCTAAAAGTAATTTTTAAATAATTGGATTTAGATTTTCTCATTATGGCATGAAGAGACCAATATGACATTAATATGAAGACCATAAAAGTTTTCAAATAGTGTGGCACTAGAAATGGAGTCAAATTTATCTCCATCGAAACTAACAAAGGTGAGTATCACCTTCAAGATCATGATAATTTCCTACACAAGATTCAAAGAATATCTTTAGTTATCTAAATCACTCAATAAAAATTTATAATGGAAGAATAATACCATAAGCAAGGGAAGTTTGGTTCTCTAAATTTCATTCTGTGTGGCAAGTATTCGAAGGATTTTGTGGATACTCACAACCTTGCTATGCATGCGTATTATTATAAAGAGGTTGACCAGTTGGCATAACACAAGGCACTATATAAAGCTTTGTGTGTCCTTATGGGGTGGATTAAAGATGTGCCACTTGATAATACAAATTCATATAAGTCATTAGGTTTACGTTAATCAAGATATAAAAAATAAGACCTTATTTTATGGCCTCCATTAATTATTGTTCATAATACATGCATTGTGTTATCACCAAATTGAACCTGATTGGTTGCTCATCAAGCAACTCAGTGTAACTATTTCAAACCACTTCTAACTGAAGATTAGCCTCTTTAGTTTGAGAGGGTTCTCTCAAGGGGGTTTATGATTTTGAATAATGATAGTACTCGATGGCTAACTCTATAGAAAATGTAACTTGTTTTTTATGATTGCAGGTTGAAACTTGCAGCTTGCTACCATTGGGCTTATGGAGTCAAAAATCAGTATTTTCAGTGACAAAGGTTATTCACATGGAAGATGAGGCAGATAGAGGTTTTAGACAGAGGCCAGTCACACATACAACATAGGAAAACATAGTCATTTCATCACTAAAGGAAGTCAGAGCATAATATTATGAATTCTGAGTAATTAGGGATGAAATCTACTGCAATTGATAAAACATAAGATATCAAAAACCTCATAAGAATATCAGGCCTGTAAAGAAGAAAATCACTTTGTATTACTGATATTGGTCAAAAACATACAAGCAACAATATTTTGAAAATATTCTCCAACCCCATACTACTTCGATGTTTTGTCTTTAAATAGACATTATTTAAACCAAGGATGCTCTTCTTGGTGGCTAGATCCTCTAATTATCATATGACACCTTTCATAACTGAAATACATAATTTTTAATAGAAAATTGACAGCTACCCTTTAAATAAACCATCTCCTAATAGGACTCTAACTCCTATTTATTACATTGCTCTATCCTATCTGTGAAACAATTACATGGTGGTTACGAAATAAATATCACATGTTCGAAGGATACATGACCAAGTTCACTTTGACTTTACATATTTAAAACATCATAGACTTGTGGAGCATAACCTTGTTTTTTAGGAATGGATGACCCTTATCTTCAATGTTTTTTTTACTAATGACCCATCTTCATGACACTCCCTTTAAGTCATAAATATCTGGTAATTAGCTCCCTTGACATGTGTTGGCAAGAAAACAGGTCTTGCAAAGAAGACCCGGGTTTAGGTTAAGGGCCAACAAGGGTGTTCGCTATAGTCTAGCACCACGTCGGCATTTTCACCCTGCTCCGAAGAGCCGAGAGTCTCACCCGAGGCATGCCGTGACCTTACTAAGATGGGGGATAGATCAATATCAACATAACGACATCAGTATTGTGACAAAGGTCTAAACAAACACAACGTTCCATCAAAGATATCTCTCAGGCATGCATTCAGACTTATAACACATAAAATTAAAAATCACTACTGAAACCATTCATTCCAGACCACAACATATACTGAGAACAACAACTCCTGATTGTATTATAAAGAAACTATCAACAATAGAACATTACAAAGGTTCTTAGCATGAGTTCGAACGGAATAGAATACAAGTGGTCCTATTGGACAGAGAGAAATATAGAGATACAGAAGAATAGAGAACATAACAACATAACAGGGCTCTCCTACGGCTCCTATCTTCTAACACTGTTTGCACCAACCCCACTTTCCACTGGCTGGATGCCTATTTGATCCACTGCCAGCACGACTGATAGTTCCTCCTTTCTCTTCTCTCAGCTGTCTTTTGTTTCTTTCCGTTAGTCGGGAGTTCTACTATTTTTTTTCTGCCACACTCTTCTGCCACCTGTGCTTGCTCCCACAACAGCCGCGCCATCTATTCTCTACTCCTTTGCAACCTTGACATCTCTCTGCCTACCATGGTTACGTTCCGCCATGTACTAGCCGCAACTCAAAAGTTGCTTAATTTCAAAACAAGGGCCCCAACAGGTCCCGACCACATCCTATTGACTCGCCCCGAGTTAATCATTCTGCACTGTGTCTACTTCCATGGGTCTGCTCGGCCCTGCACCCTGCTCTACCTGCCTCCTTTCTTCCAGTTGTCTAAACAAGGGCCCCAACTCTGGGACCTTTGTTAGCGTTTTTCCCTTGAGTTCCTGAAAGGCTGTCATGGCCTGTTGCCATCCTTGCATTAGTGCATCGGTTTCAACTATGATCTTCTCGACGAATTCTTCTCCGGCATTAGGTGGTAAGTCACCAAACACGGTGGTGATTTGAGTATTGGCCTCAGAGGCCAATTGTTGCATTGTTTTGGCACTGATTTTCATGGGCTGTCGGAGCTCCCGAAGGGCTTGCTTTGCCACCGTTGAGTTCTCTTCTATATGTTGTATTTGGACTTCCAAAATGTCCACTTGTGCATATAGTTTGCCAAGTCTAGTCGGGTCCGTAGCCTCCTGGATCGGTCTTGATATTTGCTGCAGCTGTAGTGAGACCAGTTGTGCCTTCAGATTAAGTGCTGTTGAGCATTCCTGTAGATCCTTCAGTAGGTCGTATGCTTCTCTTGCTGCAGTACTCAGAACTTCCTTCATTTTCATGACTTGGCTCTGCCTCTCTGATATTTTTGCTAAGTATACGACTGCGGGGTCAGGTAACGCTGGTCGCGCTGCCAATTCTGCCTTGAGTTCCCCGTTCTCCTGATGGAGGTTTGAGTATGCCATTTTGATGTGGATCGCCCACCCGACTATGCCGGTTTCCTGTATCTCTTTTGGTATTTGGCTGTTGCTGGCCGTTACTGTTGGCCAAACGTCTCGGAATACCCTTGTTATTGTCTCCATTTATTCTTGTAACTGCCCCTTCTCTGTCTTCAGGTGTTCACGCTCTTCAGTAAGCGTGCTAATCTGTAGTTGTTGCTGCTCACATTTCTGTTGGAACTTCGAGTGAAGTCTCTCAGCTTGTTGTGCTGCTCCCTGAATAAAGTGGTACAGTTGGGTTGTCCCCCATGTTTCCATGCTTTCTGCACCAGAGGTACCCTGATCTCGCAACTGTGTACGAAGTGGCTGTCAGCTGGCAACAGATTTCGTTGACTGGTCTTGTGGTGATTGTGGCGACATCTGGTGCGACAGCCGGTTGCTGGAGTTAGCCATCTATATATCGGGTTGCACTTCTTTACTTGTTAGGTCAGCTGGTTGAAGCGGAGTCTGCTCGGGGAGTGACCCAACCGTTTCTTCCATGGACTGCTCTATCTAATTAATGAGCTCAGTAAATGTAGTTTGCTGGGTCAGGGTTTGGTCAACTAGAGGTACCTGTGTTATACCCAAGTTAACTTCATTTCCATGGTCCCCATTAGTTCTTCTACGGAGTATTGGATCTGACACTATGGCTAATGAAGTGGAGGGTGTGGAATTGTGGGGTTCTCGGAAAATGGATGATGTGGCCAATGGTAGCTGGTGGCTGCGGGGTGGAGATATGAAAATGTTTAGGAAATCGATGGGGTAGATGGGGTTGTGGAGTGGTAGCCCCCCGGTCCCTTGGGGCTCGACTACCGGCTCTTCTCTGATCGGTACCCCTACACTCAATTGTTGGGGTGGGTCCTCCTCTGTGAGATCGACCACTGGGCTAGGCACTATGACCTTGGCCCTTTTTGTTTTTGGTTTCGCTGTTGGTTTCACATCTTTATTCTTCCTGACCAGCGCTATAGTTGCTGGGGGTGGTGAACTAAATAAAATATTTGGTATGGGTGCGAATATGGAGGCTGTGTTGGGCGATGGATTGGACTGGGATGCCTGAAACTATGAAAATGTTGGAAATGTAGTGGCATCACTAGTTAGCACTTCAACTACTCTATTAAAACTTTTTACCTTGGTGTTTAGTTGTTCAATGATCGAAAAAAGCTGCAAGTTTGACATCCTGGTCGCTGCTTCTTCTAAATTTTCTCCCGACAGTGGATTTGGTAGCATCTCATCGAAGATATATGTGTAGACTTCATCCCTGACCTCCATCTCCACTCTTGGCCATGAACAGACCTCCGTGTGAAAGGCTGCTTCGTTAATATGGAATCTTAATGGCCTCATTTTGAACATTGATTCTGGTACACAGGTCAGCTTGAGAAAAGTCTGGTTGTGGGTAACCCCGAACCATATCTACTTGGCATATCCATCCAATAGGCTTCCTGGAACTCTTTGTTGACTCATCACGATGTCAACCATCTAGTCATACCAGACTCTAAAAGCTTCTGCATTCACTTCCTTCATGCTAGGGTCTCCGGACACTCTCCACGACACAAACTTCATTGCTAATGGTTGGCCTTCTGCTATCTCAACCGATATTTGGATGCTTGGGAAGGTCCACTTCCACATGGCTAGAGCCATGATCAAGTATCCATAAATATCCCGGTCACCCTCCTGTAATTTTCCTTGCAAGCTTCAAACAATCCCTTCAGCAAGAAAGAGCACCAGTTTAGCCGTGTCCCTTGGACACAATGCTCCGTGACTGAAATTGTATCCAGCATGAATTCCCCTTTGGTATAGTGCCTCATTGTCTTGCTAGCGATCAGGTAGCAGGCGAACTTGACCTCCGGTCTATTGATCAAGTCAATCTTTTCTCCTTTTCCCCCTCTCTTGGTGCCATACTTAACATAGTAGTCCGTGTCCCCCGATTTCTTGGCTCTTTTGGATACGGTTTGGAACACTACTGATATGTCCCTCCCCTCCTGTGATAGTCCTGTTAATCTATGGATGTCCTCTACATGAATTGGGATTTCCTTCCCCAGCCATAGTGAACCATTCTGGATCCTGCTCAACAAAAATTTCGTGCACTGCATCGCAGCGCCTGTAATCCCAAACACTGGCAGATTCCTTAGGTTCAGAATCATAGACTGTTGGATGCCTCTGAACTCTGGAAGCACTCTTGCCGCTGGCTGTCCTGCTGTTTTTGCATAATTCTATATATACACTTGCCTTTTTAGTGCTGGAAATTAAAAAGATTCTGTAAGGTCTGTATCTATTAGTGTTGCACTATCATATTTTTCCACAAGGGACTCCATCTTTTGAATTCTGCTGTCAATTTCTTGCTCCACGACCGCTAGGCTTACTCTGGTCATTTTGGCTCTTCGCTAGTATACTTTCAGGACAGTTCTCTCACTTTTCTCTTGAATTCCTTCTCCCTTGTGCCTTCTCTGTTCTTTTTCTGGTTCGGCTTCTCTTGTTCTTTTGGATGTTTCTGATTCTAACTCAGATTTTTCTGGCATTCTCGCGCTTCTCTGCATGCAGGTTATGTAAGTAACCGGCATGGGTGAGGTTAATGAGACCCCATAACTAATTAATTTCCCTTGTCTTCCTCTGCGGCTACAATCATGCGATTAGTTACCGACTGAGGTGGGTTTTGACATTGCCGACGATGGTTTTAGGATTTGGGCAGACGCGGCGACTGGTGGTTATGTCTAATTATGGAAAATTTATTACAGTATGGGTGATGCTAATTATGGAAATTATTTCCAAATCTTGGTAATCCTACAGACTGACACTGGTACTACGCGTAATGATGATGGGCTGATGTTAGGCACGCTTCTCTATCTGACGTGGATGACACGTTGGACACTACCCCTCCCCGACCACAATTTTTTGCGTTGCGGTCTCCGTAACTCAACTGTTGTTATTTAGTATTATGTTTAGTTTCGATACAGTGGACTCCTAACTAGCTCATCTCGAGTGCGAGAGAGTTATTGTTACTATTCTACCCTATTGACTCCTCCCGGGTGTGAGAGTTATTGGAATTGAAAATATGTAACTTACTCTTGGTAGGGTTTCAAGCGTGCGCCGTTTACCCATCCTTGTAGGACTTGGCCGTTCAGTTGTGCTAACCGAACTGCTCCTAAATCTTTGATTTTGATTACATGAAATGGCCCTAGCCAATGCATCTGCAGCTTCCCTGGGAATTTCTGGTATTTGCTGTCATAGAGTAGAAATTTCCCACCACCCTGAAAAGTCTTGTGCTTAATATGCCGGTCATGCCAAGCTTTTTGTCTTTCCTTTTGTACTGTTTGGTGAAATTTGGCCAGAAATCGTTCTTCTTCAAGTTCCTGCAATTCTTGCAATCGCTCCTTTAACGATTCTTCTTCTGATAGCTGTAGTGACGTCGTGACTAGGAGGTTGGGCATGATGAATTCTGCGGGGACTACTGCTTCTCTTCCACATACTAGCTGGAATGGTGTTTGGTTATGTAGTCACTTTACTGTTGTTAGGTAGGCCCACAGCGTTGCTGGTATCCAATCATCCCAGTCATCATGTTGTGCATTGCATATATTTGTTAGGCCCTTCTCTAGTATCTTGTTGAACGCTTCCACTGTGTCGTTGGCTTGCAGATGATACGGGCTACTTTTATGGTGTTGTATCATGAAGCTTTCTAGCAGGGATTTAATGGTGTCATTAATGAAGTGGGTACCCTGGTCACTGGTCAGGCTTTTTGGACACCCAAATTGGTTGATTATATTTTCAAATATGAATCTTGCAACAGTCTCTGCCATGCTCACAAGCACTACTTCTGCCCACCTCGTCAGGTAGTATGTTGTTGTTATTATGTACCTTTCCTTTGAGCATCTTGCAGCTGGTGTTATTGGTCCCATGAAATCGACTGCCCACTTTTCGAATGGCTACAGTACTTTTATCGGGTTTAGCAGAAGTTCATCTCTGTGGGATGGCCATCCCATCCGCTGACAAACGTCACATTTCTTAACAAAGGCTTTGTTGTCCATATGTAGTGTAGGCCACCATAAACCTGCTTGTAGTACTTTCCTTGCCATCGGTTTAGCTCCCACGTGTCCTCCCGCAACGCCACTGTGGCACTCCCATAGCACCGTTTCCCTTTCATGGTCCAGGACACATCTTCAAAGAATCTAGTCCAGCCCCATCTTGTATAAATGTCCCGCTATTAGTTGATACCCTGCAGCCCGAACTACCAGTTGTCTTTTCTGCGTTGAATTATATTCCTGCGAACACTGCCCTATCGTGAGGCAGGCAACTATCTCATTTAAGTATTATGGGATGGCTTCTACTCTGAAAATATCAGCATCTGGTAACTGATCATCTAGAGATCCTCCGTTCTCCCCATTCTCTATTCAGGATAGGTGATCAAGCCCTATGTTTAGTCTTTTAGGCTTTATGATAACTTCAAATGTGAACTCCTGAAAGAGTAGGAACCATCTACAGATTCTCCCTTCTAAGACCAGTTTGTTTACTAAGTACTTTAACGCTAAGTGGTCTCTGAAAAATTTTAACGTACCTTCCAATAGGTAGTGGTGGAACTTTTGAAGAGTGTACACCATCGCTAATGCCTCCCGTTCTGTCGTGGTGTAGTTGTGTTCTGTTGTGGACAAATTGCGATTGGAAAAATATACCAGGTGATCGACTGAAGTGTCTCCTGGTTGGGCCAAGACTGCTCCGAGCGCGATGTTGGAAGCATCAATGTGTACATGAAATTGTTTGTCCCAGTCTGGGTGGACTAGTATTGGCGCACTTGCTAGCTTTTCTTTTAGAGTATCCAGGGTTGCTCTGCAACTGTCTATCCATTGGAACTGTTCATATTTCTTCAATAAATTCTCTAACAGAGTTGTTATCTTCGCATATTCGTGGATAAACCGCCGATAGTAGCCTGTGTGGCCCAGTAGTGATCTCAACTGTTTTACCATTTTTGGTGCCTCCATGTTGACTATCATCGCTACTTTGGCCGGGTCTACACAAACGCCTTGGGTACATACCACGTGCCCTAGCAGAGTTCCAAATGGCACTGCAAATATACAATTTTTCAGGTTCAATGAGATCTACATTTGTCGACATCTATCGAACATCACCCTTAACAAAGTCACATGATCCTTCAGTATGCTATAGACGGTCCATTCGTCCATGTAGACTTCTAAGAACTTGTGGATGTACTCCCGGAAAGTGGCTATCACAATGTGCGAGAATACTGCTGGTGCATTTTTCAGTCCGAATGGAATCACATTGTATGCGAAAGAGCCCCATTTGGTGGTGAATGTTGTCTTTTTCTTATCCTCCTCTGTTATCCTTACCTGATGGTATCCTGAGAATCCATCGGTGAATGAGTATGCCTCGTTTCCTGAAACATTGTCCACGACTTCATCGCTAAAAGGAGTAGGAAATGGGTCATGGATACAAGCATTGTTTAAGCTTCTGTAATCTACACAAACTCATATTTCAGGCTTTTCTTTCTTGTTCTGTATAACTATGGGACTTACCCATTCTACTTCCTCTACTGGGAATATCAATCACGCTTGCATCATCTTGTCGATTTCTGCCTTAACCTTTTCCTTCACCCTCAGATTCAGACAATATGGTCTATGTTTCACTGGCCTTGTGTCAGGTTTCAATATTATCCGCATCTCCCCCATATCTCTTTTTATGCCTCTTAAATCCGCTACTGATGAAAGGAACAAGTCCTCATATTCCTTCAACAAGCTGACTATTTCCTTGTTGTTTGTTCATCCCAATAGTCCCCAATCATCGCTAGTTTAGGCTTATCCTCTGTCCCAATATTTAATTTCTTAGTTCTTAGTGGTAGCAGATGGATTCCTTCTATCGTGGGTTATTCTTTGATATTTATCTCCCCCTCTGTTTCTTCAAAATACAGGTGCCTGAGATCCTCCAGATTGTCTTCATCCATCTCACTGTTTATCTTTTGACATGCCACTTTTGGTCTGACACCTGGGTACTAAAACGATTACTCTTCGTCCTTTTGAATATCCAGGAAGAATAGTACCTTCTTGATAGCCTTCAAAGCTTGTGTAACTAGTTCTGTCTTTCCCTCAAAAAAGAAACACTGCATGAAATTTTCTGCAACTTCCTGCCATTTGCTGGTCCCTCTCTTCTTCTCTTCCGTCAGATACTAGGCCTTTGGTATCAAGTCCAAAGAGTGGATAAAATGGTGTACCCATAGCTCTTCTATATATCCCTCGTTTCTCCATTGTTCCTCACATTTCTCCAAATGGTTTCTGGGGTCAAAGTCCCAGTGGTATTTCTTCTTGCTGCGTGGTCCTTCCTCTTCCTTAAATCTTGCTTTTAATGCTGCTGCGATTTTTCCCCACTGTGTGAGCGAATTGCGATGATTCCTCCACCATCTTGTGGATGTAGATTGTAATGCTATGTCCATCAGTGGTACCCTTTGGCCTTCTGGTACCTTATCTTCTATTTTTGTTATGAAATTGTTTATAGCATCCATATTGGATAAGGTTGGATATTCTTGAACCTCGGTCCCGATCTAATTGATTCGTCTAATGTTGGCGCACCTCAGTGCATTGGTGTCATACCCTCCTTGCTGCCAGTCATCTCAAGCTATTTCTGATCCCAACTCTGAGCTTTGGATGCTTCTCCAGCTTACAGATCCTTCTTTTGTTGGGTTAATGTAATCTTCTCTTCTTCCTGCAGTCATTTGATAGAGATGATCCAGAAGTCTAGCATCCTCTCTGTTATCCACAGTCTTTGTATATCTTGGTCCTTGGTACGGGTCAAGCGGATGAGTGACTTTGATCTCCCCATCCTCGAAGATCATTAGTTATTTTTTTAGGTCTATTATTGCGTAATTTTCAAAGGCCCAATCAATTCCTAACAAGGCAGGATAAGGATCTTTATCCCCCATGATGTCAATGACTTCAAAGTCTATATATGTCTTTACTCCTGCAATGTCAACTTCAACTTCCTCCAATCTGCCAATGGGTACAATGCAATATTGGTTTGCCATTCAAAGTTGAATTGGTGAATATGTCAACCTTGGCCTCCCTAATTCTTCCCAAGTTTTTCTTGGCAAGATATTGACATCAGATCCCAAATCAAGAATGGTGTCTTTAATTTGGAAACCCGCAACTTGTGTGTTCACTCAGAATTCCTTTCCTTTCCTTATTTTATTTCTCTTTACTCTCTGTACATACTTCTGGTTTGCATCTGGTGATTCTCTTGCTCCTGTGCTTTTCTTCAGCACCCCTTCCAAGTTCTGCTTTAGTTGTTCTAGCATTGGTGCATTGTTAACAATTTTTAGGAATGTATGGAACCACTCCTAGATCAAAGCTTCTGAATTACCTTGGGTTTCATTGTCTTCCTGAGTTTTCTGTAACTCGATACCTTTGTTTCCCCCAAGTTGGGCAAAGGTTTCTGCTGCTTCCTGAAAAAATTGTTTTTGTCGCTTTGGTTTGGCCAGTAGTTTTGGGGGTGCTGGCTTAACTAGCTTTATCGGGTCCCTTACATGTGCATCTTTACCCATTATTTTGCCTCCTCGCATTATTATAGCCACGTTCTGCATTTTCTGAGTCTCCATCAACCTGGGTTCTGCATTTACTAGATTTTTCCCCCTCTGTCTAGCTCTTTCCTCCCATATTTTGATGAGCTTAGGCCAATCTTATGTTGCATGAGTGTTAACCCAGCACTGAAACACCAGGGTATTCTAGGGAGTGGACATTCTCTAGCTACATGTCCTTCCTGGTCATAGTTGTAGCATCTTACTAGACCTCTACCTCCTGCTCGGCCTCCTCTCATGCCTCCTCCTCTTCCTCGGGGAGCTTCGTTCACTCTGTATGAAGGTCGGTCCAGCCATTCCGCCAGTGCATCCAGAGCTTGGCACTGCTCTGTGCCGTGTGTTGTTGAGGCACAGAACTCACAGTATATATATTATTCGGAACATTGGAATATTTTTGTAAGATCGGACATAAGCGAGGTTGATGGCCCATATTCTTGCATATTTCACAATACTCATTGGTGGTTGGACGTTGTTGTGCAGGGAACCCTGTGTATTGATGTTGTAGTGGATATAGTCCCTGGGTGTTTATTTGCGCAACTCCTCCTAATGGTGGAGCCCCCTGTGCTCCTACAGCCGATGTCCCCACGTTCTGCCCCCGCAATCGTGGACATTCAGTTACCACATGTCCTTCCATGAGACAATATGTGCACCATACATTCGGTCTCGCCGACCGCATTGGTTGAATTTCTTTGAGTTTTTATGTCAAACTCACTATTTGATGTTGTAGACCCATTATAGAGGGGTCCTGTACCATTGCTTCTCCCTTAAACTCTTGAGGGTATCTTGCCATAGCTTCTATCTTCATTACTTTCTCTAGTGCGTCTTGCAACGTCTCGATCCTTTGTTGAGTTAATGGAGTTCGGGTCAAAGGTAGCAGAGCTTTGATGAACCAATCGCTCCAATGGTTTGGATCAATTGGATAGCTAAGTTTTCCAATTGCATCCTTGAATCTCCGCATCAAATCCCAAGCATTCTCTCCTTCCCGCTACTTGATTTCCCACATTTCTGACAGGCCTTGTTGGTCTGTTTGGGGCAGTTTGAACTCCTTAATGAAATCCCTCTTCACATCTGCCATCATTGGATTCTGATGAGCTTCAGACCACTTCATAAACCAGAGTAGGGCTCTCTCCCTAAGGGTGGTTTGAAATTCTATCAACTTCCCCACATTTGGTGTTTATCACACCCTCCATATGGCCTCGCAGAGGTACCAGTGCTATTTGACATCGTCGTTACCCCTCCCAGAGAACTCTGGATATCGGGTAAGTGATCCCGCCATGTTCACTTGAGTAGGTGTCACTAGAATGAAGTTGTTGGTTCCTGGTTGCAAGATTGTACTACTAGCAATCCTACTAATAGTATGTATCATTGCTGGGGACTGAATACTATGCAACTTACTTAATTCACGCAACTTAACAAAAATTTCACCTAGGGGTTGATAGAGCACTAGGGGAAGGTTTGGACTAGAGCTACTTGAACTTTGGAGAATAGGAATACCTTGAGATATGGATGCCGGCCTTTCTTGGAATAGTTGCTCCATTGCAACATGCATCTCCACATCGGACACCTCCTCGAGGCACGTGTCTGTACCTTCTCTGTCAGATTTCTTTCCTTTCTCTGTCTGGGCTGGGCTCCTATACACCTGCCGAACTTCTTTAATGGTCCCTCCTATATCTTGGGGACCCACCTGACTTTCCATTTCCTTCGTCATCTGAGGTGCCTCCTCTTTGTCCTTTCGACCACTTTCTTGTCTCTTCAACTCCTTTATCACCCTCTCTCGCCACCTTTCTGTAATCTGCGCCCTCCGATGTGCTTGTCGCTCCCTGAGCTTGTTAGTGGTCTCGACATCCAAACTCCTATTCCTCTTTTTCACTGTTCTTGTAGCATCTCTCCCTTAGTCCCTTCCCCTGGCACTAGAGGTTTTATGCTTCCATCTCTGCTTTTTGGAATCCCATTAGTCCTTCATCTACCATCAGTGCTTTAATCCACAATGGGATCTCCTTCAGCAGCTTCCCCCTTAACCCGGATCTAAATGTATCTTCTGCTCTCGAAAAAGACTAGTAGCACTCCATTGAAAACTCCACTATGTATTTGTCCAAGGTAAATTCCACCCAGAAATTTACAGCTCGAGTTAAATCGGTGTTTAATCGATGAAGGGCCACCAGATCTCCGTGCACCCACTTGCGATTTATTTTCCGTGACTTTTCTTTGACCGCCTTGGTCTGAAGCCTCCACAACTAGTTATAGAGTTCTTCTGGAAACTTTCCCCAAAATATTTCGTAGGTATCACAGGTAGAGTCGGAGAATAGAACCAGACTTTTGATCATTTTCTCCTTCTGTCGTCTTAGCTCAGCTTGCTGAGTGATGAACTAATCTAGGTGGTTATCCCACCAGCTTCGTATTTGTCTTTCGAAGATCCGAGATACCATGATCTATCTCCCAAATGAAGTTTCGGGTCCGGGCAACGGAACCATTTGTTGGCGAGAAAACAGGTCTCGTAGAGAAGACCTGGGTTCAGGTTAAGGGCCAACAAGGG
This sequence comes from Pinus albicaulis, assembly GCA_034641835.2. Taxonomy (NCBI): domain Eukaryota; kingdom Viridiplantae; phylum Streptophyta; class Pinopsida; order Pinales; family Pinaceae; genus Pinus; species Pinus albicaulis. The sequence continues at coordinate 477,330,805 of CM076579.1, read as the reverse complement.
TGTCCACTGTAGTCTAGCACCACGCCGACATTTTCACCCTGCTCCGAAGAGCCGAGAGTCTCACCCGAGGCGTACCGTGACCTTACTAAGATGGGGGATAGATCGGTATCAACGTAACGCCATCGGTATTGTGACAAAGGTCTAAACAAACACAACGTTCCATCAAATATATCTCTCGGGCGTGCATTCAGACTTATAACACATAAAATTAAAAATCACTACTAAAACCATTCATTCCAGACCACAACATATACTCAGAACATCAACTCCTGATTGTATTATAAAGCAACTATCAACAACAGAACATTACAAAGCTCCTTAGCATGAGTTCGAACGAAACAGAATACAAGTGGTCTTATTGGACAAAGAGAAATATAGAGATACAAAAGAATAGAGAACATAGAAACATAATAGGGCTCTCCTATGGCTCCTGTCTTCTGACCCCGTCTGCACCAACCCCCCTTTTTGCTAGCTGGCTGCCTATTTGATCCGCTGCCAGCACGAATGACAGTTCCTCCTTTCTCTTTGCTTGGCTGTCTTCTGTTTCTTTCCGTTAGTCGGGAGTTCTACTACTTGTTTTTTGCCATGCTCTTCCGCCACCTGTGCTTGCTCCTGCAATAGTCGCGCCATATGTCCTCTACTCCTTTGCAACCTTGACATCTCTCTGCCTACTGTGGTTGCATTCCGCCATGTACTAGCCACAACTCAAAAGCTGTTTAATTTCAAAACAAGGGCCCCAACAACATGTTGGAGGTCTCCAGCTGGCAAAAATTTCTCTTAAGATTCTCAAAACCTTCAACAATTGCTCGCTACGAAAATTAGCTTCTCCATCCATTTTCTTCACTCCTTTTTTGTTCCATCATGTAAATCATGTCATGACACCTTACCACCATGAATCCCCCTCCTTGAAACATGCAAAAATTGATTTTAAAAGAAAAAATACACCTACAGGTTTTTTCGTAGTGTATTTCTGGCTTCAAGCCCGAGGTACGCTACGAAACTATGTAAAAACCCATAAATTACCCTTTTCAAAATTGTCTTCAAAAACTGACTTCCAACTGCAAAAATTTGATTTTCTGCATGTTATGAACCTCCTAAGGCATATTTCATCTCAAGTTATTACTCTTGTGGTGTTTCTTCCTCATTAACAATTAGTGGGCTAATGGGCTCTTCTACCACTGTCATCTTCAAACCTTTATTTTCCAACTCCACATGAATTAGATCCAATTTCTCTTCTAGATATTTCACTTGGTCCTTCAATGCCCTGTTCTTGGATTGCAAGTGCAAGTTACCATTTTTATGTGCTTGACCTCTCCTCTTAGTGGCTGAGTCCACTTTATCAGTTTTTTTGTATTTTCCAAGGTCTTTGAGACACTTGTGACTTGATCTTCCCATATCTTCCTCATTTGTTCAAACTGAACCTTCTCAGCTAAATTCTTCTTTGCCTCTTTCTTCAAAACTGATATCTCTTCACCTGCCTCTTTGAATCTGCCAGCAACCTTCTTGGCTCGATGAAGCAGCTCTCCAGAACTCCAACTACATGCAAAGATAAAGCAGAGTATGACAAAAATACTAATTAGGTAAGGTTTTATGGTTTGAATGACAACTCATGCCTTAATAATGACACATGCATGCGAAAAATGCTAATGATGACCTCAAACATGACCTTCTACTTTTGAATTAACCCTAACAGACTCGAATGACCTCCACCCTAACTCCTCTAATCATGAACTGACACTTTGCATCGAGTTTGACAAGACAGTCAGGAAAACAGTTTTTCGTAGCGTAGCTAGTTTATTTTCTGACAGTTTCGCTACGAAACTATTAGTAAGTTTCGTAGCGAAAACTGTTATTTCACAGTGTAAAATGCTACGAAAAGATGTAAAACTAGTTTAAGTGTCCTTTTTGAATTTAAACGCTTGGGAAATGATAATCTGACACCTAATGATGACTGATGGGACATGACATGACCTAAATGGAGGTGGCCTTGAACCTTAGGATAGGTTAAACATGTAAAATAAAATAAAATGAAATTTTCCTTTACTAACTTGAAAAGGCTTAAGGAGACCTTATCCTTTTGAGGAGTGAACTGTATGACCATGTCAAGTAATGTTTCACAAAATTATAAATGATAACACATTGGAAAGTGGAAGGATGGACAAGGGAGGGAAATTGGTTTTAGTCAAGCCTACCAAAAAAAATGGTGTCATATAAATCAATTAAAAAAGAAAACAAAAACTACCAGAGGCAACCACGATGAAAAAGAGATTTTTCTCTTGACTATCGCCTTTTAGAACATGTTATAAAAATTCAATCAGAAGCTCATGAAATCACATAACTAGAGTTGTAGTGGAAGTCAATTTGTAGAAGAGTTTTGTGTGAAACAAAAATTTAGAAAGGAAGTGACATAACAACATAATTGTGGTCTTGCCTGTAAGAAAGGAAGAGGAAATCCTCTCTTAGATAGAAATAAGATACTCGTGGAATTCAAAAAGATATTTTTCCTCTAGCCATTTAAATTTTTTCATAGCCATCACCACTTAAAGCACTTGTAATTATATCCATAATATTATGCTACTAGATTTAGTGTTATCGAACCATTGTTGTAGATAATTTCAGAGGAAGCATCAGCACAAAGATTTCAAGGAGATTTGAGGACCTATAAACATCTCAAAATAATAGTGAGAATTTTGAAACACAAATAGTACTGAGTGGGAAATTCTAAAAACTATCGTATATGGTGGTTTGCCTACATCACTTACTAGTTTTGGATTTGTTTCATCTACAACAAATAGAAATATACCAAGGGTTATGCTTCTTTCAAGTATTGGAACGATCAAAGGTTTAGACGATACATACCTGGGTGACAATCAAAATTGATGAAATGCAAAGGCCCAAACCCTATCAGAGTTTAATAAGGGAGGGGGGGTTTGCTTTGCATGGTTTATAAAAAATTGCTTATGCACAAGATCTATGACCTAGATCACCCACTAGGATTTTTTTTCCATCATTCAACTTGGAATACGTGTCCCATCAACCGTGCTCTTATATTTTTTTACATGGATTTTTAACTAGGGTTGCTACACTTTGTTTGTGAGAAAAAATCCATAGGTTGAGCTAAGGCCAGATGGAAAATATTATTTATCCAATAGGAGAAATTGGAGAGAACCTATTAGACCCATTATTATGCTAGTGTTTGAACCCTTCCACTTGGTATATGTATACTTATATTTTAACACTTGTACAATTTATTAGAGAAGGGATAAGGGTATAATCTAAAGCGAACAAACCTAAATCAAAGGTCTTAAGCACTTCTATGAAGGGGTAACCTCCTTTGCTCTCAATAAGTCGGGATCCATCTTCCTCCCGTTAAAAAGAATAAGTACCAATGCACAACTCTATTAAATAAATAAATAAGGGGTGAAATAAGAGAAAGGATTCATGCATAGGGAGGTAAAGCAAGCGAATTCACTAGGGTATTGTTCAGGCTCGTTGGTAGTGAAGCAACGTTTCTTCTCCTGACGTGACTTTGCCAGGGTACTTTCCAAGCCTGCTAACAACATAGCAACATTAGAGATGAAAAATCAATACTCTTAATATCATAAAATCGCCGCACACATTACCCTTCCAAGATCAAAATGGTTTTGATATGGTGTATCTTTATGTGTTCAATCAAGTATAGAAAAGTAAGATGCTATGTGTAAAGACAAGTCGAAAAGGGGAACTTGGGGCAATCAATAATTCTTAAAGGTCTAACCGTTAGCCGAAAGCCATTCTCGGACAGAGAAGTTGAAGTTCTCCTAAAGTGTCACCAAGTGTTGTTGCTACTAAAACACCCTCCAAAATTTAACTACATTTGTTTTTGCGCCTACCTCATTGTCGTATCAAGTGTCGCCTTGGTCATCAAGTGTTGTTTTTTGTTGATTCATACGTTTTGAGTGTACTTAAATTTCTTCGCATTGATATGAATATCCTTACATGCATTTCATGGTCACAACACCTTTCTTGTTGTAAAACAACACTTTTGGGTCGTAGTTGCACAGCCTTCACCGTTTGTACTTGGGGAATGTGCATAAAGTGGATTTTTGACGTATATTCATTGTTGGTTACGATTTTCTAAGTTTTCTCAATGATTTAGTATGTATCACACTTGGTTTTATGTTCATAACTCATCTTGTTCATTCCTTGACCAATCATTCACACTTAGACAAATTTCAGTTGAAAAGTCAGCCCATTAAGGACAAGAGCACATGAGCGCACTCCAAAGCCTTGATGGGAGACCCTTCATTATTTAGAAGTGTGCCCTGCAACCTCCCTGAGAGTTGGGCACACTCCAAAAGTATGAATCCCCTTCATTGTTCCAAACTACGCCCTCCAAGAATGACTAAGTATTCCGAGAGTGAACTCCTTCGACTCGAATAACTGCGTCCTCCTTGAGTTCACTAGCGCATCTTGAAGACCCGAAGCTTAGACCTTCAACCCTCCCTTATGCGCCATGCACCCTCCTGAACTGATTGAGCACACTATCGCACACTGAAGGCACAAATCCCTAGCCTTCAGCCTTCCAGAGTGCCCCATGCGCCCTCCTTGAGCCCTCTTGAGTGCATGAGCACACCTCGAAGATTCAACCTTTAGCCTTCAGGTGTGCGCCATGCACCCTCCCTCTCTCCCTTGAGCGCATAGCACACTTAGGAAGCCTGAAACTTTTCACTTCGTCCTTCAAACTTTCAACATGTGCCCTACCTTATGTTGTAACTCTTGAAGATAGTTCTTGGCTGTGGGGGAACCAATGCTCGAGACATATTAATATTGAATAGAAATAGTTAAAATCAGTGGTTGGAGGGATAGGCCATGAGGGTTTGCAAACAAAAATTATAATTCTAAAACCATAGCTTTCCAAAACATAATGGCCAGAGAAAATTTGAGAGTTGTAGGGTCTTGAACAAAATGAGTGATTTGAGGAAATAGAAGATGACAATGTTCATACCCCGGAAATTAAGAATCTAAATACAACTACTATAGAAAGAATACTGAAACGTTGATAAGATGTGGGTAAATTTACAGTATGGTGGAGCACCCTTTAAGGATTTTTTAAATAAGTTTTGCAGGTTCTTTAGCTGAGAAAACAACATCAGTAAGTCTGCTAAATAAAAGAAGCCAACAACATCATTACACTCATGCTGATATAGGAAAATCATTAAATATAAGAATGAAAACACAAAGAGAAAGTAAACATAACTGCAAATATCCAAAGCTGAAATCAAACTGCAATGTATTATTTAGATTTCAGAATTTTTTTTTATTACAATAATAATCATGAGGATTGGAATCCAAACCCGTCCAAAAACTAATTTCTGACTTTTATCTCTGCTCCCTTGATTACCTGTCAAATCAGTTTTGGAAACAGATTTCTTAAAACAATGAATCAACTAATTTTGAGTGTGTTCATTTCAATATTCTTTTCAAAATAATGAAATTATATTTTTTCTATTTAATATTATATATATTATTAATAATATATATAATATATTTAAATCCCACTTGTTTTACAATTTTTATACATTTTAACGCTTTAGGCATTTAATTGGAATCATAATACATAAACAAATTAATACATGAGAATTACATTTTCAATTCACGACTATCGAGAATGATAATGGATGTAGATGGCACGTGGGTCCCACTGTCGTATTTACACGCAACCTACCAAAGGCCATGAACCGCTTACCTCTGGGTGGTGTCTGTTTTTGAGGAAGGTGTTGTCGCAACAATTCCTAACCATCGATTTGTAGATGAATGGTTTTAGCTAAACCATTTCCAGTAGATGAATGATAACCTCTTCATTAAAATTCAAGACTTCGTTGGATCCTAGCATAACTTCTATGGGCCATCGATCGAAAATGAAAAAATATTGGATATTTAACTGCTTCTAAAGGTCGTACTCCTGTAGCAAAAGTTGAGTAGAGAAATCATGGAGTCTTTGTCATGAACCAAACCATTTCCATCAGAAGAAAGTTTCTGAGGCATCGTTTTGATAAGCTCCATGATTAAGGATCGATGATCCTCGTCTCTTTCGAAGTTGTCTCCACTATGAAAATCACAGAGTGTGTCACAGACTGTAATCTCAATGGAATGCATGCAAAGGACCAAATGTTTGTCGATGATCCTCGTCTCTTTCCTTTGTTGAATATCACTCGTGAACTGGATGCAGCAGGAGGTTTTGGCATATTATGGGATAGACTGATGCCCAAAGTTGAATAGCCTTGACAGATAGAATTCCTTTAATATATTACTCGAGTGAGATTTCAGAGAGAAAAATTGTTTATTACTTTGCAGTCTTTTCTACTATATATTGAGAAACTTGAAGGAGTGGCGGTATCTGACATCGATATCACTTTGCTTGACTCGTGCACTTGAATAACCTGATATTTTTTAAGATTTGTTGTACCATTGAGAAGAATTGGTGATTCCCTACAGAATGGAACACCGTGATTTTGTTATCTTAATTGGTTGAAACTGGAACAGCATTTAAATTGCCTCTCTGGAAGTGGTTGAAACTGTTTGTAAATAGAAAACCTAAACTGTAAAGGAAATTCCACTTCATATCCTTTAAAAGCTTCACTTTCAAGTTCAAATCCAGGGAACCATCCTGCCTCATATATGCCCCAAAGTTTTCTAGCTTCATACTCGAAAAGAAAAAAAAATTGTGCCTAAAGTTTATATTGTCTAAAAGTCTCTTCTTTGAAAAGGGCATGCCTAACTCTTTGTAACGAAAGAAGTTAGTCCTTACTCTATCATTGCACATGAAAATAACCCCTGCCAATTTGTTTCCACGAGAACCCTCTTGAGACTCATCAAAAAAGTCATTCAATTCATCTGAATTTTTTTTAATTTAGTGTAAACTTCTGTGATCATCTGAGCTTTGTCCACATTTTTCATTATTTAAATCCTCCGAGCTCTCTCTATAACTATCATGATGAATAACATTATCAGTTTTTTTTTTAACCTGATTATCAATGATTTTTCTGTGCAAAGATGATATAGTTAACAACCTTTGAGTTCATATTTGATGGGGTTGTGTAGATATATGTGCCTTATCATAATCACTTCTATACCATCCAGGTAGAAGGCTTTCGTCGTTGCGAGTATATTGTGAATTCATATTCAAGCAATCAATGGATAAAATTTCATCATAATCTTCAATGTGATTACTTTGTTGACAAGATTGATTTGCCATATTAAACCCCTTGAAATCAGAACCATCATCAAAATCTTACCTATATTCACCTTGTTTTGGATTTCCCAATAATAGCGTCTCTTGTAAATCTGCACAACCTGAATCTCTTAAGATTCAGTGTTCTTGGGAGATTCACACAACCTTATCATCTTTATCCTTGGCCACTAGTTTCTAACCAATATTCTGCTTCTTCTTTGGGAAACGTTACATATAACCCATAACATATTTTTTTAAGAAAAGCTAAAGTTGTAAAAATTTGTCAAGTTATTATATTTAAGCTCCAATAAGAATATAGTCTTCATCTGCAAGGAAATAAAACATATAGAAAATTTAGTGCCACCATTTCATGAATTTTACTGGAAAAACCATCATTACTTCTCCTCGAAAAAATTGGCTACAACACCTTGAATGCCTTGATTTTTTTTTAGGATGCATGAGCACATTCCAAAGCCTTGAAGCTCCTCCTTTGATCTAGGAGGATCCATAAATACAAGTGGCCTTGAAAATAACTCAAAAATTGAAGTCATTGGATGGAAGTGAAACTAGGAACATATCATAGTGCTTGTCGTCCTGATTCCAATGATACAAACAACACTCAAGCAAACAACACTCAAATCTGAGTTCGTAGGCTCAAGTTATAGTTGGTCAAATTTCTGGTCAAACTTGGTCAAGTGACAATCTTAACAAGTCAACAATTTGGCAATGAACTAGGGCATGGAATCCAAACACCGGAATGGGAAAATTTATTTCCTACTTAATTTGTCTAGTGACCATTATTTTTTGGTGGGAAAATTTGAATTATATTGTTTAAAAAATAAAACATATATATTTTTTGGGGTGGCGGGCCACCAACCCCGCCACCCCTCCCATTTGAATATGTAATAATATAATTAAAAACAGGTGGGAAAACCACCCCTGGTGGAACCTCCCAACCCACATACCATATTACATAACTGTGGGTGGCGGGTGGTCAAACCACGCCACCCTATCCCATCTCCAAAATCCCGAAGGCCATGGAAATGACACTATATTTAATAGGCCAGCGGGGCTTCAACCCGCACCGAACAAGAAGGTCGACCCACCCACGCGGCATCCCAACGAACACCAACCAAAAATATATATGTGCCAAACTTAAAACAACACACCATCTATATGGGGAGTCAGTGGGGTTGGAACCCCTTACCACCTCACTCCAACTTGACATTGTTTCCAATGGGCCAACGACCCTACTTTGCAATCACCGCCCATTTTAATATAAATAAACCCAATTCATTTGCATTAGGGGAGATAAGCGGAACTAGTTGCGGCCTGGGCAATAGAAACCTGAGCAAAGGAATCCAAGAGATGTAAAAAATATTCCCTTAGATGCACCGAGGTGCGAGTGTGAGAATTTGACAAATTTATAGTTGATTTTACACGTTTTCGCATCATGAATCCAATAGTGTTGTTCGTTTCCCCAACCTATATCTCCATTTTTAGTAGATCATCTGAATTTGAGGTATAAGGTCATTTTGATAAAGTTTATTGTAACTGATTTCTTTAATGCCACTTAATGAAAGAAGGCCTCCCCACTATTGAGCATGGCCCGAAGACATAACCCACACTGGGTGAACTCCATAATCAAATTGTTGTGTCTTTAATCTCATGTTTTCTTATGTTTTCTGCTTCTTTTCATGTGGTTTACGTTACTTGATTAATATGCTCTGTTATATGTAATTTTGAATGCATCCTCGAAGTTGAAAGATCTTGGATCATCCTTCTCATCCCTTCAGTCCCTCGAAGTGCTCCCTTGTGCCATATAGCTCCCTTTACTTTTTTAAGCACACCAAAAGGGAATGAAGAGTACAATATGCATAAAACATGGTAGAGGAGGAGATTTTCAGACTCATGGTTGCTCGTCATGACTGACTGTAGAAACAGGTTGTAATATTCCAAAATTAGCTTGCAGCTAATTGGAATATTCATTTTTTCTTTTGTCAAATAGATGGATGAATAAGTGGGTAGGGTGACCCATAAATCTCTTTACTAGGAATAAAATCACTCCTAATGTGAATAAGGAGCATTTTAATAGCCGGATAAAACACCCTTATGTGTGAATAGAGGTTGGAGCATGTGGATGGGGTCAAGTTTGACCAAATCAACAGCACTGGTATGGAGGGAGTGGATAATCAACGAGAGACAACGTAGTGTAAATGGGAGGAAGTCTCTATGAGAGTAGTGGCTTTAATGAGTGGGGCTCAAGGTGAGAAGGCTCACAATGCATACAAGGAAGGGGAAGGCATCCATAGAAGCCATGTTGATTATTGTTATGTTTTTGGGTCTGTATGGCTTCTTGCACTCTTCAGCTGTTTAGCGGAGTCTGTTGTGCTGTTTAGCACAAGGGTGTTCCCGAGCAGGAATCCCACCCTCATCCCTGGGGGACTTTGATTGCCCACTCAAGAGAGGTTTGTGAGTTGCATATCCACATTCTGGCATTTAGTCCAGCTTCAGTCTTCAGCTACAACGCAGTTTCTTTCAGGGTTGTGTTGATTTGCAGGGCAGAGGCAATGAAGGATTGATAGGGCCACTTTCGGTGTTTGTTCTTCAGTGGAGAGGTAGCCTTTCCATTGGGAGGCTAGAAAGGAGGGTCCTTGGGCTTTATTTCATCATTTGGCACCAGGCCAAGCTATTACCACCCACTACAACACATTTTCCCTCTTAGGCTATGTTATTTTAGAGAGCAGTTGCAGTGGTGGTTTCAGTGCTTCATTTGGAGGGTTAGATCTTCAGTGTAGGGATCAAACTTTCACTTGGAGGATCTATTGGAGGAGCTCCATACATTTCTATATCAGTTTCAGCCACCTCCTTCTAGTTATTCAGTTGCAATGATTCTTCAGCCCTAGGTTTGTGTTTCACTATTTTGTATTTTGTGTATTTCCGGAAACCCTTTCTGAGTTGTCTTGGAAAAGTATTTGGGAGCATAGATATCCATTCCCGGCACTGTATGAGCATTGTATTATTAGATACATACATTTATATTTTCCGGCTGCAGTTACATTCATTGGGACTGTGCTGTATTAGTTCTCCAACATTTTGTGTAGCAGCTACATTTCATGTTTGGTGCTTTTGGCATTGGAGGCTTCTCTTGCCTAGCTTGAGGGACTTGTTCTCCAAGATATTGTACTTATGGTTGTTGTTATACTTAATACAATGGATCTATGTTTGACTCAAGTTTGATGTATTTCTATTCACTATTATTTTCCATTTTTTCGTTCAATATTTTTGCTCTCCCAATTTTGGGATATTACAGTGGTATCAGAGCATAATCTTGGCTTGGCCAATGTATTTCAGCCAATATGTCATCATAAGAAGAAGAAGAAGAAAAAGAAGAGGAGATATACAATGATGGAGGGAATGAGTTTTACCTCATATCTTTTAAGATCTATGAAGGACCTCTCCAAGGAGGTCAAGAAAATGAGAATGGAGAGATGCAATGAGACCTCAAGAGGGTTTCAAGATGAGAAAGGTCCATGCAATTCCTATCAGCAGCAGAAGAAACCGGCATTAAATATAGCTCCAAAGCAATCCACTATGTCCACTTTCTTTGAAGAGGAAGGTGAAAGGCATGAAGATGGAGGAAACTTAGACCATGAGATTCTAAGTGAGTATCTTGCAGAGTATAAATATCAATCAAGGGCTTTCAAGGAGAATCTAACTCTCCAACAGTTCATTCAGATCAAAGAATAGAGGAGACCTTGTAGCAACAGTAGAAGAAAAAGACGCAATAGATTTATATTGTTTACATTTGATGGGTCATCCATATACACACCAAAGGCTTGGAGAAGGAAGTTAGATGCATTATTCCTGCTACATTCAGTTGCAGAAAGAGAATTTGTCGAGATTGCAGCGCTACACCTTGAGGGTGAAGCAAATATTTGGTGGTTCAACCATTTGAGACATGCAAGAGTGATTACTTGTGCAAATTTTACTCAAAGGTTGATCAAAAAGTTTGTAAGAAGAAATCAGAGGTAATTCCTATTGAGACATTTTCTGACATAGATGAGAAAGCACATGAGGAGCCAAGGGAAGATGTCAATATTATCATTTCAGAAGAAGAACAATTTCCACCACCACTAGCTGCAAGAGTACTTGCATCAGGAGAAGGAACACTTGCATCTTTGCATGAATATGGTTTTGATCTCTTGACATTGAGAGTCCCATGCATTATTTAGGAGATGCATGAGGAAGTTGAGACTTATACCAGCATTGGTGCAATAGTAGAGGAGTGGCCATCACCATCACCAACAGGTGGAGGAGTCATCACACTGGTAGGAGGAACCCTAGTAGCTGTACAAGATGTTCTCGAGGATAATCTTAACCAAAGTACGAAAAAATTTCCACTTCCTATTATTTAAGCACATCATATTGTGGCGACATGCCATCATGGCAATTGCATGACCTAGGGTCCAAGCACACTACTGATTTGGAGCAGCAGACTATCACTGCGCAGAGGACCCTTGATATGTTCAAGGAGGAGATGTATAGCCATCTTGGTTTCTCATTATTGAGCTACGCACAACACTTTGGGTTGGAGTGTATATTTTTGGAGGATAGGATGAGCATAATCCTAATAAATCCAATGTAGAAATGTGTGTTCAGCATTGTGCATGATCATGAGACAGTAGATGCATCATCATGGAGATCAACAAAGCTGTCACTGAGCAGCAGTGATGAGTTGGGGACCCAACTATTATTGGAGCAATCCAATGACCATTCTACTTGTGTAGAATTGGATAGGCAGATGGTTGATGAGAGACATCTTATGATGGATAATATCTCCCATTATTATGATAGATCCTTCTTGATGAGCACCTCACAAATCAATGAGAAGCTTTTGCCTATAGCATATTTGGAACCTTATGGGTTCAACTTGGTCATTGATGAGTGGTCTTTATCTAGAGATCTCTAGGAGGTTTCACTTCAACATCTCATGAAGTGAAAATATAGACAACAGATTTGGGAGGATGGTATTCTTCGTTGGATGGATACCAATTTGGAGCATGGTAGGAGACACCCACATTTGGATGGATGGGTGAGGATTATGAGCAAGGGGTTGGAGCCACTTGCATATCTATGACACTGGGTAGCAGGAGGCATGGTTGCGCTGGGTACTCTTGAAATAGTTTGGCCATCATGTGACATATCCTATTTCAAAGGGTGTGTTATGGTTTGGGGAATTACATGGCACCCACATGATATGGCAACAAAATATTTGGTTGTATGGGTCATTCTACAAGTCAACTATCATGATGTTACTCCATGAATTGTATAATGATGAGATGAGGAGGCAGCAAGAGTCATTGTTGCTTTGGTTATTCTTGGGAGAGTATGGGCTGATTTTCTCCCATACCTTGCATGATGTTTCAGGAGTAGAGGGTGGCACAATCATGGTGTAAAGGGGCTACTCCTTAGCCTTGGAGGCAATTCCACATAGGAAGGAGTCTCCCATATGTAGCAACATTATGGCACATGACTTTGGCATTTGGCATGTCAAAGAATAGAGTTATGAGATGACAGGAGCCTTGTCACAAAGGCCAACAACACAGTCACTTGGGAGTATGTATCTATTAATGGAGTGTTCCAAGGGTCACTTCACATATGAGGTACTTGATGGGCATGTAGAAGATGGGAGGTATAGAGTGGTGGTTGGAGTCCTCTATTACGAAGATATGATCTTCTTGACTTGGATCTCCACACATAAGAAGAAGGCTCTACATGCAGCACATGGTTCATTCCTTTCCATTCACCAAGGTCTCATGAAGATATATCAAACCATTATGGAGAGATTCTCATGGGAGGGCTCATCCATGAATATCATCATCAACTCACTCATAGTGCATGGTAAGAGTTGTGTTTTTTGTAATATTCCAAATTTTTCCTTCAATAAATTGGAATATTAATTTTGTCTATTTCACTTAGGAGATAAATAATTGGGTGAGAAGGCCCACTCATAATAAAAACATGGATAAAATCACTCTAGTATGAAAAGGGATCAACCTTGGAACTAGATTTCACACCCTCATGTGTGAAAGGAGACATTTGCAAAGAAGCTTGGTTAAGTTTGACCAAGTCAAACAACGTTGGGTATGAGGTGGAAAGCACTACATGGGACAGTGCAGAGATCGAGGAGGCAATATTCCTTGAAGGAGGAAAACCTAATAGAATGGGGCCCATGGAGAGGGAGCTCTCATTTGTTTAAAAGGAGGGCAAGGCAACCATTTTTATTCATGCTTATGATTATTGATTTCATGTCTATTCAAACATTGTGCATTCTTTTGATGTTTAGCAAGAATTGCCGAGGAATTATTGTTTAGGATTCCTCCTCCTTTATTGAGAAGCCTCTTGAAGGAGTTGTACTGATTTGCCTCACATCTCGGCTTGAGGCCAAGCATCCTCCATCAAGGCAACGTTATTTCTGCAACAGAATAATACTGTGTTGCTGGGTGTTGCAGTGAGCAGTTACAACACCTCTTCCATTGCTTGTTTTTCAGAGGGAAAGTATTTCTTTCCTTTGTAGGATTAGTTTGGAAGCTTTGGAGCTTATTTGTAGATCTTGTCACTTGGCCACTTCATTCCATTCCACCTACAGCGTAGTTACCCTCTTAGACTGCTTTATTTTCATGGAGCACTTGCAGTGAGGGCTTGCAGTGTTGTTTGGAGGGTGAAATCTCAAGTGTAAGGATCAGCCTTCCACTTTGGAGATCCATTGGAGGAGGTCTACTTCAGATTGCTTATCATTTCTAGCCTTCTCTATTGAGTTCCATATTTGAGTTGTAGCAGCTGCCCAACAACTCCGACATTTTTTCCATTTTGTGTATTTTAGCCAATCCTTTGGAGGATTGATGTATTATTGCTTCTAAGGGTTAGAGATTTGCTCCCCTAGTGTATTTGAGCCATATCTTGTCATATATTTTAGTTATCATGTAATATGGAGAAATAATTTCTATAAACTGCGTCCTCTTAGCCTGGGTTTATGTAGAAATAACAGTGTTTTTCTATTTTCATGTACATGTATTTTTAAGGCTTGCATTGCCTTTCTTGAGTGGATGTTTCCTCAAGAAATTGTACTCTCTTTGCTGCTATAACATTATTTTTTGGCTATTCATATCTTCTAGTCTCACAGCTCATAAAATAACATTGTCTTTCCATTTCTTTCTCAAGAATTGTTGCAGTCCCTCATCGGGCACTTTCTGAGGACACCTAGTTGTGGGAGATCTGTTTAACAACTCTAGAAGGATTTCTTTGGAGCCTCCTCTTGGATTCAAGTCTTAGATGCATTGATCTAAGGGATCCATGTCCTGGTTTCAAATCCTGTAGCTGCCATTACTGGAAAATGCATTTTCCAGTCATGCCTAGTTAGTTGTCCTGGATTGGGAATATTATAGTGGTATCGGAGCAACTTTCTTGGCTCAGCCTGTGATTCTAAGCCCAAGAATATCAGAATGTTGAAGAAGATGATATTTCTCTCATCATTATTCATATCCAGAGAGAACCTCTCCAAGGAGGTCAAGAAGATTGAAGAAGAAGAAGGGGAAGGACCATGCACTTCCTATTCTCATCAAGAAGAAGACATTGAGCATGGAAGACACTTGGATTATCAGATTCTAAGTGATTACCTTGTTGATTATAGATCTCAACCTAGAGGCTTCAAGGAGACTCTATATTTTCCTCATTTCATCCAGCTAAAGGAAGAGAAGAGACCCTATAGCAGAAGAGGAATCAGAGGCAATAGATTTCTGTTGTCCAACTTTGATGGGTCATCTACTGCAAGAACTTGGGTGAGAGAGTTGGAGGCATTTTTCCTACTGCACTTGGAGGGTGAAGCCTATGATTGGTGGAGCAGCCACTTGAGCCATGCAAGGGTGAAAACTTTTTTAGATTTCATCCAAGGGTTGATCAAAACCTTTGTTGGTGAGAGGGAAAAGGAAGGGAAGATCACACCACCACTTGAGGAGACTTGTGATAACACTGTCACACTAATGGAGGAGCAGCCACATGCATAAACAGTTGGAGCAACCAACACTTTGGAGGAAGGAACTCTTGTAGCCCTACAAGAAGTTCCAAATTCACATAAAGGTATGAAAAGATTTCCACAATCTATTGTTGCAGCAAATTCTTTTGATCAATGTGGAAATTTGCTTTTGAATGACCAAGGGTCAAATCACACTGCTACCATAGAGCAACTTGGTTGCATTGTGCTGTGCAACATGGAAATTTTTAAGGGAGAAAACCATCATTCTCATGAGCCATTGTTGGATTGTACATCACATTTGAGGTTGGGGTTTGAAGACTTGATGACGGATGGTAGACATCTTGGAGTGAGAAACCCTTTCTCCTTTCAAGATGACACTTTCTCAGGGAGCTCCTCTTAGCTCAAAGAGGAAATTCTACTTTCATATCCAAGACCTCATTGGTTTTGGAAGAATATTGTTGAGAGGGAGGTCTCAAAGAGAGATCTCATTGGAGGAGCACTTCAACACACCCTGGAGTGCAAAGCTTTTCTTTCTTTCTCACAGGAGCAGATAGAAGATGGAGGACATCCTCGGATGGATAACATCTCTCATGCTTGTGTTGGACATTCCTTGTGCCATACACATCATGATGGGAGGTTTTTTCCTACCACCTATTTGGGTCCTTATAGGGTCTCATTGATCCTTGAGAATATTGCATTTCAAAATCCCATGAAGTGCAAGGATAAAGATTTGGTTTGGGAGGATGGTAGCCCTCATAGGAGGAGTACCAAGATGAAGAAAAGGAGAAAGCATCCACAAGTGATTGAGTGGATGTGGTTGATGAGCAAGGAGCTGGGAGTGTTGCACTAAAAACTATCACCTTGACATTCTGCTGACTGTATGAGCTCTTTAACACTCATACATGCCTCCTCTGCAAGTCTTACAACCTTTGTTCCTCATTCCAAGCCCTAAAACTGGAGGAAAAACCCTAAAAACTCCAAATTCCTTGGGTACATAGGTAACATGAAGCCTGCCTATGTTCCTAGCTTGGGTACACAGGTAATACATTGCTTACCTGCGTTTCAGAATGCATTTTTCCCTTGTAATTCCTGCGTACCCTTCTCAAAGTAAAAAAAACGAGAAAGTAAAGTCAAAAAGCTAATTTGAGGTCAATTCTAGAAGGTTCTAGATGAGATTTTTTGGGGATGAGTACGCTTTAGTAAGGTTCATGCATCCCTCACCTTAAGGAACTAATCCCTAGTGGAGTCGCCAATTTTTTGGCCAGATAAATCGATCTTGCGGACAAGATCGATCTCCCTAGTGTCAGAAGATAATCTAGCAACAAATGAACAACTAAGTTTGTCTTTCTCTAAATATATTCGTTTTACAAGGAAATGATATGAAGGTGTCGATCCTACCTTAGATCCAAATGCTTATTTGCGTTCGTAGTGCTTCCGTCGCAACAAGAGTTCTTCCGTCGTAACAAGAATCCTTTCGTCATAACAAGAATCCTTCTGTAATCACTGATTCATTTTTTAACGAGGTTGACATAGTAAAAGGAATTGTCCTCGTACCTGATTCATTTTTTAATGAGGTTGACTCAGTAACAGGAACTATCCTCAGAAACTACTTATTTATAATCTATCAATCTACTCTCTACAATCTACCTACTGATTCATTTTTTAATGAGGTTGACACAGGAAAAGAACTGTCCTCATGGAAGCTTGTTTCATTTTTTAAACGAGCTTGACACAAGAAAAGGAACTATGCTCACACTCACAGATTCATTTTTTAACGAGGTCGACACAGTAAAAGGAACTATCCTCGTGGCAACTGATTCATTTTTTAACAAGGTTGACACAGTAAAAAGAACCATCCTCGCGGAAACTGATTCATTTTTTAACGAGGTTGACACAGTAACAGGAACTCTCCTCATACTCACTGATTCATTTTTTACGAGGTTGACACAGGAAAAGGAACTATCCTCGACACAACATGTTTCATTTTTTAATGAGGTTGACACAGTAACAGGACTCTCCTCAGCCACTGATTCATTTTTTAACGAGGTTGACACAGTAAAAGGAACTATCCTCGGAACTTGATCATGGCTTCCAACTGGATGAAACACATGTCAAGGGATGCACCTCGATCATGGCTTCCAAGATGTCTTCATCAGAAGGAAGAATAGTTCTATGAAAGGAAGACATGTCAAGGGACTCAAAAGGGATAAAAACATTGCGTTCAAATAATCCCATAGATTTTTCCATGTCAATTACCAGATCTAAGTCAAAGGAAGACGAGCAAACAGTGAGAGGCTCACTTACATCGATAATTGAAAACATGGGACTAGTTGCCACATAATTAATGTGTGGCAGGGTAGATAGCACTTTAGAATCAGGAACATTTAGGGGTGTCATATTATTGGTAGTTGAAACAAGACTAGGGAACGAAAGCTGGTCTACAGTCACAATATTTCCATTGTGAGGGAAAGACATCACACGAAAGAGTGTCGATACTACAGCTTTCATTGCATAGACATAGTCTTTCCCAAGGAGTAAATTGAAATCCAAGGGGCCTCAAACTACCATAAGATCAATACATACAGTTTTACCTTCCAAAGTAATAGAAAACTTAGGAAGGATCCCTAAAGGTTCACTAATGGTTCTATTAAAAGCTTTCAGATTCTGCATAATAGGTAGAAGTTGAGGGCAACCCACAAATTTCCAAGTAGTTGAGGATAAAATACTAACAAAACCACCTTCATCTACCTGTGTGCGGTGTATGTCCCTACCACCAAACTTCACAATGATTTGGAAAGGGATGGAGGAAGGAAGACGAGGTTCTATCAGTCTATTTCAATCAAAGGAAAATACCTCAATACTTGGAAGGGGTTCTGTAGAAACAGGTGAAAGCGAGGATAGTTCCTTTTACTGTGTCAACCTTGTTAAAAAATGAATCAGTGAGTCCGAGGATAGTTCCTTTTACTGTGTCAACCTCGTTAAAAAATGAATCAGTGAGTCAGAGGAAAGTTCCTTTTACTGTGTCAACCTCGTTAAAAAATGAATCAGTGAGTGTGAGGATAGTTCCTTTTACTGTGTCAACCTCGTTAAAAAATGAATCAATTAGTCGAGAGCATAGTTCATTTTCTTGTGTCAAGCTCGTTTAAAAAATGAAACAAGTTTCCATGAGGACAGTTCTTTTCCTGTGTCAACCTCATTAAAAAATGAATCAGTAGATAGATTGTAGAGAGTAGATTAATAGATTAGACATAAGTAGTTTCTGAGGATGGTTCTTGTTAATGAGTCAACCTCATAAAAAAATGAATCAGGTATGAGGAAAGTTCCTTTTACTGTGTCAACCTCGTTAAAAAATGAAACACGTTGCCATGAGCATAGTTATTTTCCTGTGTCAAGCTCGTTAAAAAATGAAACAAATCCTCCCCCAATTGAGTCGAGTCTTTGACTAGATCTCATAAATGCTAAGTCATATATTTAGGTTAGTTATTTCAGTTTTTTGCATAATTTTCTTACAGTTTTAGGTCAGGTCTTTCATATGATCTCATAAATGAACCTTCATTCCATCCAGCTATTAATTACCAGCAGTGTACTTAGTTGAATGAAATGAAGCTGGGGGGCATGCGCTCTAGAAGTTATGCTTACGGGGCATCAAGCACATTTTTCTCTCTGTTTCAAGCTTGTGTAAAAATGAAACCACTCTGAAGCATAGTTTTTCTCTGTTTCAAGCTTTTTGTAAAAATTAAACCTATCTTGAGTCAATTTCGGTTATTTTCAAGACTCGTTAAACTCATGAAAATACCGAGATTATTTTGCTATCTTTCATTCTCGTAAAACACATGAAAATGCTAAGTTCTTTCCGTCTTTTCCTACTCGTAAATTAAATTGAAAATCGGCCATATGAGTACATTTTTATCCCTTTTTCTAACTCGTTAAAACTTATGAAAAACTGAAACCTTGGAGTTCTCTTTTAAGCCCTTTTCAGACTCTCTAAAAATGAAAAGATTGCTGAGCACTTGATTATTCAAACTCATTAAAATAAATGAATGATCGTCCCTTCAGTATAAGTTTACCCCTTTTACGGACTGAAATGGACTATTTACGAAAAAGGTATACATTGACTAATTATGGTCAACAGAGTTCTCTCCCGCATTATTTTATCCTTTTTCGAGCTCGAGAGACTAAATTTACGAAAAAGTACACCCATGGAGTTTTCTTAAGTTTTTTATTCTGACTCCCTAAAATTGAAAAATACTGAGTTTCTCCTATACTGGACTCATTAAAATTTAACAGTAAAGGACCTGTTCAATTTTTAAACAGGAACGAACCACTCCTTCTTAGGGTTCGAATCTTAAACTAATTTGGACTCATCCGAAGGATGAGCTTATAAACAAGCAAATGTTATCCTCCTCAAGCTTGTCAAAAATAAAGAGGTACTTGCCAGAAATGGTGGGGGAAAAGAGAGAAAAACAAACCTGTTTGTTACATTTTGATTATTCGGAAAACCGTTAACCACTCTTGAACACGACACTTTTGTTCACCTGGGTTGGGAAAATCCTTTGCCTAACAGTTAATCAAACCATATTGAAAGTCTTTAGCTGGTTTCTGGGTATTAGCTTTGGGTCAATTGTCACCAAGCCATCTGCAGTGTCGTTATGTGTTCAAGAGGACAGTTCAGATAAACCATTCATCTGAAAAATATTTGTCATCCATTTTGACCATCCCTGAGTCAGTCCTTACCAATATATTTCTTCAAAACTTGATCTATGATTTCGTGCTGTGGGCTTGCCTACAACGGATCACTTTCTATCGACGACAACTCATTATATAGGAAGTTGATCTAGAAATTGTCAGTACCTTGAAATCTGCATGCCTCAATGGCAGGTTTCTCGCCTTCGATGATAGGTTGCATCATTGACCTTCGATTGAATGATTCTGTGACATGTTCGACTTCAACTCATTCATTCACATTTCATGGATTGTACTGAGTACTTTGAGAGACATTGACATTACTAGCGGTTACTCTCACACTTGTTAACAGTTTACATTATTGACTGGTAATCAAGTGGTTTCTACCATGTTCGACTTTGACACATTTATTCACATGGATAGAATTGTATTGGTTCGAGAAACGGAAATCAAGACCCTGGATCTAGTTTCTACCATCCGGGCTGCGAGGAATTTTTGTTATTCATTTATACAGTGGACTATTCATAAACAGATGGCTGCGTCCATATTGTGTCTACACACATCTATACTGTTGATGTATTGAAAATCATTCCTGTATCAGAATAGTTTAAATTAGTTTTCTAGTTAGTTTTGATCTGAGTATGGGAATGCCTACCTCAGCGATGATATGTTTACATATATATATTTTTCATTGAATGTTTTTTACAAGTTCCAACCGGGGTGTCCACAGGATGATCCTTGAAATGATAAAGTACTTCACTCTTCATATATGACAGACTTTATCTTCATCTATTCCATACTTCGCACTTTAGGGGGGAATTTGTTGCACTAAAAACTGTCACCTTGACATTCTGCTGACTGTATGAGCTCTTTAACACTCATACATGCCTCCTCTGCAAGTCTTACAACCTTTGTTCCTCATTCCAAGCCCTAAAACTGGAGGAAAAACCCTAAAAAATCGAAATGCCTTGGGTATGCAGGTAACATGAAGCCTGCTTGCGTTCCTAGCTTGGGTACGCAGGTAATACACTGCTTACCTGCGTTTCAGAATGCAATTTTCCCTTGTAATTCCTGCGTACCCTTCTCAAAGTAAAAAAAACGAGAAAGTAAAGTCAAAAAGCTAATTTGAGGTCAATTCTAGAAGGTTCTAGATGAGATTTTTTGGGGATGAGTATGCTTTAGTAAGGTTCATGCATCCCTCACCTTAAGGAACTAATTCCTTGATGTGAGGAGCCTATCTCTTTGAAGGAGGATTCTATCCCTTCAAAGGTGGAACTCTAACCTCCTCATCTGCTCTATAAAAAGAGGCATTGGGTAGCCTCAAAGGGAGTTCAAGCTTTATGTGTGATTGAGTTGAAGTGCTGTTGAGATTTAGACTTTTTTTTGCTGAGCTTTTGAGAAGAAAGATCACATACCTCTATGTGCTCCTGGAGGAAGAGTGCAAGACTTATCAAAGTAGAGGAGAATCCTGCTTCGGACCTCGAGAAGGCCTTTTCAAACATCAAGGCTAAGGTTGTAAGGTTCTTCTGTTATTTTAAGATTAATACAATCAAGTTTTGTTTTTCTCAATAAATTGTCATTCGATTGTTTATTTCAATAAGCTGTCGTTTGATCGTTTATTTCTTAGATTCCTTGATCACTATGATAGGTATGTCTTATAATTATTTGTTAAACAGGTGTTATTTAATATTTTCTTGTTTATGATTGCAGGTTGACAAAAGGCGACACTTTGTTGCGACAAAAGACGAAACTTGTTGTGAGGAAAGAACTCTTGTTGCGACGAAAGGATTATTGTTGCAACGGAAGAAATCTTGTTGCGACGGAAGGATTCTTGTTGCGACGTAAGGATTCTTGTTATGACAGAAGAACTCTTGTTGCGACGGAAGGATTATTGATGCGACAGAAGCACTACGACCGGAAATAAGCATTTGGATCTAAGGTAGGATCGACACCTTCATAACATTTATTTGTAAAACAAATATATTTAGAGAAAGACAAACTTAGTTGTTTGTTTGTTGCTAGATTGTCTTCTGACACTAGGGAGATCAATCTTGTCCGCAAGATCGATTTATCCGGCCAACAAGGAGGCTACTTGAAAATTTATGATACTGGGTAGCAGGAGGCTTGGCTGCGCTGGTTACTCTTGAAAGAGTTTGGCCATCACTTGGCATACACTCTTCCTAAGAGTAGGAGGATGGAGGAGAGATGGCAGGATACTTGCATCATTGGGAAACATAGAGTATGGATGCATGGTGTTGATATGATACACATATCATTCATTGTGTCTTCATCACATGAGTTGTATGATGGAAGTATGGGGAGGCAGCAAAATGTTTTTTTGCTTTGCTTATTCTTGGGAGAGCAAGAGCAGATTTTCTCTCACACTTTGCATGATGTTGCAGAAGGAGGAGATGGAATTATTTCCTTGGCTTTTGATGATAGAGAGGCACTTCCACCTTGGGAGGAACTTCTTATGTATTGCAGCATTATGGGAGATATCTTTGACAAGGATCATGTCAAAGAATGGAGCTATGAGTTGGCCAGAGACTGTTTGCAAGAGCCAACAATGCTGTCATTTGAGAGCTTTGGGTTATTGATGGAGTTTCCCTAGGATCACTTCACACTTGATGCACTTGGAGGGAAAAGAGGAGATGAGATTGATGGAGTAGTGGATGGAGACATCTATTACATTGGTATGACCTCACTTGCTATGATCTTCTTGACTTGGATTTCCAAGTATAAGGAGGGTGATCTTTATGAAACACATGGTTCAATTCTCTTCTGGGGAATGTACCATAGTACTATGGAGGGATCATTAATCATATTGATTTCAAAACATGGTAAGAATATTGTTTTGGATTATCTAACACAAAATTTTGATGCTCTTACCATTCATATTCAGTGCATTGCTCCATAAAAGGGCAAGTTTTTCACTGGGCTCCATGGACAAAATTGGGCCAATTTGTATGATGGAGACAACCATATTTTGTATGACCTTGGGAAAGTGTTTTATTTCATGTGTGATCAGTTGATATGCTCAGCCAATTTCTATATATCAGTAGATATCATGACATACATAACTATCCATGTAATACAAAACAACTTGCCATGTACTTTCCTTAAGCAGCAGTTTGAAAAATTGCGTTGACACTATTGGGGAAGTTGTTGGTACCTTCTTGCACCACATGAAACCTTCAGAATTTTCTTCATTTTATTTCTGATCATGACTTAATTTTCTGATATGGATTTTATTTTTATTGGAAGCATGATTATGAGAAAGACACATGAGTTGGATGTGTCCTTGAGTGGGGAGAATTCCCACATTTTCTGCACTACATGTTCTAATGGGAGCATGGGAGGAGATATGGCCACCACATATATCTATTTGTTTTTCTTTTAGGTGAGCCATGACATTGACATTCATCCATTTTACAGCCATCAGCAAGTGCTTGATCATGTATTATTGTTACTTTCAGCCATTTACTATCCATTAGTAAATGTGATGGATCTTGTACATTGCTTGCCATGTAATTTTCTGAAGTTGCAGTGGATGAAACTGTGTCATGTCCTCTTGATATATGGTTTGTGTCATGCGCTATCATGTAAAATTTGTAGCAAACTTCCCATTGGGATAATCTATGATGATCTTGTCCTATTCATCATGGATGAAACATTTTGGGCCAGTTTGTTCTTCATTGTCGAGGGAGAACTCTTTGGAGGATTTTTCTTCACTTTGCCATTTGAGGGAAATATTTTTGCAACCTAGGATCAGCACACACTCTACACTTATTATGAGTGGAGAGAAGGACAGCATGGGGTAAGCTATAATGTGTGCCAAGTTCATATTTTCAGCCCACCTTCATTTCCAGAGCTTGAGGTGGAAGGAGATTACCAAGAGTTTCCATGTTGGGAGGTGACTCATTTTGTTTGGATGATTTCTTGGGGATGGAGGATCCACATGGGGAATATGTTCCACATCAATTTTTGACTCCATGCCTTGAGTGGAGACTTTCCATTTCTATCCTTGCAGTTGCTTGAGGACAAGCAACATTTGGGAGGGGAGGACTGTAATATTCCAAATTTTTCCTTCAATAAATTGGAATATTAATTTTGTCTATTTTCACTTAGGAGATAAATAATTGGGTGAGAAGGCCCATTCATAATAAAAACGTGGATAAAATCCCTCTAGTATGAAAATGGATCAGCCTTGGAACTAGATTTCACACCCTCATGTGTGAAAGGAGACATTTGCAAAGAGGCTTGGTTAAGTTTGACCAAGTCAAATAGCGTTAGGTATGAGGTGGAAAGCACTACATGGGACAGTGCATAGATAGAGGAGGGAATATTCCTTGAAGGAGGAAACCCTAATAGAATGGGGCCCATGGAGAGGGAGCTCTCATGTGTTTAAAAGGAGGGCAAGGCAGCCTTTGTTATTCATGCTTATGATTATTGATTTCATGTCTATTCAGACATTGTGCATTCTTTTGTTGTTTAGCAAGAATTGCCGGGGAATTCATGTTTAGGATTCCTCCTCCTTTATTGAGAAGCCTATTGAAGGAGTTGTAATGATTTGTATCACATCTCGGCTTGAGGCCAAGCATCCTCCATCAAGACAACGTTATTTCTGCAGCAAAATAATACTGTGTTGCTGGGTGTTGCAGTGAGTAGTTACAACACCTCTTCCATTGCTTGTTTTTCAAAGGGAGAGTCTGTCTTTCCTTTGGAGGATTATTTTGGAAGATTTGGAGCTTATTTTTAGATCTTGGCACTTGGCCACTTCATTCTATTCCACCTACAACATAGTGTTTGGTCAATTTAGTGTGTCCTAAATTGCTACATTAATTTATCAATCCGGGATTCGTAAGCTGATGAAGTGCGGCGCACTATATGTGCAAGATAACCTATTTCTTAATTTTTTGTCGTTTTTGGTTTTCTAATGTGAGATGGAAATTCTAAAACAAGTATGGTTATGATTGTTCAAGGAAATGATATCCTCTATAATGATTTACCAACTTGAAACTTAAAAAGGAATTTGAAACATACAATGACAAAACTTGAAAGGAAATGAAAATGTGTTGCTGAAATGAAAAGGTGCTGCTAGTCTAATAAATCAAAACAGTGAACTATTGAGCATGAAAACCAAACTATTCTTGCTGCTGTCTAAACACAAAAGAAACTATGCTTAAAGAAATCCAAAATTGCAATAAAGTAAATCTAAATCAAATTACATCAACTTGTCTTCTGATCCCTCATCATTAGTCCAGCTATGATTTTCGGAAGTAACCATAAACAACTTGAGTAACTGATATCTAACTTGAAGAAAGTAAACTAATATCAAACCACACATTCATAATTCAATCCCTCACCATCAGTCCAGCTGTGGCTTTCGGAGGTAACTGAAGATGTCATGCACAATTTAATATTTCTAACTTGCAGAAAGGAAACTAATATCAAAATACACATTTCATAATACAATCCCTCACCATCAGTCCAGCTGTGGCTTTCGGAGGCAACTGAAGATGTTATGAGCAGTTTAATATATCTAAATTTAACTACTGAAGCAAATGAGCAAAAATGAATTAAACAAAGCAGTACTGAAATTAAACAGAAACTAAGAAAAACAAATTAGCAGCAGAACAATGTTAATTCCATGTCATTAGTCAAAAAGTTATGCAAATGCCCGGGCTGCCTATTTATAACCTGAAACAAGAACACTGATCAGTTATCAATAATATAAAACATGAAAGACAAAAGTAAAATGGAAAGCATGAAAGATTATAAACAGAAATGAAGCATATATACCATGAAAGATGCAATGTATAAACATGTGAATGGATTATGGCACAATGAGCTTTAAAGAAATAAAAAAAGAACTATACAATAATGCACAGAACCTTGGTGAGTGCAGGGGCCCTATACACTAGCCTTGGCAACAATCTTCAAGTACGAATTACGTTTGGAAACAGAGTCTTCTTATATTAAAATGCAGTCATAACAGAAAGGTGATATTACGGCACAGTGGCAGCGTAATTACATTACAGAGCAGACTAATAAAAACTAACAGAGACTAATCTAATATGCGTATGCAAACGCGTTATTTATAACAAAGGAAATATAACTGACTCCTAAAGTTTATGCTGATGGAGAACATGTAGACCATTACGTCCACAGATCTAGGATCATGGCCGTATTGAAGAGTAAATCTATGAGGAGTGGATGTTTGAATTCGGCTATGGGGCCATGTACAGATGTTGATTTGTCTTCCGCAATCCAGAAACGGCCATATAGATCTCCACGTGACACGAAACAGAGTCCTGTCACCGTGGAACTCTACGGTTGACTTCCATTTGGCCACCTTTGACTGCAGCCTCCCTAGATGAATTTTCTCGAGCCAATAGGACACGATCCATGTCCACATCATTTCTGACTTGCCCATGTGGCTCGTTTCTCCTGAAGACACCTGTAACATAGAGTTTCACAAAATGGCTGCGGAAAGTTGCAGCAGCTGCGGAAAGTGGCAAGATTCCGCAGCTAAATGAACAAAATCTAAATCAAACAGTAGACACAAAAATATAGTTAAAAACCATGTTAGATGCTCTTTTGCAATTAACATACAATGATATTGACAACTTGGGAGGTTCAGGTGAGTGAAAAAGGTATAGAAAAGTGTATGGAAAAGATGCAGAATTGAGACTCAACATACCCCCACCGTGAAGGTGTTGCATGTCCTCATGCAACCAAAATTTTGATATTCCTTCCTTAGTTCATGTGCCTTGACACTTCAGCCAGCACATCCAATCCTCTCCTCCTCTTCCTTGGTGCTGCCAACATTCTGGGTTTCTTCATTAAGCACCTAAATTTGATATTAACCAGTGCTCTGCTTAACTTTTGGCATTTCCTTTTCAATTTCTTGTTCTTCTTCTGCCATATTCCCAGATGTAGCATGGTATTATCATGAATGATTTTGTCCAATTTACCTTGTTCCTTCAATGTCTCATTTTCATTTTTAATGTGTTTTTTTTAAAAGCTCTAGCTCAAAAACTTCCTGTTTTAGTGATTGGACTAAATCATCCTGTACTGTGTGAGGCTGAATGGACGAAGTACTGGGACTGGTAGCTGCTTTTTCCAAAGATTCTATATAATCATATACTTCTTGTTGCTTGGGGTCTATTTCAGGTGTCATTTTTATTGGGCTGTCCCCAAAATGTTGTGAAGGAGAGTTATCTTCAAAATCTGGCTGAGAAGGGCTCACATCAACATCTTGCTGAGAATGGGATGGACTATGTTCAATGTCTGACTGAGAATGAAATGAACCAGGTTCACTAACTGACTGAGATGGACTATGGTCAGCCGGGGACTGTTCAGATGTTTCCTCTCTCAAATCAATGAAATGAGGACCCTCCATTTGTGTTTTCCGCAATTTCCCCTTAAGTCTGGAACTTCTTCTCACACGCTGTGGACCACTGTCCTTTTGCTTTTGTTTCCCTTTCTCTGTCTTCTTGGCCATAGATGACTGTTTTTGAAGATAAACTAATCTTTCAGATAACATTTTATGATCTTCTTCAGAAGAAGAAGGAGTTTGATGTATAGCCTCAATAGTTTTTCTCTCTTTTGGTGTTATTGGCTTTTTACCCTTAGTTTCTTTCTTCTTCCTCTTTGACAGTCTCTCTTCCCTATCAGTTCTTTCAATTGTAGTAGTAGGAGTATTTTGAATTTCATCATTTGTTCTCATTTTCCTACTCCTTCTTGATATGCTACCTTCAAGAATTTCTTGAGTAGGAGTACTTTGGGTTTCATCATTTGTTCTTTTTCTCCTACTCCTTCTTGATGTGCTACCTTCAGGAATTTCCTGAGGTTCCTCAAAGAAATTTCTAATCAAAAATTGTTCCCATGTGTCTTTCTTCTCCTTTAACTCTTTTTCAATCAAAATTTTTACAAGACCGTGGTGATATAGATGTGGTTCTACATCCCCTAAATGCTTCTGAACAATGACATACATTTTCTTCAAACTATTTAATAGAAAATATGGGAGATTGAGAGTTTGATTATCTAGAAAATTCATCAGCAATCTGGTATGGTACATATACATGGACCCAAAATGGCCTTCACAGGTAATGAATTTTTGAACAACTAGCAACAAAGTAGCCCATTCCTCTTTCAATGCATGAACATGAATTCCTCTTTTAAAAATAGTTATGTCCATACCTTGGTTTCGTAAGATTGTTCTCCAGGCTTCATCACTAATGCTTTTATTCTTAAACCAATGCTCACCCTCTTGAGGAAGTTCCGTGGCAGATGCTATAGATGCCTCATTCACCGCAAACTTAAGGTCTCCAATCTCTACTTCCAGGCCATTGAACGACCTTGCGAATGCTTTTGTCACTTCTTTATGATAACCTCTGAATTTTTGGATAAACCGCAACCACTTTGCTTTCTTCAATATATCCCTTACTTGCGGATATCCATCCATGAAATTAGGTCCTTCCGGTTCTGCTCTTAGCAATTTACCCATTCTTCTTTCTGCTCTTCACAAATTTGCTTGCGTAAGGGTTTAATGGAAATAGAACGGCTGAATGCACGGAGATGAGCACAATGACTGTAGGTAGATATCAAAGAGTGGATATACAGGCTGTAGCGTAATGAGAACGAAGTGGAGTGAGACAGAACAGAGAGGGGTTTCGTGAGCACGGCAGAGACACGGCTGTGAGATTAACAGAACAAATAGGAGGAGTATAACACATCCGACAATGTTTTGAAATTTGGTGGTTGCAAAATAAATGTGAGCACGTTTAAACAACGGCTATGGATTTATGCGGCTGTAAGAGTCCGTGGTCAAATCAACTACGTCTCATTATCATCGATGGAATATTGGAGTATGAGTGAAGATCGGGGTTTAATTATGGAACCGTTTGAGAATGAATGCGGGAGGATCATATGGAGATCGTGAAAGGGTTACGGGAGTTGTCAATATAATCATTGCACATCATGGATGGAGCTTATGGTTTAGAACTATATAAAAATGTGTTTTCAATGCTATTTGAAATGAATTTCACTCATACCTTGGAATCTTTTCCTTTTTCCTTGGTCTTCAATTTGTTGCTCTTCATTGGTATCTTGAATGCTCCATGCCTTTATTTTTTTGGTCCTCTCACCTGCATTTAATTTCATGATTATGGAAATAACATCTGGCTGTACATTCTTTTGAAAACAGAGTTGTAGCTGCGGAATCTGCTTCTGGCTGCGAAAATTGGTGTCAGCTGCGGAAACAGATGTCAACTGTGGAAACTGACACAACTATTATTTGGATGAATGGAGATGAACAGATGACAAATTACCAGATGGAAACGGTCATGAAAAAGAATTTTTTTGATGAAATGGAATAAAACAGATAAAATGAAGTGGAATGGAGTGAAATGAAATGGAATGAAGTGGAATGGAATGGAGTGGGTGATCACAAGACTTGTGAAATGAAAGAGAGAGATTTTTTTTTTGGAAAATATAGGGTGTCAGGTGTTCCTGATTTTCACCCAATATTTTCTGTATAAGACTGCCAATCAGTGATTGGTTTTCAGGCTTATACAAATTTTTTTATTTTTATTTTTTATTTTATTTTATTTTATTTTTTTTTTAAACTGAAAAGAAAAAAAGCTAGGTTGGTGGAGAAGAAGAATTCTTCTGTACCAGCCTGATTGCAGAATTTTCTTGAAACATTTTGACAAAATCCTCTTTTGAGAGTGACTTATGATAAACTTTCAATCTATGGCCATTCACAATAAGAGGGGTTTGAAACTCATCAATGGTCTTGATTCTTACCGCTCCATTGTTAAAGATCTTGTCAATCTCATATGGCCCAAGCCAATGAGTCTGAAATTTTCCTTGGAAATCTTTAAACTTGGAATCAAATAACAATGCCCAATCTCCTTCTTGAAACTTCTTCTCTTTGATGTACTTGTCATGCCATTTAGCTCTTTGATATTGAACTAGATCAGTTCTTAGAATTGCCTCTTGTCCGATCTCATCTAGCTCATTCAATTGCTCCATTCTATGCTTTTGGGCTTCTGATAAGTCCATCCCCAACTAAACTGCTATCTTGAAGGTCTTGACTTGGAACTCAATGGGGAGCAAGACTTCTTTCCCATAAACAAGTTCATAGGGAGAATGTCTTGTTGTATTTCTCCATGTAGTTCTATAGGCCCACAAGGCTTCAGGAAGCCTTTCTGCCCAATCTCTTCTATGTAGATGAACAGTTTTGGTGATGATACTTTCAAGAACTTTGTTTGTGGACTCCACTTGACCATTTGCTTGCGGATGGTAAGGAGTAGATCTTCTGTGCTTGATTTTGTATTCTTCTATCAATTTCTCCACCAAGTTGGATGTGAATTGGCTTCCTTGATCTATCACAATTTCTCTTGGAACACCAAAGCGAGTAAAAATATCCTCATAAAGAAAATGAACAACTGAATTTTCAGTAGCAGATACTAATGCTTTGGCTTCTACCCATTTAGTAACATAATCAGTACAAACCAATATATACTTCTTTTGCTTAGATGGTGGATTAATAGGTCCAATGAAATCTAAAGCCCATTTCTCAAAGGGTTCAATGAGTACCTGTGTTTGCAATGGCATTTCATTTGAAAGGGTAGGTTTCCCTACTCTTTGGCAGCTATCACACCTTTTGACATATTGTTTTGCATCTTTGAAGAGAGAAGGCCAATAATATCCCAAGGAAAGGATTTTATAGGCCGTCCTTTGTCCGCAAAGTGTCCGCCGCATGGTTCATCATGACATGCCTTAAGAATATCAGGCATTTCATCTTCCCTGACACATCTTCTGATCACAAGATCTGGCCCTGTTTTAAACAATTCGTTAGAAATCCATGAATATTTTGAACTCTCCCGAATAATTTTTCGTTTTTCACTTGGAAATAAATGTGAAGGTAGTTTCCCTGTAACCAAATAGTTAGCAATATCTGCATACCAAGGAGTCTTAATAGTTACCGCAAACAAGTATTCATCAGGAAACTTATCCTCTACAGGAGAATCTTCTTTAGTATTCTGAATCCTAGACAAGAAATCAGCTACTGTATTTTGTTTTCCCGGTCTATCCAACACAGTAATATTGAATTCTTGCAAAAGTAAGAGCCATCTTGTCACTCTGCCATTAGTAACAGGTTTGTTCATTAAATATCTAATTGCAAAATGGTCAGTATGAATAAAAGTTTCATAGCATGTTATGTAATGTCTAAACTTATTAATTGCATGAACAACAGCTAAAAACTCTTTTTCAGTCACAGTATAATTCAACTCTGTGGGAGTCAAATTTTTACTGGTATAATAAATGGCATAAGGAACTAGATCTTTTTGACCCAACACAGCTCCTAGAGCTGTATCTGAAGCATCCATAGAAATATGGAAAGGGAGTTTCCAATTTGGTCCTCTCAAGATAGGTGCTTCAGATATTCTTGTTTTCAAAGTTTCAAAAGCTGATTGACAATCAGGATCCCATTTGAATTCACAGTCTTTTGTAAGCAATTTGAAGAGTGGAGATGAAATTTTAGTGAAGTTTTCTATAAATCTTCTATAGTAACCAGTAAATCCTAGAAAACTTCTAACATCTCTTTGACAATTTGGAATAGGTAACTCGGAGATGACTTCAACTTTTGATCTATCAACCTTAATCCCATCTCCTGAAATATGATGTCCTAAAACAATCCCTTCAGTAAACATCATAAAGCATTTTTCATGGCTTAATGAAAGGTTTATTTCTTTACATCTTATAAGAACTTTTTCCAAATTTTCTAATGCCTCTTCAAATGAATTACCATAAACTGTAAAATCATCCATATAAACCTCTACACAATCATGGATTAGATCAGAAAAAATTCCTAGTACTGCTCTTTGGAATGTTGCATGTGCATTACATAACCCAAAAGGAAGCACTCGGTAGGCAAAAGTTCCCCATGGACAAGTAAATGTGGTCTTATCTTGATCTTCAGGTGCTACCTGAATTTGATGATAGCCACTAAAACCATCCAAAAATGAAAAGTACTTTTTACCTGCTAATGTATCTAATACCTGATCAATAAAAGGCAAAGGAAAGTGATCCTTCAAAGTTGCTTTGTTAAATTCCCTGTAATCAATGCATACCCTCCATTTACCATTCTTTTTAGGCACTATAACCAAAGGAGAAACCCATCGGCTATCTGAAATTGGATAAATGAAGTTTACATTGAGAAGTTTTTGGAGCTCTTCTTTCACTATCTCCCTAAGATTTGGATTCATCCTTCTTTGAGGTTGTCTGATTGGTCTACTGTTTTTCTCAATATAGATATGATGGATGCAAGTCTTAGGATCAATACCTTTCATGTCAGTATACTCCCATGCAAATGCAGTAGAATGTTTTTGCAAGATTTTGGTTAGTTCTTCTTGTTGTGACTTTTCCAAATGTTTGTTGATATTCAATGTTTTTCCTGGAAAAATCTCAATAGTAGAACTAGCAAAATCTTCCATAGAGTAAAGAGACATTTGTCTTGATGATAAATATTCTATGTCAGATTCCAACTGAAATTGTGTGGGGTCATATTCTGAAGATGTCTCAAAATTTTCTAATGTGTTCAGAATTTGACTATCCTCACTAATTTCCGAAATGGTAAAGACAAGTTGTATAATGTCCTCATCATCGACCCATTCATTGTCTCCTACTTCTGTAATTGCTTTTGCTGGAGGATACAAATTGAA
Organism: Pinus albicaulis; assembly: GCA_034641835.2. Taxonomy (NCBI): domain Eukaryota; kingdom Viridiplantae; phylum Streptophyta; class Pinopsida; order Pinales; family Pinaceae; genus Pinus; species Pinus albicaulis. The sequence continues at coordinate 477,298,137 of CM076579.1, read as the reverse complement.
TTTCTTTGTCGAATTACCATTAGAAATGTACATGTCCCCAGATCTACAACTAATAAAAGCATCAGCTGTGGCTAGCCAAGGTCTTCCTAAAATAAGTGGGTGCCCTCCCAGATTACTCTTGGGAGTCAAAATCATAAAATCTACTGGATATTCCCAAGAATCTAAGGAGACTGAAATATCTTCTAATACACCATCTGGTTTAATAATTGATCGATCTGCAAGTTGCAGTAGAGTAGGTGTAAAAAGAAGGTTAGGAAGTTTTAGCTGGTCCATAGTCTGTCTACTCATAATGTTGATAGCAGCCCCTAAGTCAATCAATGTGTTTGGAATTTCTATCCCATTTATATGTGTCTTGACAATTGGACTTCCTGGATCTACATACTTCTGCATGGTAATTTTTCCCATCATAATATCCGCAATCTTTCCTACCAGGTGGATTCTTCTTGTGTCTTTTAGTTTCCTTCCTGGTCTTTTGAAACTCAACTCCTTTATTGTTTTTGCTAGAATAGGAATCTCTCGAATGGCTTGTAACAAGGGAATCTTGATACAAACATTCTTCAATTCATCTAGAAAGTCATAGTTAGGCAATAAGATTTGTTTTTCCACCCCCTTGTCAATTTGTAGTCTTTCAGGAAAAGGAGGTGTAGATAAAGATGCAGGTTGCTCAACTATAGGAGTTGTGGGGGTTAACTTTTCTTTTTCTTTTTGAATGCTTGAATTTTGAAGAGATGCTTCCTTAGAACCCTTATTGACTTGAAGAGAATCCTCCTCAGAGGTATCTTGCTCTTGAATATCTATAGAAGGTTTTTCTAAAACTCTACCAGATCTGAGTTGTACATCGTTGAGAGGGACAATCATATAGGTAGGAAATTGTTGTCCTTCTACCATGTAAGTATTCTGAGGATTTTTATTGTTAGGATTTGGCAATGGCTGAGCTGGAAGTTGATTTGTCTTTTGTTGGTATGGGAGCATGAGTTGAGGAATTGGATTTTGTTGAGAAGGTTGTTGTTGTGGAAATGGCAATGAAAGTTGTGGATTTGGGTTTGGAAGTTGTGGAGCTTGTTGATTTTGAAAAGATGGAGGATATTGATAAAATTGAGCAAATCTCCCATAAGGATTTTGCATCCCTTGTACCCATGGCTAATATGGATTTTGATGTTGGGGCCAAGGGTGTTGCCAAGGATTCCAATTTGGTGGGTTTGAAGATTCATAGGGTTGTTAAACCCTTGAGTTTGTTGTCCCTGCCAAGGTCTTCTTGCAACAAAACAGAGAGATTCTACTGAATTTGGGTCTTCTTGAAAAACAACTTTGAGTCCAGGAATTGAAGGAAAATCCTTGATCTCATGATTCTCTGAGCAAATCATACATGTTTCTACAACTTTTGCATCCAAGGGACATTCCCTTAAAGCGTGTTTCTTCCTACATTTCGGACAAAAGATGGCTAGAGCATCTGTTTCTTCTTTCTGCTTGTTTTGGATTTTAAGGGTGTCTAGTTGTTCACTAAGGCTTCCTAAGATATCAGTTTTGAACTCATAAAGCATATTACCAATCTCTGCCCTACTTACTGATCCAGTTGCAGATTTGTTAGCCCTAATAAGAGAAGGATCCCTAGGCCCTTTTCCTGTTTTAGATTTTCCTCTTGAGAGATGGACAAATAGTTCTGTTATATCACAAAGTGGAAGTTGAGAAATTTCTCCTTTCCCCATCATGTTTAAAATATCTATCCATTCATCTCTAATGGCTTTTAATATGAGGGCTTTCAAGGTTTCATCATCTAAGTTGCTCATGTTTTCTCTTTTCAAGTTGTATTGAAATCTTTCAAGTAAATCTTCCAAGTTTTCATCTTCTTTTTGCATCATTTTGAATACCTCATCCTTGTGATTGGTGGGCATACAATAGTCCAAGTATCTATCCAAAAATGTTTGTTTCATATCATTCCAAGTCCTAATAAATTGAGTAGCTAATCCCATGAACCATTTCAAAGCAGCTCCCTTCAAAGTTGAAGGAAACAGTTTGAGTTTTTTAGAGTCTTCCATATAGTCATAGGTTCGGCACACGACTTCAAACTCAAACAGAAATGTTTCAGGATCCTCACTTCGCAATCCATAAAAGTTGGGGAGGATAGATGGTGAGATATTTTTCATCGTTGTATGAGTTTCCTCATCAACTATAGGGAATCCAAACAAGTTGTCTCCTTCCCTATTTCTTCCATTATTACCTTCACCTCCACCATTGTTGTCTCCATTGTTTCCTCCTCCTCTACCTCTACCTCTACCTCCAAATCCATCTATTATTTCCTCTGCCATGATAGTTTCTTTAGAGTCCTTAAAGTCCTCTAGTTCTTCTATCAAGGGAGGATGAGAGGAAGTCTCTTCCTTTTCTAAATGAGATTTAGTAGGTGGTATAGGAGAATCCTCTAATTCAACTGCTCCTTGAATTCCAAAAATCTTAAGGCTAGGGGTAGATGGTGGTGAATCTTGTCTATGCCTTGAAGAAGATGGAGTTGTGAAAATCGAACTCTTGGCTTTAGCTATAAACCTTCCCCTAGAATCTCTTGCTCTATGCATGTCATTTTTTATTTTTTTTTTAAAAGTTGGGCTAATAATCCTCTTTCTGATCTTCCAAGTCACACTAGGTGCAAGAAGAGAGCATACTTAAGAAATTACTGAACCAATAACTCTCTTTTCTGATCCTCCATATCACACTAGGTGCAAGAGGAGAGCATACTTCAAGAAGTTATCAAGTTTTCCCTTCTTTTATTATTTTGTTTTTTTTTTTTAAGAAATTGGCTACCTAGTTACACTTCCCCGGCAACGACACCAAAATGTTTGGTCAATTTAGTGTGTCCTAAATTGCTACATTAATTTATCAATCCGGGATTCGTAAGCTGATGAAGTGTGGCGCACTATATGTGCAAGATAACCTATTTCTTAACTTTTTGTCGTTTTTGGTTTTCTAAGGTGAGATGGAGATTCTAAAATAAAAACAAGTATGGTTATGTTTGTTCAAGGAAATGATATCCTCTATAATGATTTACCAACTTGAAACTTAAAAAGGAATTTGAAACATATAATGACAAAACTTGAAAGGAAATGAAAATGTGCTGCTGAAATGAAAAGGTGCTGCTAGTCTAATAAATCAAAACAATGAACTATTGAGCATGAAAACCAAACTATTATTGCTGCTGTCTAAACACAAAAGAAACTATGCTTAAAGAAATCCAAAATTGCAACAAAGTAAATGTAAATCAAATTACATCAACTTGTCTTCTGATCCCTCATCATTAGTCCAACTATGATTTTCGGAAGTAACCATAAACAACTTGAGTAACTGATATCTAACTTGCAGAAAGTAAACTAATATCAAACCACACATTCATAATTCAATCCCTCACCATCAGTCCAGCTGTGGCTTTCGGAGGTAACTCAAGATGTCATGCACAATTTAATATTTCTAACTTGCAGAAAGGAAACTAATATCAAACTACACATCCATAATTCAATCCCTCACCATCAGTCCAGCTGTGGCTTTCGGAGGCAACTGAAGATGTTATGAGCAATTTAATATATCTAACTTGCATAAAGGAAACTAATATCAAACTACACATTTCATAATACAATCCCTCACCATCAGTCCAGCTGTGGCTTTCGGAGGCAACTGAAGATGTTATGAGCAGTTTAATATATCTAAATTTAACTACTGAAGCAAATGAGCAAAACTGAATTAAACAAAGCAGTACTGAAATTAAACAGAAACTAAGAAAAACAAATTAGTAGCAGAACAATGTTAATTCCATGTCATTAGTCAAAAAGTTATGCAAATGCCCGGGCTGCCTATTTATAACTTGAAACAAGAACACTGATCAGTTATCAATAATATAAAACATGAAAGACAGAAGTAAAATGGAAAGCATGAAAGATTATAAACAGAAATGAAGCATATATACCATGAAAGATGCAATGTATAAACATGTGAATGGATTATGGCACAATGAGCTTTAAAGAAATAAAACAAGAACTATACAATAATGCACAGAACCTTGGCGAGTGCAGGGGCCCTTTACACCAGCCTTGGCAACAATATTCAAGTACGAATTACGTTTGGAAACAGAGACTTCTTATATTAAAATGCAATCATAACAGAAAGGTGATATTACGGCACAGTGGCAGTGTAATTACATTACAGAGCAGACTAATAAAAACTAACAGAGACTAATCTAATATGCGTATGCAAACACGTTATTTATAACAAAAGAAATATAACTCACTCCTAAATTTTATGCTGATGGAGAACACGTAGACCATTACGTCCACAGATCTAGGATCATGGCCGTATTGAAGAGTAAATCTATGAGGAGTGGATGTTTGAATTTGGCTATGGAGCCGTGTACAGATGTTGATTTGTCCCCCGCAACTCAGAAACGACCATATAGATCTCCATGTGACACGAAACAGAGTCCTGTCACCGTGGAACTCTACGGTTGACTTCCATTTGGCCACCTTTGATTGCAGCCTCCCTAGATGAATTTGCTCGAGCCAATAGGACACGATCCATGTCCACATCATTTCTGACTTGCCCATGTGGCTCGTTTTTCCTGTAGACACCTGTAACATAGAGTTTCACAAAATGGTTGCGGAAAGTTGCAGCAGCTGCGGAAAGTGGCAAGATTCCGCAGCTAGATGAACAAAATCTAAATCAAACAGCAGACACAAAAATATAGTTAAAAACCATGTTAGATGCTCTTTTGAAATTAATATACAATGATATTGACAACTTGGGAGGTTCAGGTGGATGAAAAAGGTATAGAAAAGTGTATGGAAAAGATGCAGATTTGAGACTCAACACATAGTTACCCTCTTAGACTGCGTTATTTTCATGGAGCACTTGCAATGAGGGCTTGCAGTGTTGTTTGGAGGGTGAAATCTCAAGTGTAAATATCAACCTTCCACTTTGGAGATCCATTGGAAGAGGTCTACTTCAGATTGCTTATCATTTCTAGCCTTCTCTATTGAGTTCCAGATTTGAGTTGTAGCAACTACCCAGCAACTCCGACATTTTTTCCATTTTGTGTATTTCAACCAATCCTTTGGAGGATTGATGTATTATTGCTTCTAAGGGTTAGAGCTTTGCTCCCCTAGTGTATTTGAGCCATATCTTGTCATATCTTTCAGTTATCATGTAATATGGAGTAGTACCTTCTATAAACTGCGTCCTCTTAGCCTGGGTTTATGCAGAAATAACAGTGTTCTTCTATTTTCATATACATGTCTTGTTGAGGCTTGCATTGCCTTTCTTGAGTGGATGTTTCCTCAAGAAATTTTACTCTCTTTGCTGCTATAACATTATTTGTTGGCTATTCATATCTTCTTGTCTCACAGCTCATAAAATAACGTTGTATTTCCATTTCTTGCTCAAGAATTGTTGCAGTCCCTCTTCGGGCACTTTCTGAGGACACCTAGTAGTGGGAGATATGTTTAACCACTCTAGAAGGATTTCTTTGGAGCCTCCTCTTGGATTCAGGTCTTAGATGCATTGATCTAAGGGATCCAGGTCCTGGTTTCAAATCCTGTAGTTGCCATTACTGGAAAATGTGTTTTCCAGTCATGCCTAGCTAGCTGTCCCGGATTGGGAATATTACATTTTTACACTTATTGATCATCTAAAAAAGTATTTGCATTCTCTTTCCATTTATATACAGTGAATTTCTCCACAAGAGGGCAAGTTTCTAAAATTGGGCTTCATGGTCTTCCTAAGACCAACATCAGTGGTGGAGATAGCCATTTCTTGTATGGCTTTGGGCAAGTATTTCTCTATTTTTGGTATGCACTGCTGATATAAAATGCCATTTACTACCTCAATGTAGATGAGAAAACATTCAAAACTAGCAAGTGGTTGGGAGGCAACTTGTCACATTATGTTCAAAGATAGCAGGTAGCAAAACTGCACTGTAACCACTTGGAAAACTATTGGCACCATCCAACATTTCACAAAACACTCAGTATTTTTCTCATATTGATGCCATGTTGTGATGATGTTCTATTCACTTTATATGGGATAGTTTGGGCAAGCAAGATTCATAGAACTAAAGAGGGGTTATTTGAGATCTAGTTTCCTTTTTTCCTCTTGAGGGCAACATTATTATAGAACAAAATCAGTAACAGCTCTACACATATCATAAGTGGAGATAGAGACATTGTGGGATAGACAACTTGGTCTATCATGTTCAGCCATACAACCCATCTACATTGTAGGAGCAAGAGATGGAAGGGTTTTTCTATGAGTTACCCCTTTTGAGGATGACCCATTTTGTTTAGATGATAGCTTGGGGATTGGAGCTTCACATGGGAATGAAGGTTCCCAAAATTTTTCAGATTCCATGCTTCAAGAAGGCCTGTAGACATCATATAGTTGCCTCCATGGGTATCCCACTTCTTCATGATAAGAGCCATTTGGGTTTACCACCAAAGGCTAGCATGTACACTTGGGAGGAGCAACTAGGGGACAGATTGATGAGAGAGCATATTGTTTGGTGGAGGAGCTTATCGTATGAGGATGCTACAGGAGGAGGAGAGGAGGATTTGCAGTTATATCCTTGTAGTTGCTTGAGGACAAGCAACATTTGGGAGGGGAGGACTGCAATATTCCAAAATTAGCTTGCAGCTAATTGGAATATTAATTTTTTCTTTTGTCATATAGATAGATGAATAAGTGGGTAGGGAGACCCATAAATCTCTTTAGTAGGAATAAAATCACTCCTAATGTGAATAAGGAGCATCTTAGTAGCTAGATAAAGCACCCTAATGTGTGAATAGAGGTTGGAGCATGTGGATGGGGTCAAGTTTGACCAAATCAACAACGCGGGTATGGGGGGAGTGGATAATCAATGAGAGACAATGCAATGTTAATGGGAGGAAGTTTCCATGAGATTAGTGGCTTTAATGAGTGGGGACCAAGGTGGGAAGGATCACAATGCATATAAGGAATGAGAAGGCAGCCATAGAATCCATGTTGATTATTGTTATGTTTTTGGGTTTGTATGAATTCTTTCACTCTTTAGATGTTTAACGAAGTCTGTTGTGCTGTTTAGCACAAGGGTGTTCCCGAGCAGGAATCCCACCCTCATCCTCGGGGGACTTTGAGTGCCCACTCAGGAGAGATTTGTGAGCTGCATATCCGCATTCTAGCATTCAGGCCAGCTTCGGTCTTCAGCTACATCACAATTTCTTCTAGGGTTGTGTTGAGTTGCAGGGCAAAGGCAGTGGAGGATTGATAGGGCCACTTTCGGTGTTTGTTCTTCAGTGGAGAGGTAGCCTTTCCAATGGGAGGCTAGAAAGGAGGGTTCTTGGGATTTATTTCATCATTTGGCACCAAACCAAGCTATTACCACCCACTAGAATGCAACTTCCCTCTTAGGCTATGTTATTTCAGAGAGCAGTTGTAGTGGTGGTTTCGGTGCTTCATTTGGAGGGTTAGATATTTAGTGTAGGGATCAACCTTTCACTTGGAGGATATATTGGAGGAGATCCATACATTTATATATCAGTTTCAGCCACCTCCTTCTAGTTATTCAGTTGTAATGATTCTTCATCCCTAGGGTTGTGTTTCACTATTTTGTATTTTGTGTATTTCTGGAAACCCTTTCTGGGTTGTCTTGGAAAAGTGTTTGGGAGCATAGATATCCATTCCCGACACTGTATGAACATTGTATTATCAGATCCATACATTTATATTTTCCAGCTACAGTTACATTCTTTTGGATTGCGCTGTATTAGTTCTCCAGCATTTTGTGTAGCAGCTACATTTCATTTTTGGTGCTTTTTGGCATTGGAGGCTTCTCTTGTCTAGCTTGAGGGACTTTTTCTCCAAGATAGCGTACTTATTGGTTGTTTTAATACTTAATACAATGGATCTATATTTGGCTCATGTTTGATGTATTTCTATTCACTGCTATTTTCCATTTTTGTGTTCAATATCACTGCTCTCCAAATTTTGGGATATTACACAGGTATTGCAGGTACCTCATGGAAACATACACAAAGAAGATCGAGCAAAGAGTATAAAAAAAGGAAGCATGAAAAGAACTAAGACTGCACTTAAAAATTGATGATCAAAGTAGCATGAAGACTCCACTATTGAAGACCCTTTGGAGGGTGGAAGCATCGCAATCAAATCATGATAAATAACAAACACAGTGGTAGCCATGTCACCACCAAAGCAAGTCCATGTAATCAATCATTGTCAATCCCAATCATCCCAAATAGTGACGTGTCAAGTTTCATAATATGATGATATGGAAGAAAAAATGTATTATTGTACTTATTTTAAAATACAAATAAGTAGAAGTCCAAGAGTCATATGTAAAATCAAGAGTCATGGAAGTCCAAAGGACATGTAATACCAAAATTCATATGTAATTCTAAAATTCATTTGGAACTTCAAAAGTTGTAGAAGTCCAAAAGTCACTAGAAGTTAGAAACTCAAGGGTCATGAGGATTTGAAAGGTCACTCCTCAATTTATAAATATATCCTCATTTCTCATGTAGCATACGTTTAGCCTTGGATTCTCCCATAAGGCATAAGAGAGATAATTTAGTACTTTTGGGGAGAAAGTAGTGGCTCCAACGCTCCACTATTGAGGCAAGTCATGTTCATTGTATTCATGAATCTTGGGACTTTTACTAAATATTTGAAGCTTTGATGGCCAACACATTTTCACACATGGATTATGGATGTTTGTAAGACTATTATGTGAATGTTCATGGTTCATGTTTGCTTTCACTAGTAATAAGGTAGTTGAGCTATTTCAATTATTTTAGTGCTTATTCTATTGAGGATGTGTTGTAATGGTTATAACGTTCATCATGTTCATGTGGACTATTCTGTTGGATGTTAGATGAAAACTTCATGTTTGTGTGTATCTCTATTAGGGTAGTACTATTACCTCTCTCCTAAAGGCTCACTTTCTTTCCCCTTTGCTGTAGAAGAACCTTGTTGCACTTGCAACTGAACATTCACCAGGAAAAATTGCGTGCTTTTCAAAGGCACCTATGTGATTCCCTCTCTCGCTGAAAGCTAAAGCCAAGGAAAATCCTTAAGAAAATGACATTCAGGTCATGTTTCGGATGGGGCTCTTATCCCAAACAATGTGAGTTCTAGTTGGGACTGCATATTGGGGAGACCCCCTTAAATGTTTTCAGGTATAGCACTTTCAACAGGAGGGGAAGACATACCCATACCCGCTGAGACAACTGAGTACAAAGAATAATGATTCTCCCAACAAAGTGGGTCTACGAAAAATAAATTATAACACATAATGTGTTGGCTTCAATGGGCCAAAAAATGATATATTGAAAGACATAGTCCCATATACATATGCCTGGAACAAAGGGGTTAGCACTAATATAATGAATTTTGTTGAACTAGGTAAATAGGACCAAATTCCTCCATGATGATGAGAGGGGGGGAGGGGGAGATCACAATTGTAGAATCCCCACTGAGCAATGTATGGATTTGAAGATCTAAGTGACCCAACTGAAGGGGGCCTCATGTGATGGCCTCTGCAAACAAAAGAAACTGAGCCCTTCAAATATAATGAAATACATATGACGCTAAATCATACACTAAAAGAGTGGATATTTTCATAGTTTTTCATTTTGAGGATAATTTTTTAATGAAAATATGTATATGATTTTTAATTCAACTCACATTTCAGGTGGACACTCCACCCATTATCACAAATAAAAAATTAGAATGATAACAAACAAGCTCTAACGAGCCTTAAATAGAGATGAATACCAATTAGTTGTTAGGGATTAAATAATAAATTAATCAAGGTGCCCATTAAAGGAGAAGTTCAAGTCAAAAGGTTAAATTGAGAATAAATAAATACATAATTAAAATAGGAAATTTAGCCCAAAAAAAAAAAAAATGAATACTTAAATGAAATAAATAAAATAATTAAAATAAATAAGGGATAATTATAGGTCAACATGGTCAAGAATAGAGGAACTCAAGGATGAAGATAACGAATTAAGGGATGGACCAATATATAAATTTTTTCCTCGGAAAAAAGCGTAATTCTGTTATTAAATTAAGAGAATATAATTACATTTTGTTTATACATGTCAAGCATGTATTCATGTGATAACAAAATTTTGTTGATGCTTCCATATAATAGCATGTTTTGATTTTTTTTTTTTTAAAGATATCAATTATGAGGGAGGTTATAGAGTGTCCACGGAGTGTATGCAATTGATATAAACACAAGACAAATATGCAGGATTGTGTGGACAACCCACTGTTGCTATGTTGATGAAGTAGAAAAACTAGGAAAAAACTTAGAATAAAACCAAGTGTTCTGATCAAAACTGGCTAGTCAGAGCTATCTTCTTTGATGAAGGGGCGATGGTAGAAATAATGTGCCTCACCATTTTGGTGTTATTTTATCAACCATGAACTATGAGCCAATGAAATGCCCTCTTAAAAGAGGTTTTCAGTTGTGGTGTTATGCTCCCTATAAATATGAAAGGTAGAGAAAGATGAGAGAGCAAATTTTAGATGATGTATATCATTCACCAATGGTTGCATCCTTAAGTTATGACATATATGTGTGCCTCTTTCCCAATTGACGGGTATCTAAGTATCCCAAAATATTTGAAGAGAGATTATATTCAGTTCATGCACAAAATTCAGAAGGTAGTTTTTAATACGATCACCAAGACTCATTTTTCTATGGAAGTGGTAATTTTCATCTATGTGTAGAACAACTCCTCCACCACATATTTTCATATCACCCCATGCTACCCTGTCAAAAAAATCCCAAGGCTTGGTTCTGTCAATTTAAGGAGTAGTGGGATTTTTGGTGTGTTGTGTTTCCTTTGGCTTTAGTAAGAAGTAGAACATGGAGAGGGATTGGGTAGTAGTGGTTTCTAGAGGGATCAATCAATCGTTAAAGATAGCCTTGTTTCTTGAAATCCATATGTCCCATCTTGAGAGGAGGAGAAGAACGATGAAGTCTTTGACATCCCTGTTGTTGTACCATATCTTCTAGGCCTCCATAAGATTCATTCTAGACCAAGTGCATATTCGGTCAAGTTTGAATGTGAAGAAGCTTCAAAGAGCATCGGAGTAAGGAAAATCTATTAGCAGGTGGGAAAGTAATTCCTCTACAATTGTTCATATGTTGCACCAACCATGCCCCTCTTTTTTTGTCTCGTGCACAAGAAATTATAGGCGGGGATTTTGTTTTCCAAAGTGAACCAGATGAATAGTCTAGATTTGGCTGGGAATTTGAGCTATTATATATTCCTTCACAAATCCTCCTTTAATTCTGATAATCAATCTATAATGAGGGCAAGGTAACCTTCTTTGGGAGTGTAGTTCATTGAGGGAAAACATATCCATACCGATTCATCTAGGTCATTTGTGATGAAAATGTGGGCCTCTCTGAGGGATTGGATATATGTATAGAAATTTATTTTTCATCCCTATGGAAAGTTGAGTTTGATTCTAGTGAGCCACGATTAATCTTTGAATGGATGTTGTAGAGGAGTTACTATCCGATTGAGGGTAGAGCCCTTGTCATGTAGAACAGATATGAGATCCTTTGGGAGACAACAAGCTTTTTTTATTTCAATACATTGATCCAATCCCAATAAAATATGTGTTCCCTCCACCGCCTTCTAGGCTAGGCCATTTTCAATGAGGGGGGAGTAGGAAATAATGACCCTCCAAATGATAGCTGCATTATGTATGTTATTACTGTTTCTTCGAATCTAGTATTCAAGGGACATGGGGAAAATATATTTTTTGTATACCACTAAAGTCCATAAAATATGAGTAGAGATAATTAACCAACCCACCTTTTCTTCCAACACTTAGGAGAAGTATGGTACGTGTTTTAAGCCCGAACTGCCCCATGCCTTGGGCATGGAAATATTTTCCCATTTTACCCAGGGAAAGGAAAACTTCTTTGAAGAACCATCCCATAAAAAATATTGTATAACTTTTGAATTATTTTAAGAGTTCCTTTTGGGATCCAGAAAAGTGACATCCAATAGGTTGATATAGCTTCCAGAATGTATTTTATGAGCACTATGCGACCTGATCTATATAGGAAACACATGATCAAGGATTTAAGCCTTTTTTCTATTTTAGCTAGAAGCTATTTCCAATGAGAACTAGTGTGGGATTTTAGTTTGAGGAGGAAGCCCAAATTTTTAAAACCATTCTTCATGTTAGCCAATTTGAAAGGAAAAAAATGTTGGTGGATCCTCAACTCACCTTCACTAAGTTTCAATGGATTTAGGGAGGATTTAAGGTGGTTTGTGACCATACTTGTGCTATATATAAAGAGTTAAATGACGTCTTTGATTTCACTTGAATCTCTTTGCAAGCCATTGCTAAAGATAAGGAAATTTTCAACAAAAAAGAGATGAGTGATATGGAGAGAAAGGGGAAAATTGATTCCTTGTATCCCACTCCTTATGCGAGCTTCCTCCAAGGATATTCCTAGAACCTTGGCTACCAACTAAAAGAGGATGGGTGAGAGAGGGTATCCTTGCCTTAAGCCTTTTTGAGCTCTGAATAATTGGGAGGTACATCCATTTATATGTGTGACAAAATAGGTTGAAGAGATGCATCTAATGATCCATTATGCAAATTCCAGCTTGAAGCCCGAGTGGGTGAGCATGAGATGAATGTAAAACCAACTGTATTTATCAAAGGATTTTTATAGGTTAATTATAAGGATGACACACTTTAGTCAATGTTCTTAAGACAATGGAGGCATTCTTGGGAAACCCATATAGCTCTATGGATTTATATCCCCTCCAAAAAAGTGAATTGTTCCTTGGATATTGAGTTGGAAAGGATGGGCTTGAGACTTTGAGCGATGATTTTGGAAATTAATTTATAAATGCAGTTGCATAGTGATATTGGGTGAAAGTAGTAAAAAATTGAGGGATTTCCAATCTTGGGAATTAAAGCTACGAAAGTGGAATTGAGGGATGGTTGAATATGGATAGTCAATCTAGATTCCTCTATGAAATGGAGAAGGTCTATGCTTAGGATATAAAATAGCTCGAGAAATAATTTATTCAATCACCCATATGGTCCTGAAATTTTATTCCTTTGGAAACTACCCAGGACCTTCTTGAGCTCTTCCATAGATACAACTTCCATGAGGTTTTTTTTGTCGTCTAGATCGAAAAAACTAGGGAAGAAAAGGACCAACCGAACCACCTCTACTATAGAGGTCCCTGGAGGTTCTTTGTAGATAGTACCGAAATTGGTTTTCCATAGATATGAAAAGTCCTCAAAAGATAAGACATTGTTCCTGTTGTTCCTTGAGAAACAATTCTTGGCTGTGTACAAGAATCCGTGCTCAAGACATTAAAGATTATGTCACAAAAATGTATATGTGTGTCTCTGTTTCTTAACCCTTTAAATGTTAGTAATATATTTCCCAAATATCAAATCTTTAGTAGCCATGCAATGCCATATTCCCTTTATATTGAAGTGGACAGATGGAAGACGAAGAAAGAAAAGGATTTTAACTTGTCATGCTGCTTTACACAGAAACTGCCATTATAAAATCCAGAAGAAGTGAAAAACAAATAAGTTAAAGAAGAGGAGCGCCCATTAAGGATATTTAACTCTTAGACATATAAATATCAAGAGACCTGCAGCTCTAATAACTCTACTTTATTCACAGATATGCAAATGAAATGGAAACCAGGAAAACTCTTCAACACAGATGGAATATTGGAAACTTGCAAAACTTCTTTATTCATTCGATATTGCTCAATACAAAATTAACCTTCAAAGGTTCAAAACTCGGAACCTGCTTCCTTCCATAAGATGTCTTTAAATACAATCTGAACCAAAATGGTTTCAGTTATAAAACTGATTCTAACTAACTGTAACTACTTAACTACTTTCTGTAACGGAGGCACATGCCTCGGAAACATTTCATTACATTGCATCACTTGACTTGAAACAAAATAAAAGATGACAACTCCTAATCTAAAGGAACTGATGTTCCTGGAACAGCAGCTGACTCAATGATTTCTTGCGGCTGCATGGTTACTGGTGGCTGCTTGGTTACTGGTTGCTGCTTGGCGGGAAATCCTTTTTCTGTGTCAATAGTGAATTTCTTACATTCCTTCCAGAGCTTGTCTTGAGTTATTGGAGCATTCTTATAACGATGATATTCTACTGTGAAGGCAACAATATGACTGTGAGTGAGGTTACTTGTGCACAACGTTTTCACCATCCACAGCAGAAGGAAATGTCTTTGTAAGAAATTGAATACTGTTTCTCCCTTTAGTATCTGCGTCTTCTCATGTCGGCCATCTGCTCTGCTTTTTGCAAATACCAGTTGATCTTCATACAACTTCCAGGACATAAATTCACCTCCCTCCTTCCAGCATGAGGGCAAACCAGTTCTTATCAACTTATCAAACGAAATGTCAAATTTCTTAACCACCTCTTTAATTACCTGTAGCCGCTTCTCTGATGCTTTCAGAAGGTCGTTTTTAATGATCATTTTGTTTACTTCTTCAGCATAAAAATACCTGTCTTGTATCCCCATCTCTTGCAACTATTCATCTGTTTTGGAATTAAAAAAATTCATGAATCTCTTGGCCCAATTTGATCTTTTGATTGCAGCTGGCTTATCCGATGACAGCTCCTTTTCGTGATCGGCAACAATGTTTTTTCTCTCTGGCAATTACTTTTATGGAGTCCCATTTTGCTTGTATTTCAGAAATGATCTCATTCCAGATGAGATCCTTAGCTTTAATAAGGGAAATATTTCCCTTCAATTTCTCCTTGAGTTCTTTAATTTCTTCTTCAGCTTTATGTAGCTTCTGCTCATTCTCATTTGCCTTTCCTTCCCATCCCTGCATCAATCTAAGAGCTGTGTCTAGTTCATACTGGGCCTGTTTGCAATCTCTCTCCGCCATTTTTAACTCTGTATTCAGTTGAGCAACTTGGGCTTGTGGGTCGGCTACATCTGCAGAAAAATCAAAAGTACAAGTGTGGTTCTGAATTTGATTTTGTAAGGTTATAGCAGTTTGCTTTACCTTATCAAGCTCTTCGTCCTTCTTTATCAATTGTTGTCGCAGCTCCTCTTTTTCCTTTTCTACCTCTGCTACTTCAACTGCCAACGAATGCTTTGCAGCTGGCAATTTCAGCTTCTTCCTTAATGAAGATATTTCTG
Organism: Pinus albicaulis; assembly: GCA_034641835.2. Taxonomy (NCBI): domain Eukaryota; kingdom Viridiplantae; phylum Streptophyta; class Pinopsida; order Pinales; family Pinaceae; genus Pinus; species Pinus albicaulis. The sequence goes on along the minus strand of CM076579.1, from coordinate 477,282,914 downwards.
CTTCTGCGCCCTTTATTAGTTTGTGCATTGCGCTTTTATCATTTGGATCAACGCCAATCTTCATTATTATTTTCTTCAGTTCTTCATTTTGAGTAGTCAATGCTCTGGCATTGGCTTTCTCCATCTTGCACTGTTTGACAACCTTAGCAAGCATATTCTCTGTCTTGACTGATGTAGCATGAGTCTTGCCTAAATCATTAACAATTAACTGACATGTTTGCATGTGGAGATTCATCTTGTCCCACAAGGGGATCTTTTTCACATCCATAACAATATTCAACTCCTTAAAACTGCCTGAGGGTCCCAGAGACATTCCTGTCGGATGCGACAGCGCCATTTTGAACTGATCTTTCTCCAAATCCATTACAGTCAATAGTCTTGTTTGGTCAGCAGATATATGATGTTCTGCTTGTGTCTCTATATTGGCCTTTATTCTTTGATTCTTTTCTTCAATTCGGGAGAACACCTGCTTCATGGAAGGAGCCTTCTCCAAATGAAGTTCTGATCTGCTCGGAGATGAAGCACCCTGTTCTTCACTGACCTGGAGAGTGAAACCAGGTGAATTGGAGGAGTGATCTTCTGCTAATTTAGTCCTTTTCTCCTCTCGGGGTTCTTCCTCATCAATCTCAATAACATCATCTCTCACTCTCTTGCCCATCTTTTCCAATATTACAAGTGTTTGAATACTAATCCGTGATGAACTTGGCCCTCCTGGATTAGCCAACTTTTCTAAATCCGGTTTACTCACATGAGTAAAAGCAGCATAACCGTTCTCGATCCTTCTTTGTGAAATAATCGCATGAGGGTCATAGGCCCATTTCTCTTCCAATAATAACTGTGTTCCTTCCAATATCCTTGATACCTCCTCATAAGCTTGCCTTGTGTTAACGACAAAAGGACCTACACTCATGGGCAAATTATACATTAATCCCTTCTTCATCGGAAGAAAATGAACTTGATCCACATTGAGACTTTGCCTTATAAATTCCAAAGCAAACAGTCTCATGGGAACAAATGTTGGAAGCCTATAAGGCTCAATACTGACTCCATATAGCCTTATTTCAGAATAATCCTCAAAAACAAACCAGTCTCCATATTTACAATTAGGTCCTAATTGCAAGAACTCCTGGGCCTTTGGCAAGAAGCAGGGAGGCAGAGTTCCATTGATAATTTTATAAGCGGTGGTCATGAAGTGTTCCACAAATTCAAATAAACCGGCTTCGTTCTCTTCCCTTCTGACCATATCAGTCCAAAGCAGAACTGACTGTTTATTTTTGTTGCTATCCATTATGTTCAAACCAATACCCATGAATTCTTCCACATTCTGATATAAAAACAAGTAAACTATCAATGAGGGAAATCTGAAATAACCTGTTAATGGAAAAGCAATCAACTGAGAATTCACTACTTCTTGCCAAAAGGATGGGATATCCAACACCACTCCTGGTTTCATCATGAGAGTGAACATTCCCAGGGCGGCCTTGTCAATTTCGCAATCATCTTCTCTTCCCAGAATCTCCATAATACAGCTGAGAACTGACCTGTATTGAACATTAAATGCATCCAAATTAAACTTTCCCGATTCAAATTGGGTCTTCTCCGGACTCGATACCAAAAACGACATGCAGCGGTTAAACTCCTCATTTGAGAGCTCCTCGAAATATTGAACCAGCGAATCTTCTGAGAATTGCAAAGGAGAATCATTCTCCGGAAAGCATAATGCCTGACGCATTAATTGAGCTGAAACCTGCAAAATACTTTCTCCCTGGGAGTTCATGACAAAACATTTGCCGGGATACATGGATGAAACCAACCAGGAAATGAATTCAGGAAAGACATAAGTTTTAGGAATACAGGCGGACAACATTCCCGAACTCTGCATAGCGGAAAACACAGGTGACTTGTCGGTGTTCAAGGTCACTTGATAATGCAAAAGAGGATGATTTACGGACGACACAGTATCATGGACATCTTTTTCACTATCTAGGAGAGGGCTCAGAGTGGACAGACCAGACAAGGATGCTCGTTTGGCCATGGCTGACAAGAATATCGAACACAATTCGGTGCGAAGGTGGCGGGACGGAGTTTAAAACAGGGAAAACAGTCACAATTGAACCACAATAGAACGGAAAACCCCACTTATAGACAACGGAAACTGTAATTAATGCAAGGGTGACGTGGAAAGACACGCATAGTGGATGACAACTGTTTGCCACTTCGGCGGATGACGTAATGCGGGGGGTCTGTGAGTACGGCGGAGACCTCCAACCCATACCCCCCGCAATCAATCAGAGCCGTCGATCGACATTTTTCAGAGATCTGACCAGTCAACTGCGGGGGGTCGGGTTTTGATAACCGACGGGCTAGTTGACCCCCCGCAGTTGCTTATCCAAAGGCTTCTGCGCACGATTGCGACTTCCGCTCCAGAAGTTGCTCGGACTTTACCATTAATATAAATATAACAATCTAAAGTCAGTCCGCTCCATAAATCAAAATGGAAATGGAAATACATTGCATTCTTTCTTCATCTTTTTTTTATACTAAAGTATAAAACCTTATACTATAGCATATTTCGGATCCTCATGTATATTTTTTTTAAAACATTTTCTTTTTCCAAAATTTCAAAACTTGACATAATAAAAAGGATATGCAGATATAATGATCCACAACATCTGTTTCCAGCTGGGGATAGTGTTTTTACCACGAAACACTAAGAACCTGCAGATTAGTGCCTTCACCTCGGGCATGGAGTCAAAAATTGCTTGATGGAAAATGTACAGTGAACACTCCGGATATATACAATGATGGACCAGTAACTGCTTAATGTCGGAAATAATGCTTGAGATATTGCCCATTGATAGGCATATCCAGCATTTCTCCTTCCAGATTTTCCAACACGAAGGTGTTATTTCCTCTGACTTCATTAATTTTGAATGGGCCATACCACAAGGGATCAAATTTGCCGTGTTTGCCTTTATCTTCCCTTCGTGTATCCCATCTCAAAACTAAATCTCCTTCCTGAAACAAAACTTCCTTTGCTTTTCTATCGAATACTGCCTTCATCTTTTGCTGATAAGTGAGCAAGCGGTCCTGAACCTGATTTCTGCTTTCACTTAATTCCATCACATTGTTCATTCTTCGTATCATGGAGTTTGGTTCTTCTTGGGCATCTTGGAGAAAAGAAATCACAGGTTTTACCAATTGTGTGGGGAATAAAGCTTGAGTGCCGTACACGAGCTCATAAGGTGACTTGCCAGTAGACCTTCTTGTGGTCATCCTTGTTGCCCACAAAGCAAAGACTAGCTTCGTGTCCCAATTCTTCTGATTCTCACTGATTGTTTTCTTCAAAATCCTAACCAATGTTTTGTTAGAGGATTCTGCTAATCCATTGCCCTGCGGATGGTAAGCTGTGGAGTGAGACAATGTCACATTATAAGTTTGGCAAAAATTAATAAACCTGAGTGAACTGAAAACCTGAGCATTATCTGTCACAATCTTCACGGGGCATCCAAACCTGCTAAAAATGTTTTCCTCCAAAAACTTCATTACTACCAAATCATTAGCTTTCCTGGTGGGAATTGCCTCCACCCACTTTGTAAAATAATCCGTAGCAGTAAGAATCCATCTAAACTGCCCGCTGGATGGTGGATTAATCTCTCCAATGAAGTCCAATCCCCATTGTCTAAAGGGTTCTTCAACGAAGACAGGAAGAAGAGGTAGAGGAGCCAGCTTTTTCTTCTCTGCAAATAATTGGCATTTTTGACAGCTTCTGACTGTCTTGTAAACATCTGAAAACACAGTCGGCCAATAAAAACCTGATTTGAATATTTTGTGAGCCGTTACCTTCCAGCTGTAATGCCCTCCACACAAGCATTCATGATACTCTTTTATCACTTCTGGAATTTCTTCCTCTGTAAGACACAACAACAACATACCAGCTGGATCCTTCCAATATAATTTTGCTTCGATTATAACATACGGCTGAGCCTTAAGTTTCAGGGCTCTGTATTTTGCTCTATTAATGGAAGGTGGACATGACAGAAAGCACAGATAATGTACAATATCCTTATACCATTCTGAACAGAGAAATTTATACTTAACTGCTGTTTTTGACTGACTGTCACGCGTTTCTTCATTTGCTTCTTCTACGGGGGCCAGCAAATTGATTCCCAGCGCTTGGAAATTGGATTCTGTCAGTAATTTGGCCAATCCCAATCCTTTAACCAGCTTGGTTGGTTTTATATCTAAATCATACTCCTGTATCTTTGCGATCCATTTTCCTCTTTTACCTTCCACATCACTTTGTACGAGCACATCTTTCACGGCCGAATTGGGGACATACGCCAAAATCTGAGAGTGAAGAACATAAGTTCTGAAAGCTTTCAATGCCTTTACCAGAGTGTACACCTGTTTCTCTAATATGTTATAATTCAATTCTGCATCACGAAGAACTTTGCTGAAATATGCAACTGGCTGTTCCTGCTTCTCTTCATTTCTTTGTAATAAAACGGCTGCAATAGTTGAAGGAGAAGCAAATGAAAAAACTTGAAACGGCTTCAAATAGTCTGGACTTACCAAAACAGGGGCTTCTTTTAAAGCCTCTTTGATTCTCTGGAATGATTCCCTCGCCTCCTTGTCCCATCTTACCTCAGCATTCTTTTTTAACATGTCAGTAATCTTTTTAACGATTTCAGCATAATTTGGGACGAACCGCCTTAGGAAATTAATCTTTCCGAGGAAACGCTGGATATCCTTTTTACTTCGTGGCAGAGGAATCGTCTGAATGGCTTCAACTCTGGCAGGATCAATCTTCACTCCTTCTTTCGAAACAATGTGGCCTAATAATTTACCCTCCTCCAGGGCAAATAAAGACTTCTTCGGATTCAGTGATAATCCAAACTTTCTGCACTTCATGAAGGCCTTCTGTAAATGTTGTAAATGCTCCTCATCAGACTTCGAAAAAATTGTGACATCATCCAAGTAAACCACTACAAACGTGTCTCCCACAAATGCGATATCCATCGCCCTTTGGAATGTGGCCCCTGCGTTCATCAGGCCGAATGGCATCCTGGCGTACATGAACGTTCCCCAAGGCGTTGTGAAAGCGGTTTTCTTCTGATCCTCCTTCTCCACTGCTACCTGATTATAACCCGAGAACCCGTCCACCATGGACAGTCTATAAGCACCGGTCACTTTCTGTAAGACAAAGTCCATTTTCGGCAGAGGATAATTGTCTTTTAATGAAGCCCTGTTCAAATTCCTGAAATCCACGCATAGCCTTATCTCTCCGTTTTTCTTTCGGACAGGTACAAGGTTAGAAACCCAATCTGAATACCTGAGTGGGACGATTATCTTGGCTTGCAACAATTTCTTAATTTCCTTCTCGATTGGAGCCAACAGCAAGGGATTAATCTGCTTGAGCTTCTGTTTATGTGACTTAACTCCCTCCCTGAGTGGAATCTTGTGCTGTATGATGTTCTTATCATATGTTTTCAAATCATCATATGACCAAGCAAAAACATCTTTAAACTGTTTAAACAACTCTACATACCTTTCTTTATATTCCTTCGGAAGCCCCTTGAACAGTTTGACCATTTTAGGCTCTTGTGGAGTACCCAAATTGCAATCCTCCACTGGCTCATCTTGGTTCCTCTGCCTTTGATCCATAGCAACATCATTAGCTCCAAACAATCTTTCAAGCGGTACTAAGCCTCTGGGTAAGACATTGTCTTTTAACTGAATAATTTCTCGACCACCGATCTCCTTTTTAAAAGTCTTATCAGCCAACTCGTCCTCATCACTTTCCAGATCAATTTGATGATCTTCAAAATCCTCAGTCATCAACAAAAACTGCTTAATCTGCTCATCATCTTCGAAGACCTGCCAATGTTTTATATTATCAGGAATCAAAGGCCTATGTCTCATTTCTATCTCATACCTTAGTTTCACGTTGATAGGAGGCTTAAACGTACTTGCTACAACCGCCAGAGAATCTGCTAATCTGTTTTCTTCTCTTGGCACAAACTGCAAATTAAAGGCTTCAAAATAATTTTCAATCAGATCCCATACTTCATTTCGGTATGCTCGTAATCTGGGATGCTTGGTTTGGCATGAATTCTTGATCTGCCTTATAATTAACTCTGAATCTCCGAACACAGTCATAGCTTTAATTCCCATCTGCTTAGCTGTCTGCAAACTAATAATTAATGCCTCATATTCTGCGACATTGTTAGTAGATTCGAACTCCAATTTGAAAGAAAAAGGCACCAAGTTACCTTCCGGAGAAACAAAGATGAAACCCGCTCCAGTACCTTCTTTGGAAAATGCTCCATCAAAATAACACTTCCACGGCTTTTCTGACTGTAATTCCTTATGTACAATTTCTGAATCAAGCTTCCCCTGAGATTCCTCAGCAAATTCTGCGACCTCCTGCAACATGAAACATGACAGATCGTCCTTTTCTTGACCATATATTGGTGAATTACTGGCATCTTTCTTGGTGGCAGTTTTTTGGAATCTAGTCTCTCTATACAATCTTCTTTCCTCACCATTGAAAACAGGGATAATAGCATACGTAAAGTCCAGTTTCAAAACTCCTCCCAGCTTTGCTCCCCATGACCTGGATAATAACATTCCAAACCTGGCTGGAATATCTGCTACTACAACGTCCATCATAATACTTTTGGCTGGGATTTGGGCCAATGAAACAACCATATCTTTAATGAGACCTACACACTTAACCCTCTTCGAGTCAAAAGAATAAAGATCTCTGTACGGCTTAGTGATTTGTAAATTTAACTCCTTCATCACACTCACCGGCATTAGATTGTGCGATGCACCAGAATCCAACATACAATTGTGCAAAACGAAATCATGCAAGAGAAGAGATATATAAAAAGGAGGAACAGACGAATCTACCTCTTCCACATGAGGTCCAAACGTCACCACTGGCTTTTCTTCTTGCAGATTCACTGTATCACTCACTTGGTCAGGCTGGGACAGATTGATAAATTCAGCGATTTCTTTTTTGTAACCCGGGGTTTTCATGAGTTCAAGAAGAGGTACTTGTATCTTCACTTTTTCTAACTCTTTCGACAGAATGAAAGTTTGATTTGATCTTGTCAACTTTTCAGGGTCTTCTTGATCTTTTTTGGAATTTAGATTCTGATTAGAAACTGTGACCACCTTCTCCAAAATGTTAGAATCTTTCTCTTTCATCTGGGATGTTTAAGCTTGCTGCTTACCTTTCTGCAGTGGAGTCGCCTTTGGATTAGGTGCTGCTTCCGTTTCTTTTTCTTCATTTTCTTGCGTCCTCAACCTCTTTTTTGACCTCAAGTCATATTTTTTATGCAACTCGGATTGCATAAAATCTGTGAATTGCTTACAGTAATCGTCCATCTCTTCTTGATCAAATGAGGGTTCAACTTCTTCCTCTTCCTTCTCCCTTTCTTCATCAATCTCTTCTTCTGTTTCGTCATCTTCCATATATACAGCAGAAATTCGAGCATCATCTTCTCTGTCATCATCTTCATCTGCTGAGCGCGACGGGGCTGCTTCTATGTACAAAGGTGCTTGCACGTGATCTTGATCCTTCCTTTCTCTTTGTAAAATTTGCAAAGGCTGTTTTTTGAATTGGGGATTAAAAACCCCTCTATTCTGTCTGGCAGGCTTGCTATCTATTTCCAACTTTACCAACTTATTTGAAATATTTTTAATAACCTTGGTCATGTCTTCAATTCTCTGATCCTGGGCTGAGGCTTCCTCCTTAGCTTTTCCTTTATCTGAAACTTTACCAGCAGCAGACATATTTGCTTCAATCTCCAAAGCATCAGTTTGAATCTGTTCCAACGTAGGAGACCTCCTTTCCCTCAGTGTGAAACTGAAATCTGGTTCAAAAGCACCAGCAAAAACAACCCTTGCTCCAATTGGAGGGGGTTTCATTTCAACAGGTAAACTATTATACAATTTGTTAAATCTTTTAACAAAATCGTTCATATTTTCATCGGATTTTTTCTTAATTGCATTAAATTCAGTCAAAGAATAACCATGGTCCCTTTTTTCGCCCCATCTCTCAATGAAACGTCTTTCCAGAGCCTCCCAATCATTAATGGAACCATTCTGTAATCCTTTGAACCATTTCCTTGCCTCTCCACTCAGAGACTGAACGAAAAGTCTCATGACAACATCCAAATGTTCAACGTTTAAATTTTCTGCAAAAGTGCAAAACAGGGGCAGGTGCTGTTCTGCAATTATTTCATCTTCACCTGTAAATCTTGGAAGTAACTTGAGGTACTCCTGAGGCAAATCATGCAACGGTTGTGGTAGATTTAAAGGTGCATATCTGTTCATCAAGAAAGCAGGGGCTGCAGGAACTGCCATGTTTGCGCCCAGGTTAACTGCTCCTTGAGCGGGGGTAAAATGAATACCAGTTGTGGGAAAAGATGAATGAGGTGAAACAACTGATATGGGAATGGGACTTTGAACAATCGCAGAAGAGCTGGCAACTGTATGTGACTGAGTTTCTGTAAAGAGGAAAGACACAAACTCCAAATATTGCTCTTCTAATGTGGGTTCTTGAATGGGTGACGGTGATGATTCTTCTTCCGAGAAAATGAGTTTCTTGGAAGCTTTCTTGGATGAAAAAACGTGTGAACTGCTGCCAGGTGCGAGCAGTGTGGGTTCAGGTGTAACAACTATTTTTGGTTTCTGGCCCTTCTTAGAAACAAGTTTCTCAGGATTTGACAAAACGGGAGCTTTTTGCTGAGAGGTGTCTGACCTCGTGTGAGGTTTCTTGGGAGCCAGAGCTATTTTCAAAAAACACAGCGTACTATTTCCTCCTCTCTGAACAACCAGAGGAAATGCAGATCAAAACCCAGGGAAGAACTTCGATTCTTCGTTCCCCGGCAACGGCGCCAATTAATGTTGTTCCTTGAGAAACAATTCTTGGCTGTGTACAAGAATCCGTGCTCAAGACATTAAAGATTATCTCACAAAATGTATATATGTGTCTCTGTTTCTTAACCCTTCAAACGTTAGTAATATATTTCCCAAATATCAAATCTTTATTAGCTCTGCAATGCCATATTCCTTATATATTGAAGTGAGTGGAGGGAAGACGAAGAAAGAAAAGGATTTTAACTTGCCATGCTGCTTAAAACAGAAACTGCCATCATAAAATCCTGAAGAACTGAAAAACATATAAGCTAAAGAAGAGGAGCGCCCATTAAGGATATTTAATTCTTAGATATATGAATATCAAGAAACCTGCATCTCTTAATCACTCTACTTTATTCACAGATATGGAAATGAAATGAAAACCAAGAAAACTCTTCAACACAGATGGAATATTGGAAACTTGCAAAACTTTTTCATTCATTCAGTTAGTGTTTTAAAGAGCAAAATTTAGCCTTCAGGTTCAAAACCTGAACTCGTCTTCCATATGTCTTTAAATACAATTTAACCAAATGGTTTCAAGTGAGCAAACTCGATTCTGAATCAACCGTAACTACTTAACCATTTCTTCGTGAACGGAGGCACATGCCTCAAAACATTTCATTACAAACAATCACTTGACTTGGTAAAACAAAATAAAAGATGAGTAACCTATCTAAAGAACCGATGTTCCCGGAATGTGTTGTACCGACTCCAACATTTTCACGTACTATTACTTTCAGTCATTAAGGAAATCCTTTTTCTGTGTCAATAGTGAATTTCTTACATTCCTTCCAGAGCTTGTCTTGAGTTATTGGAGCATTCTTATAACGATGATATTCTACTGTGAAGGCAACAATATGACTGTGAGTGAGGTTACTTGTGCACAACGTTTTCACCATCCACAGCAGAAGGAAATGTCTTTGTAAGAAATTGAATACTGTTTCTCCCTTTAGTATCTGCGTCTTCTCATGTCGGCCATCTGCTCTGCTTTTTGCAAATACCAGTTGATCTTCATACAACTTCCAGGACATAAATTCACCTCCCTCCTTCCAGCATGAGGGCAAACCAGTTCTTATCAACTTATCAAACGAAATGTCAAATTTCTTAACCACCTCTTTAATTACCTGTAGCCGCTTCTCTGATGCTTTCAGAAGGTCGTTTTTAATGATCATTTTGTTTACTTCTTCAGCATAAAAATACCTGTCTTGTATCCCCATCTCTTGCAACTATTCATCTGTTTTGGAATTAAAAAAATTCATGAATCTCTTGGCCCAATTTGATCTTTTGATTGCAGCTGGCTTATCCGATGACAGCTCCTTTTCGTGATCGGCAACAATGTTTTTTCTCTCTGGCAATTACTTTTATGGAGTCCCATTTTGCTTGTAGTTCTCAAATGATCTCATTCGTATGAGATCTTAGGCTTTAATAAGGAAACATTTCCTTCAATTTTTCCTTGAGTTTTTAATTTCTTCTTCACTTATGTAGCTTTCCGGCTTGGTTTTCATTTGCTTTTCCTTCCCATCCTCGTACTGGACCAAGAGCTGTGTCCAGCCTTTATCCAATTTAAATAACTTTCCGGCCATTTTTAACTCGTATTTTAACAGCAATTTGGGCTTGTGGGTCGTCAGCACCTTTTAAAAATTAAAAGCATATGTGTGTTCTAATTTGATTTTTGTATGTCATAAGCAGGCTGCTTTACCTTATCAAGCTCTTCGTCCTTCTTTATCAATTGCTGTCGCAGCTCCTCTTTTTCCTTTTCTACCTCTGCTACTTTAGCTGCCAACGAATGCTCTGCAACTGGCAATTTCAGCTTCTTCCTTAATGAAGATATTTCTGCCTCTGCGCCCTTTATTAGTTTGTGCATTGCGCTTTTGTCATTTGGATCAACGCCAATCTTCATTATGATTTTCTTCAGTTCTTCATTTTGAGTAGTCAACGCTTCCGTGCATTAAGCCTTCTATCTTGAAATTGCCGTGACAACCTTTAGCAAGCATATTCTCTCGTCAAGAATCGATGTAAAGTGAGGTCTTGCCTCAATCATTAACAATAAATTAACTGACCGTTTGTGATGTGGAGATCTATCTTGTCCTACATAGACCTTTTCACATCCATAACAATATTCAACTCCCTTAAAAATGCCCCGAGGGTCCTGCAGGATATTCTTCCTTGATACATAGCCATTTTGAATCGATCTTTCTCCAACCATTACGCTCAATAGTCTTGTTTGGCTGCCACAGAGTATGGTGCTCTGCTTGTGTCTCTATATTGGCCTTTATTCTTTGGTTCTTTTCTTCAATCTGTGAGAATACCTGCTTCATGGAAGGAGCCTTTTCCAAATGAAATTCTGGTCTGCTCGGAGATGACGGGCCACCCTGTTCTTCACTGACCTGGAGAGTAAAACTAGGTGAATTGGAGGAGTGGTCTTCTGCTAATTTCGTTCTTTTCTCCTCTCGAGGTTCCTCTTCATCAATCTAAATAACATCATCTCTTCCTCTCTTGCCCATCTTCTCCAATATTGCAGGTGTTTGAATACTGATCCGTGATGAACTTGGCCCTCCTGGATTAGCCAACTTCTCTAAATCCGGTTTACTCACATGAGTAAAAGCAGCATAGCCGTTCTCGACCCTTCTTTGTGAAATAATCACATGTGGGCCATAGGCCCATTTCTCTCCCAATAATAACTGTGTTCCTTCCAATATCCTTGATACCTCCTCATAAGCTTTCCTTGTGTTAATCACAAAAGCACCCACTCATAAAACTTATACATTAATCCCTTCTTCATCGGAAGAAAAATGAACTTGATCCACATTGAGACTTTGCCTTATAAATTCCAAAGAAAACAAATTTCATGGGAACAAATGTTGGAAGCCTATAAGGCTCGATACTGACTCCATATAGCCTTATTTCAGAATAATCTTCAAAAACAAACCAGTCTCCATATTTACAATTAGATCCTAATTGCAAGAACTCCTGGGCCTTTGGCATGAAGCATGGAGGCAGAGTTCCATTAAGAATTTTATAAGCGGTGGTCATGAACTGTTCCACAAATTCAAATAAACCGACTTCGTTCTCTTCCCTTCTGACCATATCAGTCCAAAGCAGAACTGACTGTTTATTCTTATTACTATCCATTATATTCAAACCAACACTCATGAATTCTTCCACATTCTGATATAAAAACAAGTAGAATACCAATGAGGGAAATCTGAAATAATCTGTTAATGGGAAAGCAATCAGTTGAGAATTCACCATTTCTTGCCAAAAGGATGGGATATCCAACACCACTCCTGGTTTCATCATGAGAGTGAACATCCCCAGGGCTGCCTTGTCAATTTCGCAATCATCATCTCTCCCCAGAATCTCCATAATACAGCTAAGAACTGACCTGTATTGAACATTAAATGCATCCAAACTGAACTTTCCCGATTCAAATTGGGTCTTCTCCGGACTTGATACCAAAAACGACATGCAGCGGTTAAAATCCTCATTTGAGAGCCCCTCGAAATATTGAATCAGCGAATCTTCGGAGAACTGCAAAGGAGAATCATTCTTTGGAAAACATAATGCCTGACACATTAATTGAGTTGAAACCTGCAAAACACTTTCCCCTTGGGAATTCATGACAAAACACTTGCCGAGATACATGGATGAAACTAACCAAGAAATGAATTCGGGAAAGACATGAGTTTTAGGAATACAGGCGGACAACACTCCCGAACTCTGCATAGCGGAAAACACAGGTGACTTGTCAGTGTTCAAGGTCACTTGATAATGCAAGAGAGGATGGTTTACGGATGACGCAGTATCACGGACATCTTTCTCACTATCTAGGAGAGGGCTCAGATTTGACAAACCAGACAATGATGCTCGCTTGGCCATGACTGATAGGAATTTCGAAAACAATTCAGCGCAAAGGTGGCGGGGCGGAGTTTGAAACAGGGTAAACAGTCACAATTGAACCACAATAGGATGGAAAACCCCACTTATAGACAACGAGGACCATAATAAATGCAACGGTGACGTGGAAAGACAGCAAATAATGAATGACAGTTCTTTGCCACCTCGGCAGATGACGTAATGCGGGGGGTCTGTGAGTACGGCGGAGACCTCCAACCCATACCCCCCGCAATCAATCAGAGCCATCGATCGACATTTTTCAGAGATCTGACTAGTCAACTGCGGGGGGTCGGGTTTTGATAACCGACGAGCTAGTTGACCCCCCACAGTTGCTTATCCAAAGGCTTCTGCGCACGATTGCGACTTTCGCTCCGAAAGTTGCTCGGACTTTACCATTAATATAAATATAACAATCTAAAGTCAGTCCGCTCCATAAATCAAAATGGAAATGGAAATACATTGCATTCTTTCTTCATCTTTTTTTTATACTAAAGTATAAAACCTTATACTATAGCATATTTCAGATCCTCATGTATATTTTTTTTTAAACATTTTCTTTTTCCAAAATTTCAAAACTTGACATAATAAAAAGGATATGTAGATATAATGATCCACAACAGTTCCCATCCGAATCCCTCAACTTCAAAATTGTGTTGCTTATTTTTCTCCCTTTTGTATAATTTTTCAATAACTTAGTTCTCTCATCTCTAGGTTCTAGCGAGATAGCCATGATTTTGATCTTATATATGGCTTCAATTCCTTCTAGAATTATTTTCTTCCTCCCTTATAATAATAGCAGTTTATCCCTCGATTCCTATGTTTCATAACCTTCAGTAATTTCTTTCAATATAGCCTTTAATTTGATTTCCACTTCTTTGAGCTCCTATGTGTCCCTCATCCTTTTGTTTATAAACCACTTAATTGTTTCCTCTTTAATGGTTTTAAGGTTCTTAGCAAATTTTCCTCCAATTGAGACATCTGACAAGGGGTTGAAAGGCTTCTAGGTTGTTCACATGAGCTCCACAAAAATCTCATCTTTGAGCCAAGTATCCTTTGATTTTGAAAGGACTAGAGGGTTTGTGTCCCATGGTTTTTATCCCTAACATGATTAGGGAGTGGTATGAGCCTCCAACTTCCCAAATCCATTTTATTATCAGAGGCATTCGGTCCACCAACTATTTAACCGGTATGAGGCAGTCAAGATTCTTAGTAATACGATTCTCCATAGTTCTCTTATTCTGTCAAGTGGGTATGAGTTTAACAGGCTCAATGTCAATGAGATTATGGTCAATCAAGAACCTATAGAAATATTTCAAGTTGGGATCAACATGTGCAAGAGGGACCCAATTTTCTGCAACACCCAGGGATACATTGAGATCCCCCTCGATGGTAAGGTTGTCCTAAAAAAAATATGATTTCTATGATAGTGAGTCTCATAAGGGGATCTTGTCCTGAGGTGGTTCATAAATTTTTAGAATTAGGAAGTGAGACTTGAGTTCCACTGATTGAAAATTTAGATCTAGTACAAATTCCAATTCTTGAATGTTAAGGGATTTGATGAAATAAGGGTTCCATCCTATCACATTCCCACTCACTCGACCTCATCTATTACAACATATGAAGTTCCATATTGGTATAAGTATTACCAATAAAAATGAAATTGTGTCCCCCCACTCCTAACGTATCTTGTGAAATGATAATTATATCTCCCTCAAGCCCTACAAGGAAACATAGGGACAATTATTTTGGAGGGTTTTCCAGGCCTTTGTAGTTGAGAGATAGGATGATAATGAGGTAACTGCTTCGGGGGATGATGATTCTCTAAGCGCCACATAAATGGAGAGTTGACAACCTAATGCCATGCCAGTAGGAGCTTTGTTTTGGGCTAAAACAAGTTTGGATCGAAAACCCCTACCTTTTCCTATTGCAATATCTGGAGGGTTATGAATGATACCACTAGGAGGGAGGGAGGGGTTTAAGGGACAGGGGAGAAAGAAGTAAATAGGTTCAAAGAAGCCCAAGTGGGAGTAATATTCATCACATCTAGGGTTGGGAAAAGGGGGGACGAAGTATGTCGTGGGAGAGAGGGGGGAATAAATGTACCTTAAGGGTGGGAAATGATAAAGAGGTCCAAAAAATGTCATGACTAGAGACGATCCCTCAACAAAAGAAGAAAAAATCCTGAAGCAGACAATAGAATTAACCAAAAAAAGAAGATATTTTAGGGGAAGTTAGAGAACTAAAGAGAGGTGACAGTCTCGATGGTTGAGTGACCATGACTTGCCCTGGAGAGGAGAGCACGTGGCACGAGTCACTCCACCTAGAACACTGTTTGAGAAGATGTGCCTTGTGTGGAGGCCAAAGGAGATTCCATCAATTCATCCCCTTTGTATTTTACGGGAGGAGAGAGGTTTGCATTGTAGTCTTCAACCATGATATCAGGATCTCTAAGTGGAGGAGTATGAAACTTTTCAACTCTCTACTTACCTTTGAATGGAAGCTGATATTGGTTGACAATGTGGCCATGTTTATGACAATGCTTGCACTTAAATGGAATTTCTTCAAAATCTGGAATTTGAGTGTGTGATACCCCCCCATGAAAAATATTTGTTTCACTCCAAATACCTCATCAAATATCTATAAGGATTAGAACCCTTACCACCTTTAGTTCCTTGGTTTTGATGAAGGACAAGTTGACATCAAGTATCTCCCCCATATTTGAGTTGATGGCATAAAGGGAAACCTACATCCAAAACTTTAGAGGGAGCCTAGGAATGTGGATCCAGATGGGGATTTTATCCATCCTTTCCTTATTGAGATCAAAGAGGGGGTTTAGATGTTTGAGAAGGAGGGAAATAGAATTGATGTGTCACATTTTCCAGAGAACCAATGAGAAATCCTCCTTGTCAATAAAGATAATATAAAACCATACTTTAACCATGGAGTGTAAAACCGATAATTTTTTGAAGTTCTTCCATTATGAGATGACCTAATATTCAACTAGTGTGTGTTTCGCCATGTCCATGGGCTGATGAATTTTGACATCATCACCCAAAACCATTTATTTTTATTTCCTTTTAATGCTTTTATGACGAGATGAAACTTCCTCTTTGCATCACTTTTAGGCTAATAGGATTGGGGGATGGAGGGAGGGGAGGTATGAGGAGGTACTAACCCAGATTCATTTTCGAGGAGGGTTATAGGAGGAGTAGGGATAGGATCTCGAGAGGGTGAGGAATGAAATAAAGGGGTAGATGGGATTGTCGATGAGGGCTCTAGAAAGAAAAGGGGATTAATGAAATTTGGTGGATAAGGAGTTTTAATTACCAAATAAGTGAGGGGGATCGATGAAGGATCCCTAGTGACTTGGAAAAAACCCAAAACGTTGGTGTTCAAGAAAGGAGGGAGGATCTGAAACCCTAGAAGGGTGTTGAAAATGCAGCAAAAATTTCCTAATTTATTTTTCCCTTAATTAAATTAGGATAAATTCAAATTATAATTTCAGTAAAATACTTGGAGGAATATAATTGAAGTGATATGGGACTTATCTTTCAGTTAATTCAAGTAGGAGACACTTGAATTTTGTTTAGTTATGATTGATTGCTAATTTATAACAATTAGGATCAGTTAATTTGAGTTATTGTAAGTGTAACTAGTTCTCATTGTTAGTAGAAATAATGGAGGCTCAGTCAAGGGTGTGTAACTTATTTCAAACCAAGTCATCCACTTAAACTAATCAATCAACCTAAATTAACTCATGCATGCAGATAAATCGAGTTACCCAGTTGATATTGGATTTCAAGGGAAGTGTACTATTAGTTATAGCATATTCCAATGTGTACAGGTGGTGCATGAAATCAGAGAAGGGCCAACAGGGATTGCACAATTCTAATTGGGAATTTACCTAATTAATAGGGTGCTAATTCATTGAGGAATAACAAAAGGAAATAGGGACTCGGGCAAGCTAGGACTTGGTTAAGTATTAACCAGAGGTAGCTTGTTGAGTAGTGAGATAGATTGTACTAGTGTAGAGGTTGCTCAAGCTTGCAAAAGCATTGTAAATATTTTTTTTTTTTTACTTATGAAATACAGATAGGAAGGGGTTTTGAGCAGAAATATTTCCTCTTAGATAAATCTCTGAGAATATTTGATTGAATATTGTCTCATGTTTGTTTTGTGATTTCTCGATAATTTAATTGTTTCTGTTGATAAGTAGAGTAGATTAAAGTCTTTTATTTTAGCAAATTACATTTGCAGTTTTAATTTACAAGGAATTTATACATGGTATCAGAGCAGGAATCACAATAGAAGAGGAGAATTCAAGTTTGTCTTTGTAGGTGAATCAAATTTGTTGTGTCATTCTTCAGAGCTAGTAGGATGTCATTCTATGGATTGAGACTCAAGTATGGCCTTGAGGGTAGCTCAAATTACTTAGCTTGGAAGGACATGATGGAGGAAGTGTTGGAAGATAACAGGCTAAAGGAATTCATAGACAATGTTATTCCTAAGCCTCCAACAACTTATGCTCAAGATATGGTAGAGTGGAAGAAATGTGTGGCAAAGGCAAGGAGGACCATACTAGAAGGGGTTCAAGATCATATTGTCTCAAATGTACACAAAAAGGATACTTCATATGAAATGTGGCAAGCCTTGATATATTTTTTTTCAAAACAGGAGTGACCACATGTTGGCTCGAGGAGTCCTGACCCAGGTTCGGAGGTTAAGGTTTTCCAACAAACCCCTATACTACAGGCCCTTTTGGCAGTGACCTTCTTGCGCAGGCCAAAGTCTCACCCGAAGCAGTATGGGAGGGTGCTGGAACTAGGTTTTTGTACACTGAGAGAGAGAGTAGGTAAGTAAAGCAGATCTACGTACCCAGCTTATCGTAGTTAACAAATCTAGTTACAGATCTAATAATTACCTTCGCATCCATGTGCGCAATACCAATCTATCAGCACAGTAACTATAATCGTAATAGTTAACATATCATAGATCCATATAGTAGAAAAAAAGATACTTCCGCAACTATTAAACAGATACTTTCACAGCTAAAATCATACAACCCAAGGTCGCATAAATCATCAAAAAACAGATCTAGATAACATCAGATATCAACAATACTTCACATATATTTATCAATACCAATATCTTCTTACAATCCCAAATTACCACCTGTGCACACAGCCAGCAGGGTCTGCACACAGCAGGACTAAGGAGCTCTGCGTACGCAACCAACAAGAGTCCTTTCCTAATAACCCAACCACAGATCTAGCAGTTCGTTCTTATCATCAATCTCTATTCTCTTCTACCTTAGACTTAAACAGGTTCATATATTTATACTGATTTAGCCTACAGTTTGCGGACTCTTGGTCTACCCATGACCCATTATAATGTCTTCGGGGCTTTGACCCACCCAAAAACCCTTGCGCTAGACTAAATAATTCAAAAATATACAAAAGTGGACAAAATTCACAGCTTTTTAGGAGACCCTGTTCCAACAGTCCCCCAACACAATCTTGTGACTCGTCCTGAGTCACTGTGATGGTGGGGCCTCCAATTTTTCTTGAAGCTGCTAGACTGCCTCGATCAATGGTGGCAACATTCCCTCGCTCTGTGCAGTGTCAGTCTGACCTATCTCTACCAACTTCTGTGAAGTTGGGCCTTTTATAGCAGCTGCGACGCTCTCCAGTGTCTCTTTCAACTGTTTGACTGCAACATCGATCTCGTGGGATAGCTTGAGGGCCTCGTCCGCCCATGGCTTAAGGTGATCACCTCACATTTGCTTCCGCTGTCAAAGGGCCTCCATGTCATCTCTAAGGGCTTGGCTGGTGCGCAGTTAGGCCAGTCGCTGTACAGGGACCAACGTAGGAAAAGTAGCCTCTAACTGATGAAATTCCTCTTCCTTCTGGCACAATGTTTGATTAATCTCTCATAGGAGAGGATTGCGCTGTGCCTTGGTCCATAGTTGCATTGTTGTGTCCAATAACTAGGTGCCCTGGGAAATTTGGCCTGTGATTACATTAGTGGCAGCTGTAACCAGCGCAACTCACTAGGCCTTGATCTCCGGAGATGTTTTAGGCTGCAACTTAGCCTGAAAATCTACGATTTGCTGCTCCATCTGTGTTTTGACTACCTGAAATTCCATTCTTGAAGCCTTCAAAGCAACGGGCAACCCCTCTATCTTAGCCTAGGGCGTGGTAGTGGCCGGGATATCTTCAGAAACATATGCGCAGAGCTGACTGATCATGTGTTCCAACTCCACCTGCTGCGAGACTACGAGGGTATATGCAGCCTGTGCCTTGGCTACCTCGGTTGTCCGTTCTTCAACTGCATGTTCTATTGTACGAAGCTGCAGGTGCACCTGATGGTCCTTGTGTCGAATTTCTTCAAAAAAAGAGTTATGGAGAACCTTGAATGCATCATGCGACAAACTTGTGAAATCAAATTGGACCTTTGCACCAGCTTGGACTTGCGCTCCCAAGTTGGGTGGACTGATTTTGAGGGTGGCACCTAGCAGGGGACAAAGGCAGCTTTCGGACACAACCAATGTTGTGCTACTAGTTGCGGAGGTAGAGCATACCTGAACCATACTAGTTTGTAGTGCCTCTGTCTTTAGCTGTAGAGCTTGAAGCTCAGCCTGAAGCGTGTCAACTGCAACTTTTTTCTTCTCTTCCAGAGCCAGCCACTTATCCTCTGTGGCCAAGGTGACCGCATCTGCAATTTGTTCAGGGTCCCCTTCTGTCAATGTAACGGTCTCGTCGCGTTTTGTTTGCTGGGAACGCTGCCTCAGTGTATCGAGGAGACAAGCGTGGTCGGGAATTGATGATTGCTGCCACGCTGCTCTAAAAAGGACCCAGAAGACTTGATTGTCCTCGATATGCTACGCGTCCCTGGAATCCCACAAGCTGGCGTAGCGTGCTCCTTCGTACATGTTAGGAGTGAGCTTGGGGAGGACTGCTTCCTTCGATGCTTCCTATGCAACCAATGCAATGAGCAGTAGCAACCAAGAATAACAGAATGGGCGGCCCTGCTCCTGTGCTGCATGGACATTTGCTAGGAATTCGTTACATATGTGCTGGGCCCAATTGAAGCAAACTCCTTTTTCTCACTACCCTACCAACTGAATGACATATGCGGGGATGGTGGCAGCCTAGAATTTTCGCATTAGCTTGCATGCTAGCAACAATGTACCCATCTGCGTTCCCGGGTCGCTGATAGTACTGATCATGAACCCTTGAGTATTACACAGTACATGGTAAGTCTTGCGCATGCTATTAGCGATCTTCTACTCATACTTCTTGCCCACTGGCAGCATCGGGTTAGGCCCTTCCAAGGGGAGGCCAGTAATTCAGTGAATTAGCGCAGCATTAATAGGGATGCGGTCCTGGATCCATAAGCTGCTTTCATGGACCAAGGTGAATAGTTGGCGCACCAAGCAATCTGTAACATTGTAGTGGCCAAAATGTGGCATTCTTTGCAAGTTCAAAAGCCCAGCACCAGGCAACCCACATACCTAGCGCATAGGAATGACTTGTACTCCATCATCTTCGAGTATCCGCTCCAGGTAAAATTCAGGTGCCAGCTGGGGAAATGCCTCGTAGTTGGCCAAGTCATGATCATCGAAATTCACCTCATGAATATTTACAAAGGGTTTTCCAATGATGGGGACCTTGTCCAGGGTCAGCGGCATCTGCAGATAGGTGATCAAGCCGTCAAGGTTCTTTGGTGTGCGAGTCAAGGGCTTGCGAGGCTGGATATAGGGTGGCAACCAATTGATTGGTTGGTCCACCTGGGCCTTTTCTTCCTCAGGGAGGGGTCTTTTGCAGGTTCAGGTGATCCTGCTAGGGTCATCGTCTTCAGGGATTTTATACTCCGAGGAGAACTGCGGGGCTTCACTTCAGCCCATTTCGTAGGCTTTGCCGCTTCTTGCACTTTTTCTTTCCCTTTCTTCTTTGCTTGACTTGGCGTGGAGATAACCTCTTCAACCTCGGACTTGATTTCCATCACTTCCTCGGTTTCCTGTTCTGTTGAGGTCATTGGTTTAGACTGTTCAACAAGATTAGTGGTTGTCATTCTAGTGCGGAAGATGAATCCCAATCCTGGGTGGCTACTGTCCAAGGGGCTAGGCTGCTCAGACATGAATGAAGTGCAATAAGCACAAGAATACTTAGAGCACAATTTCATCAGGGTCGAATATGCCAAGTACAAACTATTTAGGCAATACGTAACCTTTGTTTGATCTGTCCTTTTCCTTTTATAACTCTTGTGATTGGCCAATGGTTGGGTAAACGTCCCTTGGAAAATACCCTCATGTAAACAGTAAAAAATCTCCAGAAATCGCTTCATTAATTGCCGGCCACTCGCTCCTATCAATGGTAACTTTTTCTTTTTACCTGATTTCACTGTGCTAATGGCTAGTTTTCGCACCCTTAGTGCTCTTAGCATACCCCTGCGCTCCCAGCGCACCCTTGTGCTTTGAGCATACCTCTTGCGCTCCCAACACACCTGTTCAAGCTTCCAAATGTGTGGCTGCTTCCCGCGCCTATCTTGGCCCTGTTCGTACTTGCCGTCCTTGGTGGGAAGATCCTGCCCTATACATCTACTCCAGCCATATAGTCATTTGATCCGATATGGTTTGATCCGACTACCATTGACATAGCCCGGTAGCATATCGCCATGCAAGGTAGCGAGCCTAATAGCTCCACCCTCTGTGATTTCCTTAACTGTGTAGGGACCAAGCCAGTGCTGTAGGAACTTCCTTGGATGTTTTGAAAACTGGCTATCATATAAGAGGACCAATTTTCCCTCCACCAATTTATTTTGGCAGATATGTCGATCATGCAATGCCTTATCATGGGTATTATGAACTTGCTGATGGAAATTAGCAATAAACTGATCTTCCTCCAAAGCCATAAGCTGTGCTAAACATTCCTCATGATGTCAGGCTCTGCCATATTTGTAAAGGCTATGATGCGCATACTAGGAATAATGTATTCCATGGGCATGATGGCCTCCTTGCCATAGGCCATCCGAAATGGTGTCTTTCCTGTCAGCTTTTTGTAGGTTGTTTGATAGGCCCAAAGAACAGATGGGATGCACACGCCCTAATCACTATGATCGGCGTTACAAACCTTAGTTAGTGCTTGCTCCAAGATTTTGTTAAAAGATTCTACTACTCCATTTGCCTGTGGATGATATGGGGTACTTTTTGCATGATGGATCCAAACTTTTTCCGTCAAGGCATGGATGGTTTCATTGACAAAGTGCATACCTCTATCACTCATCAGGATTTTTAGGCATCCAAATTTGGTCAGGATCTGCTCAAAAATGAAGTGCGTCGTGGTATCTGCAACGCAGTCCCTTACTACGTGTGCCTCAACCCACCTAGTTAGATAATCAGTAGCAGTTATAATGTAACGCGCACCTGTCTTCTTTCTGGGTGGGTTGATAGGTCCTACGAAATTGATGGCCCACTTTTCAAATGCTTGCAGGGCCATTTGTGGTTGGAGGGGCATTTCATCCCTGCAGGATGGCCTCTCGGTGCATTGGCATGTATCACAGGCCTTACAATAGCCGTGAGAGTCACTATGTAGGGTAGGCCACCATAATCTGGCTCTTAAGACCTTCTGCGCTATGGCATTCCCTGCGTAGTGACCTTCTGCTACCCCATCGTGAGCTTTTACCAAGATAGCATGCCACTCATGTTCCAAAACGTACCTTCACAGTACTTCATCTGCTCCCATCTTATAGAGGTGACCTGCGATGATGGTAAAATCTGCAGTGCGAGTTACCAATTCTTTCTTCTTCTACACTGAGTACCCCATAGGTGTCATGCCTATAGTCAGGAACTGAATAATGTCAGCAAAGTGCGCGTTGACTACCTTAATAGCAAACAGTTGTGCATAAGGCAATCCTTCCTCCAAATTAGTCGGTTCCTCACCAGTCCCAATTCGAGACAAGTGATTGGGCACCGCATTCAACCACCCTGGCTTGACAATGATTTCAAAGTCATACTCCTGAAACAACAGGAGTCACTAGGTACTTCAAAGTTGAATGATCGGTAAACATTTTGAAATGCCCCCCTAATAAGTAATGTCGATACTTCTGTAATGCATAGACCATGGCCAATCCCTCCCGCTCTATAGTGGCGTAGTTGCATTCTGCTCCCGAGAGTTTTCGACTAGCGAAGGCAATTGGGTGATCAATGTATCCCTCACCAGGCTACTTAAGGACCGCCCCGAGGGTGATTTTGGAAGCATCAACGTGAACATGAAATACCTTCACTGTTAAGTCCCTATATTAGCATTGTAGTCCCTTATTATGTTAGTGTAGCCCCCCTTATTGTTATTTTTGTACCCCTGTAACCCCCATATTGTTATTATTGTGCCCTTACAATATTATTGTTAGGTCGGCTAGGATTACATTGTGGCCCCATGGACTCCTATATATAGAAAGGAGGTTTTGTCATTTGTATCATCCAAGAATTGTTCATTCATTTAATGTATTGGAGGTTTCCCCCTCGAAGTGGCTTATTTATAAGGTGTTGATATCTCTTTTCTTCTATTTTTGGAGCTGGTTTCACAACATTTGGTATCAGAGCTTTGGATTCTAGGGTTTTCACTGCTCCAAACCGGTCATCGTGGAATTTTCACTATAAATTTTTTTCTACAAATGTTTAGAAGCTGAAATTTTTATAATGTGAAGCAAAAATCTTGAGGAACATCATTGCAAAATTTTAGAGCTTGGTTTGTAATATTTTTGGAGATATGATCTGTGGAAGCTAGGGCTTTTTTCAGGCTCCTGAATTTAACCTAAACAGGTCATAACGAAAGTTTCACTATAACTTTTGTTATAAAAATATTTCGAAGCTGAAATATTGAGGAACATCGTCATAAAATTTTAGAGCTTGGTTCACAATATTTTTAGAGATATGATCTGTGGAATTTAGGTCTTTTTCAGGCTCCCAAATTTCATCTCAAAGAGATAGTCGTGGGAAAATATTCATAACTCTCTCTCTGAGCATCAAATTGGAATTATGTAAAAAGTGGTTAGAACTACATGGACTGTAGTTTCTTGTCTATCAATTTCAGAGCCGAAGGAGCAAACAGTGACATGTGGCAAGTCATACAAGTTCGCTCTGCTGAACCAATCCATAATTAGGTCATTGTGGGAGATTGGAGATAACTTTGTCTTGAAGAATCCAAATCAAGTCAGACCTATGGAATTTGAAATAGGATTCAAAGGGCTACCTCAGGGCCAAATTTCAAATATTGATGATCCATAATCTCATAGATAATTCAATTTCAATATCGAGCTCCTCAAAATTAAGAAAAAGGTGTGTATTTGGTTTTTAAAATTGCATAACGTTTGTTTGAAAAAGCAGTTTGAAGTGATTCCAAGGGCATATTTTAGAATTTTTATCAGTATTTGGTTCTATAATGCCTACAAAAAATAATTCCATACCCATTAAGCCCTCAAAAATCTATACTATGATGCATGAAGAGGAAGAATTGAAGTATGAGATATCAAAATTATGGTACATAGATGGTTTAAAAGAAGAAATGGAGGCTAAGTTGGAGGGTTTGAAGGATCAAATAATAGCTAATATGGATGATAAATTAGTGGAAGATCAAATCAAGAATCAACAAAAAGTTCTAAAACTCTCAAAGGATAACCTAACTTTGGTGCAGAATCTAATGAAACAACAGGAAGATAAACATCACATCGAAAGAAGTTTTGAAGTAGTCACAGAAACAAGAACTTGAAAAGTATGATCAATTTCATAGTATCTCAGCAAGTGGAAGAACTTTCCTGTAGAATATTCCACATGGAAGGATGAGAATTTTATACATAAGCACCAAGAAATACTCAAGCGTTGAGGACAACACTTGTTTGAAGGAGAGGGGCATGTTAAGTCCCTATATTAATAGTGTAGTCCCTTATTATGTTAGTGTAGCCCCCCTTATTGTTATTGTTGTACCCCTGTAACCCCCATATTTTTATTATTGTGCCATTACAATATTATTGTTAGGTTGGCTAGGATTACATTGTGGCCCCATGGACTCCTATATATAGAAAGGAGGTTTTGTCATTTGTATCATCCAAGAATTGTTCATTAAGGTAATGTATTTGAGGTTGCCCCCTCGAAGTGGCTTATTTATAAGGCATTGATATCTCTTTTATTCTATTTTTGGAGCTGGTTTCACAACATTCGCCCAATCAGGGAAAATAAGGATAGGCGCAGAGACCATCTTTTCCTTGAGTAGATCGAAGCTCTTTTGGCACTCTTCGTCCCAAAAGAATGAAACATCCTACTTAAGCAGTTTTTCAAGAGGGGTTGTGATCAGTGTGTATCCTTGAATAAACTTTCTGTAATAGCCCGTATGTCCAAGGATCGAACGCAACTGCTTCGCTGTCATAGGGACTGTCAGATTGATGATCATCGCAACTTTCACAGGGTCCACAATTAGCCCTTGTTAGAAAACTATATGTCCAAGAAAGATTTCGAAGGGCACGTAGAAGATACATTTCTTGATATTCAGGGAAATCCGCTGCTTTCGACAGGCACCCAACATCATGCGTAGGTTTGAAGCATACGTCTTGACTAAGCCAAAGAGAGTCCAATCATCCAAGTATACCTCCATAAATTTATGAATGAACTCTTTGAATACTGCGACTATTACCTGTGAGAAGATGGAAAGAGCATTTTTAAGCCCAAATGGCATGACCATATACTGAAAGGATCCCCATTCAGTGGAAAATGTGGCTTTGCTGTGATCTTTAGGTGCATTCTAATCTGATGGTACCCTGAGAACCCATCAGTGAATGAATATGCCTCCTGGCCCCTTACGCTATCTAGGATCTCCTCGGAGAATAGTGTTGGAAAGGAATCATGTACGCATGCATCATTCAACTTGTGCAGGTCCACGCAGATGCTGATTTCCCCCTTCGTTTTCTTTTCCTGAACTACGATAGGACTTACCCAGTCTGATTGTTCGACCGGTTCGATGATACCCGCAGCAAGAATTTTATCGATTTCTTCCCGAACCTTCTTCAACAAAAACAGGGAGAAGAGGTAAAGGAGCTAACCTTTTCTTTTCTGCAAACAACTGGCATTTTTGACAACTTCTAACAGTCCTGTATACATCCGCAAATAAAGAGGGCCAATAAAAACTCGATTTAAGAATATTATGAGCAGTTACTTTCCAACTGTAATGACCTCCACACAAGCACTCATGATACTCTTTAATCACTTCTACGGTTTCCTCTTCTGTTAAACATAACAACAACACACCAGTAGGATATTTCCAATACAACTTAGCTTCAATTATAACATAAGGCTGAGCTTTAAGTTTCAAGGCTCTGTACCTAGCTCTGTTAATTGAAGGTGGACAAGAAAGGAAACAAAAATAATGAATAATATCTTTGTACCAGTTTTAACAGAGGAATTTATACTTAATATCTTTGTACCAGTTTGAATGTGATTTGATTCTTCAGTCTCTTCTTCTACAGGTGCAAGTAAACTGATTCCCAAAGCTTGGAAATTAGATTCTATTAACAATTTAGCTAGTCATAGTCCTTTGACTAGCTTTGTTGGTTTGATATTCAAATCATATTCTTGGATTTTAGCAATCCATTTCCCTCTTTTCCCTTCAACATCACTCTGTACTAATACATCCTTTACAGTAGAATTAGGCACATATGCTACAATTTGAGAATAAATTATATAAGTTCTGAAAGCCTTCAATGATTTAACCAGAGCATATACTTGTTTCTCCAAGATAGTATACTTCAGTTCTGCATCTCGAAGCACTTTTCTAAAAAATGCTACAGGCTGCTCACTTCCTTCTTCATTTTTTTGTAGTAGTACAACAACAATTGTAGAAGAAGATGCAAATGAGAAAATTTGAAATGGATTCAAGTAATCTGGACTAATTAAAATAGGAGCTTCTTGGAGAGATTCTTTAATTCTTCCAAAATATTCCCTTGCATTTTTGTCCCACTTTACTTCAACATCCCTTTTCAACATATCTGTTATTTTCCTGACAATCTCAGCATAATTTGGGACAAATATTCTCAGAAAATTGATTTTTCTAAGAAATATTTGAATATCCTTCTTACTTCGAGGCAGTGGGATTGTCTGTATGGCTTCAACCCTTGTTGGATCAATCTTCACTCCTTGCTTTGAAACTGTATGGCCCAGAAATTTTCCTTCTTCTAGAGAAAACAAGGATTTTTTGGGATTCAATGATAATCCATATTTCCTGCATTTAAAAAAGCTTTCTGCAAATGTTGTAGGTGTTTATCATTAGAACTTGAAAACATTGTAACATCATCAAGATAAACAACTACAAATTTGTCCCCTACAAATGCAATATCCATTACCCTTTGGAAAGTAGCTCCTGCATTCATGAGGCTGAATGGCATCCTGGCATACATGAATGTTCCCCAGGGTGTAGTGAAAGCAGTATTTTTTTTATCTTCCTTCTCCACAACAACCTTCTTATACCTGGAAAAACCATCAACCATGGATAACCTGTATGCTCCAATTACTTTCTGCAAGACAAAGTCCATCTTTGGCAAAGGATAATTATCCTTCAGTGAAGCTCTGTTCAAGTTCCTGAAATCTACACATAGTCTTATCTCTTCATTTTTCTTCCTGACCGGTACAAGATTGGAAACCCAATCTGAATATCTTAGAGGAACTATAATCTTTGCTTGTAAAAGTTTCTTTATCTCTTTTTCAATTGGAGCCAACAATAATGGGTTAATTTGTCTGAGCTTCTATCTATGAGGCTTAATCCCATCTTTCAATGGGATTTTATGTTGAATAACACTTTTATCATAAGTTTTTAGATCTTCATATGACCATGAAAATACATCCATAAACTGCTTGAAAAGATCTACATACCTCTCTTTGTATTCCTTTGGAACTCCTTTGAATAGTTTGACCATTTTAGGCTCATGTTGAGTTCCTAAATTACAGTCCTCCATTTCTCCATCCTGGGCTACCTTTTTCTGGTTTACTGCCACATCGTTAGCATCAAACAGTATTTCAAGAGGTACTAAACCTCTGGGCAAAATATTATCTTTCAATTGAATTATCTTCTGGTCTCCAATTGTCTACTTCATATTTTTAAACATTTCACCTTGATCACTTTCATCCACTTCTAAATCAATTTGACTGTCTTCAAAATTTCCAATCATCGTCAAGAACTGATTAATCTACTCAGCATCCTCAAAGACCTGCCAATGCTTTAAATTATCAGGAATTGAAGGCCTGTGTCTCAACTCAAACTCATATCTCAACCTTGGATTGATTGGTGGTTTGAATGTACTGGCTACAATTGCTAACGAATCTGCCATTCTATTCTCCTCTCTTGGAATAAACTGTAAATTAAAGGCCTCAAAATAATTTTCAATTAGATCCCATACCTCGTTTCTATAGGACCTCAATCTGGGATGCTTATTCTGACACCAATTTTTAATTTTCCTTATGATTAATTCAGAATCACCAAAAATAGAGATAGACTCAATTCCCATCTATTTAGCTGTTTGCAGACTTAAAATCAATGCTTCGTATTTAGTTACATTATTAGTGGATTCAAATTCCAGTTTGAAAGAAAAAGGTACAAGGTTACCTTCAGGAGATACAAATATGAATCCAGCTCTGGTGCCCTCCTTTGAAAATGCACCATCGAAATAACACTTCAAAGCTTATTTGACTGCAGCTCCTTATGTACAATGGCTGAAGGGAGCTTCTTTTGTGAATCTTCAGTAAATTTTTCATCTTCATGCAGCATGAAACAAGAGAGATCCTCCTTCTCTTGACCATAAATGGGGGAATTACCTGCATCTTTCTTGGTAGTAGTTTCAAAAATCTAGTTTCTCTGTATAACCTCCTTTCCTCCCCATTAAAAACAGGAATGATGGTATATGTGAAATCTAATTTCAAAACTCCTTCAAGTTTTTCCCCCCAAGATCTAGACAACAACATACCAAATATGGCTGGAATATCTACTACTACCACATCCATCATAATACTCTTAGCTAGAATTTGGGCTAAGGAAACAACCAAATCTTTGATAAGACCCACATGCTTTACCCTTTTTGAATCAAAGGAATAAAGGTCTCTATATGGCTTGGTAATTTGTAAATTTAATCTTTCATTACAAACAGTGGCATTAGATTATGTGATGCACTAGAATCTAACATACAATTATGGAAAATTAAATCATGTAGCAGAACTGATATATAAAAAGGTGGAATAGAAGAATCTACCTCTTCAACATGAAGTCTAAAAGTAA
This sequence comes from Pinus albicaulis, assembly GCA_034641835.2. Classification (NCBI taxonomy): domain Eukaryota; kingdom Viridiplantae; phylum Streptophyta; class Pinopsida; order Pinales; family Pinaceae; genus Pinus; species Pinus albicaulis. The sequence continues at coordinate 477,253,776 of CM076579.1, read as the reverse complement.
CCACTGGTTTCTCCTCTTGCAGGTTCACTATATCACCCACCTCGTCAAACTGAGATAAATTAATAAACTCTACAATTTCCTTCTTATAACCAGGGGTTTTGACCAACTCAAGAAGTGGTACTTGAATCTTCACTTTTTCTAACTCTTTTGACAAACTGAAATTTTGATTTTGTTTTGTCAACTTTTCAGGTTCTTCTTGGTTTCTGTTTGAATTTGCAGTTTGATCAGAAACAATAACAATCTTCTCCAACATATTAGGATCATTATGTTTTATTTGGGAAGCATCAGCTTGCTATTTTTCTTTTTCTTTATCTTGATTCATGGGTTGTTTCCCCTTGTCTGATTTTTTAATTTGGTTCTTCTGTAGTGGAGTCACCATTGGAGTAGGTACTGATTCTGATTCTTTCTCTTCATCATCTTGAGTTCTCAATCACTTTTTTGACCTCAAATCATATTTTTTATGCAATTCTGATTGCATAAAATCAATAAACTGTTTATAGTAATCATCCATTTCTTCTTGATCAAATGGGATATCAGTTTCTTTACTTTCCTCTTCATATTCTTTTTCAATTTCTTCTTCTGATTCACCATCCTCCATATACACAGCAGAAATTTGATCTTTATCTTCCTTTTCATTATCATCAACAGAACGTGATGGTGCTGCCTCTATATATAAAGGTGCTTGCACTTGACCTTGATCCTTTCTTTCTCTTTGCAAAATTTGCAGGGGTTGTTTTCTGAACTGGGGATTAAAAACCCCTCTGTTTTGTTTTGCAGGTTTATTGTTCTCTATTTCCATCTTTACTAATTTGTTAGACAAATTTTTTATGACCTGTTGTGCTAAAACACGACCCCCCCCATTTTTGACTTGTTCATTTCAAATAATGGGGACCCTTTCTATAAATTTTTTGGCTAAGTGCCTTTTAAGATTTTTATTAAGTTGATTATCCTATGATTTTATTATTTTTTCATTTTCTTTAGATTTTTGTTTTGATTGCTTTGTTACGATCGATTTTTTATAAGCTTTTCATTGATGCTTGTTTCACCTCATTTGATCAACTGGTTTGTAAATGGCACTTCTTTGAAGTCTGATCAATTATGTCGCCTGGGTTAAAAAATGCATAAAATGTACAATATTCCATTTTTTAAATTAAATTAGTTCAATAATGCATTTAGTTTAAATATTAACCCCTAGTTAGTTATTACTAACAATTTTTATTTTTACTTATATAGCCAAATCATAAAGCATCGAAATTTCAGTCGTTTATTCCAATTTTTCAATTTTCAAATAAATTACTAATCTTGAAAAAATCCAAAATGTCGAAGTGGCTGTAATTCATTTTTATCAAAGTGGCTGTAGTTTAAATAAGAAAATACACTTTAGATAAATTCGTATTTTAATTAAACATCATTAAAATGAAACCAAAACAAAAAAAATAATTTTTAACATTAAATTTTAAATTAATTAAATTAATTATTATATAAATAAATTAATTAAATTAAAAATTAATAAAAATAATAATAATAATAATAAAATAAAATAAAATAAAAATTACATCGCATCAAGAGTTTTTATGGGTGCATTTCTTTGAAAACCCGATGACCCTCACCCTCCTGATGGTTGATTGCAATGCTATAACCCTTGCCTTACTCTTTTTTACTTTCAACTCACTCACACGTGAGTATAAGGGGATTAATATAGTGTTAGTTCAATGTAGGTAGAATGTTAGTTTAATAGTTAGCATAAGTTAGTGTTAATTTAGGTGTTAGCATAATGTTAGTTTAGTAATTAGCATACGTTAGTGTTAGTTTAGTTTTAATTTTATAATAGATTTAATTAATTTTAGATTAGTTAAATTAATTAATATGTAGAATCTAATTAATTTAATTAAATCATAATTAATTATTAATTAGATTAATTTGTTTAATTAATTATATTAGTTAGTTTGATTAATATTAATTTAAATAATTAGTTTAGTTTATAATTAAAAATTAAATTAGGATTAATTACTAGAAATTAGAGTCTAATTTAGGATTAAAATTTTAATTAAAACTCTGATTTTTAGCCCAGCAACAGAATTTCCAGATTTATATCAGATTTGACTTATTAACTTTGGAGGCTCATAGATTGAGTTTTACTTGGCCAAATGAGGCCCAAGACGGCTCATTGGAAAGAGAAAATCAAAGAGAACATTTCTGAGGAGGTTTCACTAACAAATTTGGTAATTTATTAGGTCAAAAATCAGGCAAAAAATCAAGTTCCGAATTTCTAGAACAAAATCAATTTTCTGAGTTTTATTTTCTTCATTTTCATTTGCCCAAAGCCTCTTCTAATTGCAGATTTGCTCATCAATGATATCCTTGGCCAATTAAACCATTCCAGGCATAAATAGAGAGCTTATATTTTATTTTTAATTATTTATTCAAATAGAATTTGATTGGATTTGTTTTAATGCCAAAAATGATATTTTGATTTTATTGTTGCATTTTAATTCATTTTGATTTCTTTTTGCAAGAAAAAAAATAGAAGGGATATGGAGAAAGAGATCTCAATAAATGAGAAGGCTCCAACAATTAAAGGTTGAAATTTTTGAGTAATTAAAATTGGATTGGGCAGATTTTTCTTCAACAAACTCTCCTCTCAAAATTCTTTTGGAAATATTATAAATGGAAGATTGTAGAATGTGAAAAGGGCTGCTCTCCTCTGTAATTCTAGACTTATAAAAGCATTTATGTAATAGGAATTTAGAGTTGTAGATGGGGAGGAGAGAAAATTTCAGATCTGAACATTATTGAGGGTTTTTTATTTATATCTTGAATTATGTGTGATGGGCAGAGTTTGCATTTCTGTAGCTTTAGTTTGAAAGTAGAAATTCAAGTAATGTAAAGGACTATTAGAGACCAGGATTAGAGAAGCGGATTCAATTAACTGGTATTTTTGGCATTTCTGTATCAAATACCAGTTTCATTTTTATGTTAATAAAATGGTTGTTTCATTTTATTCATGTTTATGCATTTCTGTTGATATGGATAATTTGTCCCAATATTGTTATGTATCTCTGCTATTATGAATTAAACTCTAATTTTTGAGTAACTATTTACTCAAAAATTTGTCTTATAAAACTAATTTATTAAATAGTAATGTGTTGTGAATTTCTTCCACATATTATTGTTTAATTATTGGCTTGAATGATTTGACAATCAATATCATTTTTGTGAATTTCTTCCAGAGTGTTGTTGATTTATTATTTCAGTTAACTGGTCTCAATAGGATGTATTTCAGTATTCACAAATGTTAGCTAATTGAATTTCTTCGTTAGCTTGATATTAATTAAAAGCCAGACATATTTAAATTCTCATTATTTAATTATCTTGCTCTTAGTTGGGTTAGATTTATATCTACTTAATTAAGATAGGATTTAGATTAATTTCTTTTGCTTGCACTATAGAATAAATTTGCATTTAGATTAAGTTCTACATTCTTTTAAGTCCTCTTCTGGAAGAGGAAAAATCTTAGTTTTGGTTTAGCTGAACCAAAATCAGCGTAAGGTTCATTCTCTTTCCCGATCAGCAAGAAGAAGTGATATGATATCCCTACCTATTGGTAGTTAAAGAAACATCGTAAACCAATAGCGATAGGGAAAAGGTAACTGGACCTAGTTAAACCAGTCGGAGCCACTATCATAAATGGAAAAGGAGCTGTATTAAGGTCCAGACTGGGTGGTTATCCCCTAATGTTGTCGCAACGATTTTCGAGGCTTCAACATGACCTTAGTCATATCATCGATCCTATGATCTTGAGATGAGGCTTCTTTGGCCTTTTCTTTATCTCGAACTTTCCCAGCAACAGGCATATTTGCCTCAATCTCTAAGGCATCAGTTTGAATCTGTTCAAGGGTGGGGAATATTTTTTCTCTCAATGTAAAACTAAAATCCGGCTCAAATGCTCCAGCAAAAACAACCCTTGCTCCAATAGGAGGAGGTTTCATTTCCAGGGGCAAACTATTATACAACTTATTAAACCTTTTGACAAAATCATTCATATTTTCATTTGATTTCTTCTTTATTGCATTGAATTCTATTAAAGAATAACCATGGTCCATTTTTTCTCCCCATCTCTGGATGAAATGTCTTTCTAATCCATCCCAATCATTTATTGAACCATTTGGTAATCCTTTGAACCATTTTCTTGCATCTCCACTTGGATATTGCACAAAAGGTCTCATCACAATATCTAGATGTTCTACATTAAAATTTTCAGCAAATGTGCAGAACAAGGGCAAGTGCTATTCTGCAGTTATTTCATCTTCACCAGTAAATCTAGGGAGCAACTTGAGATACTCATGAGGCATTGAATTCATTGGTTGGGGTAGATTTAATGATGCATATCTATTCATCAAGAAAGCAGGGGCTGCCATGTTTATGCCCTGATTGACTGCTCCTTGAGCAGGGGTAAAATGGATACCAGTTGTAGGTGGGGATGAATGAGGTGGAACAACTGATATAGGAATAGGTGTATGAACAACAGCAGAAGAACTGGAAACTGTATGAGGTTGGGTTTCTATAAGAGGAAATGATACAAACTCAAAATATTGTTCTTCTAATGTTGGTTCTTGGAAATGAATGGGTGAAGGTGAGGATTCTTTTTCTGGGAAAATGAGTTTTCGAGAAATATCCTTAGATGAAAAAGTATGTGAACTGCTGCCTAGTGCAAGCAGTGTAGCATCAGGTGTAGAAAATATTTTTGTTTTCTAGCCCTTCTTTGAAACTAGCTTTTCTGGATCAGACAAAACAAGAGCTTTTTGCTGAGAGGTATCGGACCTCATGTGAGGCCTCTTAAGAGCTAGAATTATTTTAAAGAAACACAGCTTAGTATTTCCTCCTCTCTGAACAACCAGAGGAAATATGAACAAAACCCAGGGAAAACTTCGAATCTTTGCTCCCCGGCAACGACGCCAATTAATGTTGAACCTTAAGAGACAATCCCTTAGCTGTGATAAGGAATCAGTGCTTAAGACATCTATCTGATTATGTCACGAATGTATATATTTGTCTCTGTCTTATCAACCCTCAAATATTAAAGATCAAACCCTTAAATATCAAATATGTGAACATTTTGCAATGCTATCTTTAGCCAATGTTGAACGAAAGAATCAGAAGAAACAAAAGGGAGAACTTCAAACTGATATGCTGTTTTATACAGAAAATACCATTTCAAAATCTAGAAGAGGTATATGAAGAAATAGTTAAAACAAAGGAGCGCAAATTAAGGTTTTTTAACTTTGAAATACATAAGTATAAAGAGGCCGGCTACTCATAACTTTGTTTCATTCATAGATGGAAAAACATAACGTAAACTGAGAATAAATTTCAACATTAGCAAAATGATAGAAACTTGCATATTCATTCATTAACTTTTCAATCTCTGAGTACACAAATTAGGCTTTGAAGGTCCAAAACTCGGAACCTTCCTTCCTCTTGAAAATTACATTAAATATGGTAAAAAGTAGTTTGGAACTTTTGTAACCAATTATAACTACCAAAACTACTTCATGACTTCGAAGGCTATCTATTACATGCCTTGAAAATGTCTTTTTACAGTTACATTGTCTTCAGAAAATAACATAAAGTAAGTATCCTAATCTATAGGAATTGATGATGACGTGGCTTCTTTTCCTTGATCAACTGATTTGTCTTTCTTAGTTATAATACGAGTTTGAATACTTGCATTCACTGAACTTATTTCACCTTTGTTTGCTACCTTTCATGGGTTGGTGCCGAAGTGATTTCTACCTTTACTCTTGCTCACGGCCTTCAAGAGCACCTTTTCCTTTTGCTGAAGAAAACCCTTTTAATAAACCAAACGAATATGCCTCATTCACGGATAAAAACCCTTTTTCCTTTGAAAAGAACGAAAAGAGAAATGGTGGGCCACGGGAATGTTTCGGGTGGAGGAAATCATGATATGTGATGAGCGATGAAGTGAGGGGCGAGTGTAATGTGATGGGCGATATTGCGATGTGATTGCATCGGCGACGAGCAGTAGCTCAACTCCTGATTCCGATTTCGCCTTCGGCGATGTTCCCTTTGAAAAGGCTTTCAACGTTGCAATATGGATCTGCGGACCCGATTACAATAAAACTTGCGCTTATAATCGCATCCGATCTCTGTTTAAACGTGGTTTTAACCCAATACTTAGTGTATTTTTGGGTGTTTCTGTCTATGAAACCAGAGTGATACAATACGACACATATGTGTTTCCTCCAACAATTTTGTTACTTCCTCAAATGCCTGCCTCATATTAACTATTGTTGGAGTCCTGTGATTTGGCTTTAACTGTGTTTTTATCTTTGATCTGCAAGTTAAGCTATTGATTTTCTTGCTTTATTCTCAACCTTTATCCCTTAATATCTAATCAGTGATCTTCACTATTTGCTGTATTGTACAGGTGGCTGGGCTTCTGCGCTGGGGGTTTTGTTCTTCACCAGTGTTCATGAGACACTGATAAGACATTAATAATCAACCCTTGAATCCATTTCTGCATTGATTCAGCCTCAGGATCATCATCCTTGGCTTTTGCCACTGGTGTTTGGCTGTGGGAGGGCCTGCAACATTAAGCCACCATTTTAAACCTACATACAACAATAAACTTGTTATGAAATCCTGCATTTCTGGTTTGACTACTTCAAATGGCTTAGCGAGGGGTTATGGAGCAATGTAGAGGAGGGAAAATGCTGAGAGGAAGGTTCTGTCACAGAAACCAGGAAAAAACCTGGGAAAGTTTGAATATTGGCACGGAAATGATGACAAGTGGTTTTATAGAAAACCGTGAGTGGTTTTTGCGCTGGGAATAAGCGGTAAATGGTTTTATGCTGGGTGGACGCAATACATGCCGGTGGTTTACACGTGTCCCTTTAAAAACCACCCATTTCGCATTGAAAAAGCATGACGGAGGGGTTGGGTGAAATGGGCGTGAGAATGAATGCGGGTCATTGGATCTGGGGAAATCAACGGTGGAGAATGCATCGCGGAATCGCATAAGGGCAAGAATGGTGCGAGGGAAGGGGTGAACTACGATGCGGTGATGAAGCGATGATTGTCTGATCAAGAGGATTGATGGTCCAGATGAAATCGGCGTGCCGCATAAATGAATGAATGGAGAAAAGGGGTAGCGAAACACCGAAATTGCGCCGACCGTTGGATCTGGGGGAGCCAGATCAGCAGTCCAAAACATATTGGTGGGATGGTTTGGTAAGTGATGATCGATGAGGAAAAATGTTGGTGTGATGGAGCGAGAACCGTTAGATCTGCAAGATCAACGAATCAGATTCCATCGGCGGGGAAACATAAGGAAGCTGAAGGAATAGGGGCCGAGCGAAGTTTGATAGCACGAAAAGGGCTAACGATTGAGGCCGACAGTTGCAGGTCCCAGTCACATGGAGAATGGAGTTGAGAAATTAAACCCATGGGGGCTTAAAGGTCTGCTTATGAAAAATTTAGATTTTAAGGCTGAAATGGGGATTTGTGTAGGTATTTAAAGGTTCCAATAGATATAAAGAAGGGTTCAAAACCAACAAAAAGGACTTTTATTGGTTCAAATGGGACACAAACTGATTGAATTCTTCTCCTACATAATTGTTTTCCATTCGACATATGACGTCACTGCGGGGGGTCTCGGGGTACAACTAAGAATTCCAGCTAGTGCCCCCGTAGTTGATATCCACCGTTGATCTCTATTGCCTCTGCAGTCAACCCAGTCAACTATGGAGGCACCCATTTCGTTAACTATCATGCTGGTAGTGCCTGCGGTTTGGGTCATCTGGTTCAGACTTTGAATATCAGCACTCTCCACCGGTTGAATTGATCGACCTTTAATCTTTTGATACAAACCCACTTGTACAAAGTTTAAAATAGTTAAACTTTAATACATCAAACTAAAAACTTTTTCTTTTTATGCCAAAGTATAAAACTATAATACTTTAACATATTTGCTTTTCTTTCAATTTCAGATTTTTTTTGTATTTTTAATATAAAATTAAAATGATATACAAATGATACACAACGGGTCCTATAATAATAGGGTTCATAAAATTTTGAATTGACTTTGATAGTCTTGTAAATATGTACATACCTTGCTTTCTGCAAGTTTTTTTCCCATATTTTGAAAAAATGAAAAATAATAAAAAAAGCCAAAAAGAGGGTAAAAAGTCCTAAAAGAAAGATCAAAGGACTTAGAAAAATATAGACCCCAAAAGAAAAAAGAGAAATAAGACCTGAAAGTGAGCAAGTCCAAATGCCACTACTTTTACCTTTACTGCAAGAATAATGATTATGTGCAGAGTGTCAATAAATGCCATAATCCATGATCAGTTAAACAGTTTAATCTTAACTTTTCATGCTTTCAATTTCATGTTTTAGATAGAGAATAAAGATTTTTCAAATAGTTTAAACTTGACAAATTAGTAGATAGGTAGTGAATAATGAGGAGCTCAATAATTTAATCTGATCCCTCAGAAGAAATAAGGTAGAATTAGATAGTTTTATGCTTTAAAAGAAAAATGTTTTAAGGTTGCAAGCTTAAATGCACCTATAAAGATGAAGAAAAAATGTTAGAAATAAAGATGTGTAGGTAGAAAGCAGTTGAGAAATCATTTAATAAAGCATCATCGGGAAAAGATCACTAATTTCCCCTCCCCTACAAGTATTCAGTATTCTAACTATCAGTCAAAAAGACTCAGAGCATTTCTCTGACTTTTTTTGGGACCGGACCCAAGGCTCGATGACTGGTTAGCTAAAAATATTGAATTCCCACACTAGACCCACATTCATCAACATTTTCCCTTCATTCATAAATCATGATATCTTTTCCCTAAGTAAAAAACCCATTTTTTTTACTTAGTAAAAATAAAACCCTAAATAGCTAATCTCATTTCCTTTCAAAAAATCATTCATAAATACTCAAAATGCATTTATCCTAAGTATAAGTGAAATAATATTAAAAATACAACAATGTTTTACTTTGTCTATGATTTACACTTTACTTAGAGATTAACATTTGTTTTGTTTCCATTTTCACTACCCTTTTTCATATTAACTTCTAACTAAAACTATTAAACCCTAAACTACACCTTCCCATATATATTAATACCCATATTTTAAATAAACCCACAAAACCCTTTATTTTAAGTTTAGACCAATGTTAAATATCCCCATGTGCGCAAAAATAAAAAACCCACCCAATTACCCCATTGGTCTAAACATATCTATAAAAACTAATCCTGCCTCCTATAGTGTTCAAGCATATGTCAAAATGTTCGAAAACTATATAAATATTAACTCGAACTAATATGTGTGATTTAAACATTTTCAAAGGTTTAAATTAATACATTAAACCCAAACTTTAGAATTTGATTAATGCTTATTTATTAAAGTATAAAGTTTAACCCGCCACATATTATACAAAGCCTAAGGTTTAAAAACCTTGTTTAAGCGCCTTTTCATAAAATTATAAACCTATCCCCACATATGAAAAACCCCGGCCCCACTCTTTCCCGACGTAACTCCACCAATCAATCACGGCCGTTTGCATTGATCCCCCAGATTCGACGGCAGAAATACAATATTGCGTGGAAAATTTGCGCGATCGCCCCCGTTCCATTTCTGCGTGAAACGGGCGGTATTAGAACTTTATCTCTCCTCCACGTGCCCTTTTCTTATTTGATTACATCGATAAGCCCCGAAACCACTTACCGCCCAAATGTTGGGTGATAACCACTGACGGTTTTAATCCTCCGAGTCTGAAACCACTGCTCCCGCCTGATGTGACCTTCATTCAATGCAAAGTTAAATGTAGCCAAATGTTTAATAAACATACCTAAATGCATGCATTTCTTATTCTGTTGCACGTTAACCCTACACGAAGCCTCCCGACTATTTTAACAAAGTTGTTTTTTCCATTTCTATGCCCAAAAGCCTACAAAATTTTCCTTGTGACCATTGAAGACCGCGGAGGAGTTTTCCATTTCTCTAGAAGCTTTACAAAAGCTGTTGTTTCATACAAAAAACTTCAGAAACCGTTCTGAAGTCCAATACATGCATATAAATAGGTATTTTTCTGAACTTTGAGCCTGCAAGTAATTTTTAAAGCCTTTAAAAGAACAAACACACATTCAAAGCTTAAGAACCAACAAAAGAAACTGTCAAAATAGTCCAAAAAGAGGCCAAACCTTGTCAATTTTTTTCCATAAACCCTGTTTTAAACTGCTATGCACAATTTTTGAGGAAATTTGTGAATTTACACAGTTTGATGAACTATTTTAAGCCCTGAATCAAACCAGAAAACCTATGAAGGTATCCCAAGCCTATGTGATCTATTTCAAAATAATTTTAACCCAATTTCTCATTAAAAGACTCAAGAAATCCTTTTTTCTTGTTTTAAACCAGTCAAAAGCCTATAAACTTCTTTCACACACCTAATTGGAAAGAAAACCTAAAGAAAAATCTATACTTTGCCTAAATTATCCAAGGAATCCTTTGCTAAAGTAAATTACTTCTGCAAACTGTCTAAACTTGCAAAAGTAGCCCAAAATGCCTAGAAAGCAGAGCTCTAGCAAGCTTGAAGCTTCCAAAGTTCCTAAACCAACCCTGTCCATGACTTAAAATACTGCTATTGTTGTCAATCCTTTGCAACCTCGAGTCATAGACATTGAACATACCCCATTAGCAGATACTGATTACAAGATAGTAGATCCCATTGTTGAATTTAACCTACTAGATATCCATAACTGGTGCTATGAGAAGTCATTAGATAATGAAGAATAAGTCCATATTTGGGAATCCCATTTGCCCAAATATGTTGTTCCTTTAACTCACCCATGCCAGGAAGTCATTAGGTTATGTCAACAACATTATGTGCTTGAGAAAAGAGCCATTGTAAATGCCAATAAAGAAGTGCTTTTTACCATTACTGTAGAATCAATTAACCAAATGTTACAGCTTAAGCCTGACCCCCAAGCAGTCCCTTTGTCTATAGAGGCCCTCACCAAGTTATATATTGGCCTAGATTTTCCCAAGAGATTCATGATTTTTCAGACGTTCATGCCTTTGCATGTAGAAATTCCTAAGCTAAATCCCCCATATTCTATTGCTAAATTCCCTAAAGGTTAAATACATGTGATTTCCATGATTTCCTTCATCCTTGGATATTTTACTGGTGAACACACAGATGAGTCCATCTTGGGGTTCTTATCCACCTTTTCCCCAGGTCAACCACCATCAGTAATCTTTGATTATGCTGGTTTCATTGCAGATAATATTAATTATCAATTGACCAATTTGCAAATTGAGGGAGTGTTTAGATATACCTCCTTCCTTTTCCATATGTTTTTATACTTCCAATCATATAATTTTCCAGTTACTCTCCAAAAACTTGACATAGAGGGAAATCCTCCATCTGTCATTTTTTGGACATCCCTCCTCAGGAAATAATGTACAGATTTTAGTTATTCATAATTTTCAGAGTTATTTTTACATCGAGTGATCACAATGTTAACCAAAGTAGAGCAGCCAAGAATAAATGAAGAAATGAAAAAGATTTTGCAGTTGTCAGAGCAGAGTAAGGTTGGTGACTGGTATTTTTATGAAAAATATACTGAGATCAGAGTCTTTGGGTCAAACTTGTTACCTTACAAGTTACCCAAACATCCTTCAATGAGGATCTTTTCCTTGGAGTATATCAGGCATATCCTAAGCTCCGATTCCATAAATTTCATAGCAGCCAAGAAGAAAACCCAATTCAAAATAAAGAATCAGATAGGGCCATTCATATGCAATCACATGGATGTAGAGAAAAAAGAATCAAATTAGTTATTGGAATTCAAAATGGAAGAAAGTTTTCCTTGGAATTATGATCCACAAGGGATCTTGAGTAATCTATGGGTTAAATGCAAGTTAACACCCTTCATCCATGAAGCAAAACCATAAATAGACAAGTTGGAAAATCAGATTGAATGGACTGAAAACACTTTAATAGATGCAGTGAAAAAAGGTAATACTAGTCATACTTTAGAGACTGCAAATCAACCAGAAAAGTCCACTAAAAGAGTAATGGAAGAAGGAGCCTATGTGGAAGAAACTACAACTGAAACCAAGTTCAAGCTCATATATAACAAACGGCCCAAGTTACATTCAGCAGGTAAAGGAAAAGTAACAATTGATGTGGAAGAAATAGAGCTTTTAAATACCAATACAGATTTTCCAGAAACAAATGTTGCTACTGTGATTATCAATGAGCCAACTACTAAAAATCAGAATGAAGAAAAAATCAACAATGAAGACACACATTTGATGGAAAGATAACAAAGCATGGAAGCCTCTTCCTCACAGACAACTGAGAAAAAATATTTAGATATCAAAGAGAAATATAAGCAGATTAAACTAAATAATGAAGAGAAAAAATAATATTTATTCTCAATATTTCAAACAGACTCCAAGTGTGCAAAACAAGCTCCTTTCTTCATTTGATTGTTCTAATCAAAAGCTAATCATGTCAGTGTTACAGCCCACAGTCAAATCTCCAAAGACAGTGGCAGATTATAAGAAAGTTGATTTGGAAGTCCAGATAGATAAGATCCCTGCTCTTGATCAAATTGAGTTCCATAGACAGACCTCTGAAATGTTATATTATACTGTCACAAATAAATCCATGAGTGATCAAAAGCTCTAAAACACCATCTCCAACATGTAATATCAGATGAAGTTGGAAAAAGCCTCATTGTATGCCAAGGATCTAAGGATAAAAGCCTTAGAAGAACTAGTTTTTCAGGTAGGATATGACCCTGCTAATATCAAAGTAGCAGAATTATTGGTGAAGAAGAAAAATGAAGATATAGAAGCTTTAAGGAAACAAATCAAACTTCATCAAAGTGAACATCCTCAAACAAAAGAAATCATACAGGAACAAAGTGAAAAAGATGACATGATGAATTTAATTCTTTAGTTGGCAGCCCAAGTTAAGGAGATGAAGATTCAGATGGACAAACTTGTCCAGGAGAAGGAAACAGTGAAAGAACCAGAGATTCCTATAGTTATTCCTGTGATTACTACATCAGTGCCTTCAACTTTACCTGAAAATTTGGCACCCAAAGAATCACTGGCTACTGCAGTGCTAGTAAATTCTTCCACAACCTCAGCCGTTGAATCAATTACAACAGCAGTACAACCTACAGATGAGGCCAGCAAAATAGTGAAAGAAATGGAAGAAATGTCTTTAAAGACAAATGAGATTAACAGGTTGACAAATATGGTAGAAAATCTTGAGAAGTCAAATAAATTGGCTCACATAAATGCAAAGACACACGAACAAAATGCCATCAAACTGAATGAAGAGTTGAAGAAATTGCAGAAGGAATTGACATTAAAAGAGCAAATATCATACATCAAAAATCACCTTTGGAACAGTGTCATTGAAGCCATACATGATGTATGGCCTTCAATTTAGGTAATTTTTGAGCAAAGAGAGTTATTACTAAAAGCACAAGCAGAAATTCAAAAGACTCAAAGTGAACTGGCAGACAAACCAGAGCAAGCTTTAAGGCTGATCACCTTCCTTAACAGAAAAAATAGACAGGAGTTAGAATAACTCAAGATTACAGACAAGACTGAAACTATCCTAGAAATTAGGAAATTTACTACAAAGAAAAATCTGATGAGGCAACTGGAAGAAAAGTGTGAGAGTATGAATACTGCCATAACCAAGTTTATGGTTAAATTTACAAATTTGAGGCAAAGAGGACTACCTGAAATTATGATCATTAATGATAAATTGATGCCTCAGAATTACTATGATAAGAAGATTAGAGAGTTTGCAAAAGAACAGGTAAATAATCCATCAGGTCAAGGAATTCCAACTGGAAAAGTGTTACTCAAGAGTTTTGAAGACTTATTCTACTTACAACATGAGATAAAACACTTGTTTTTCATCAAGCCAACCTTTGCTAGATATACTGAAGCTGATGAAAACTTCAGGAAATTAAAAAAGATAAAAATTCCTAAAGATGAGGATTGGAAAGCACTCACAGATTTATTATGAAGGATAAAAGACAAACATATGAAATGAGAAGAAAATTGTTTATGATTTACAGTCAAAACATAATTTTACAGTAATAAATTTTTTTTGATTATGGTTAAAGAGTATTAGAGTTTAGAGAGTATCAGTGAATAAAGAGAATCAGAGAAAGAGTATCATACAAGGTAGATCAGATTCCAAAAAATATCTAAGAGCCAGCAAGGAGGACACCAAGGCAGCCAACTACATCTTATCCTCAAAATAGTTTCTATTTCTTTTGGATAAATAGGACAACTTGCTGATTTGTCAAGCAGTTGTCTCTATTATTGTTGCAAAGATATTTTATTTTCCTAAGATAATTCCTAGAAGCTTTCTAGGATATTTTGTAAGAAATATTGTATAAATACTTCATCTTTAGAAGTATTTTGTGTGGAATAAAATTGCTGAGATTGTTATAGTCATTTCTTCTTGGACTTGAAAGCTTTTTGTGTGTCAAAATTCGAGTAGCAGGCTGGATCAAAACAATTAGCATCATACTTCAAGATTCATGTGATGAGCTATTTGGAGTGAATTATTTCCTTACTTGTCATTGTTATCTTTCTTTATTACATGCATCCATCTATGTTTATTCTAAATCTGAATGAATAACTAGGAGTATTACTACAGGATTTGTTAAAAGCACCATTTTTTTAACTAGTTAACATTTATAAGTTTTCCTCTGATTTCCAGTGTAGGGAACCCTTAATTGATCCTTCTCTCATTTAACCTCTTCATACTACTTCCTTTTCCGGATCAAAGGATTCTTAAGTGCCCTTTATCCCGATCATACCACCTCATAAAAAAAAACTTTCCAAGATCTTCAAGGGTTATCTATCTTGCCCTGAAAACATTTAACCTTTTGTCCTTGATCCTAGTCCTATTTTCTTGATTTTGACTCCTTAGCCCAATGGAAAAATAGATTTCCCACTATCCATCCTTTCAAGTGATTTTTCCCACCAAATCTACCAAAACAAAACCAAAGTTGCACATTCATAACTAGCTTAATATTTACAAATTGAAACAAAGTTAAATTTTAAAGAGAGAGCCCTCTGTGAACCCTAGGAAGGCGAGATCCTAGAGTTTGAAGTTGGTTTGTGGTGACCTATAGTATTCTTTGACTAAAAACCAAAATCTCACAAATTTATAATTACTAGAGTGATAACAGTGATATTGCGACAGTTCACAATATCCTGCATCTGTGCTTCCCATGTGGGCAATTCCCATGCTTCATCGGCGCTGGATTCCCCAAATACGAAGGTATTGATATCCTGCAGAGCTTCATCAAGCGCCTCCAATCCTCCTACTAACTCGAATGTCCCAAAAAAATTGTCTTTTAAGGTTTCCCAGTGGCGAGTGCGTTGATGTAGCTCCGCATCTCAGTACCATGCGGTGGGGATTGGTCCCAAGGCATGAATAAACAAGTGAACACATTCCTCTGTAGTGCAATCCCACCACTTCTCCATCTAGGTGAACAAATGTTCACGCAGATCCCCTGGGCCAAGAAATATCTTGACACACACGTCGTTCGGAGGCTCAAAGCGTAGGATCATCATATCCCGACATTCCTCCCAATCCTGGAATGCCCCCTTATGCATGTCCCACCATATTGCAGGTGTTGCGCGTAGAGCTAGGTTAAGGGCCCATAGCCTTCGTTCTCTTGGAACCTCAGCCTCAAAGGTCTGCAAAAATTATTTTATACTACTGGAACTGTCAAAGTAGGGTAGTTCTCTTACCTCTAAGGATACGCAGCGGAAGTCCCTTGTGTTGATCAACGGTTGTCATTGATGTCAACCCAAGCAGCACCAGGGGCTAACCAAATATTGCATGGGAATTTTGACCTACCAAATTAATATATTCTGGGTCAATAATGCTTTTTATGGTTTCTACTTGTCGAGATGTTTCCATTGATATATGGCACACCATGTAATTCTTCACGGTTTGAGAGATATTCATGTTTGAAGTTTGTACCCCCAGTTAGTGGGCTAAAACCCCATGGGGTTGGGGCATGAGTCATTGAAAAGTCATAATTAATATTTTTAAGCTCCTAAAATCCCTCCCACGTTCACTAGTTGAAGCCCCTCTCAACCTGAGCATTTATATAAATTGTGATCCTCATTTCCTCCTTATGCAAGGGATTTCGCCATTGGAAACAGGTCATCGTGGAATTTGCACTCTAATTTTTTTTTCTACGAAGGTTCAGAAGCTGAAATGTTTATGAGGTGAATCTGAAATCCTGAAGAAGTTGCTGTAAAAATTTCAGATCAAGGTGCGCAATATTTTTGGAGATATTATCTGTGGAAGTCAGGGTTTTTGCAGGCTCCTGAAATTCATCTCAAAGAAGTGACCTTGGTAAATTCATCATAAATATCTCTCTGAGTATCGGATTGGAATTCCATAAAAAGTGGAAGATAGTGCACAATCTTTAATTTTCTCTCTATCAATTTCAGAGCCAAATGAAGAAACAGTGACACGTGGCACACCGTACAAGTGCGCTCTACTGAAACAGTCCATAATTAGGGAATTGTGAGAGATTGGGTATAACTCTCCCTTGAAGAATCCAAATTGGGTCAGACCTATGGCATTTGAAAGATGACTCAGAGGACTACTACAGGACTAAAAATCATATATTGAGGATCTGAAATAACAGAGATACACCAGATTCAATATCGAGCTCCTAGAAGGCAAGAAAAAGCTAGATCATGTGTTGTCAAGGGTTGCAAAGGACCAGACTTTCTAGGGCAACAAAGCAAAGCAAGGTGCAACAAAGGGTAGCATGAAAAGAGAATCAACCAAGGTGCATAACAACAGCAAGAATTTCATCCTATGAAGTCTTCAAGTGGGCAGCACTGCATACAATCATTGTAAAGGTATCATTGTACTAAGTCATTGTAAATACATTATTGTAAAAATATTACTAGTGTTTATCTACCAAGGGTTGAAGAAGCAGTGTTGAGAGGTCTAGGATCATCATTAGGTGGTTGTGTCAAATTTGGGGTTATGGTCTAGTATATATTCTTCTTCTACATCATTCTATATCATTGTAAAGTGGACCATTTTCCCTGGTACGGGAGTCCATTCTTATTTTATTCTTCTATAGGGTGCTAGGGTGAGTTGTAGTTCATTGGGTGTTGGGGCATCCATTCAGTTGACTATTGAAGAATCTCGGGCATTGGAGCGTCCATCCAGTGGGAGCTGGAGAAGAATGCTTTTATAGATTCTAGGAAATTGGAGCTTTATTTACAATTGGAGTTGAATATTAAAGAATTATTAGAAAAGCATTAGGTGGTTTTTCTCTCGGAGTGGGTTTCCACCTTAAAAACTGTGTGCATTTGTGTTCCTCTTGTTTGCTGCTATCATTGTACAAACACTAATAATAATTGAAGATTAACTAATGCTCTAACTGAAAGGAATACTAACTCACCCCCCTATCAGTATTTCCAACTTTTGGTTTCATAGCTTGGTTCCTTCAATAGCAGTTTAACAGCTGGAAGGAGGTCATGGAGCATACCAAGAATGGTGTACCTCTATTGAATGAAAATAATTATGCACTCTAGAAAGAAAGAATAGAGGTCTATCTCTTGGCGCAAGGTTATGAAGTATGGGACACTGTTCAAAATGGATTTACATCAACCACAGATGAACAAGGTAAGAAGAATTTGGTAAATGATGCAAAAGCAAAGAATATTATTATCAGTGGACTTATTGAATCTGCTTACCATAAGGTGTTCGGTTGTAAAACTACCAAAAATGTATGGGACAAGCTTGAGAATATATATGCAGGTGACTCAAATTTCAAAGAATCAAAGCTTCAAATCTATAGAGAAAAATTTGAGCAACTCAGAATGAAAGAAGATTGCAACATTGCTGCATACTTCCAATACGTTGATGAAATAACCAATACTCTGGAAGGATTGGGAGAGCCAGTTGACGAGAAGACTATTATACGGAATATTCTTAGAACGTTACCAGGGAGATTCAACCCAAAGGTATCTGTCTTAGAATACAGTGAAAATATGGACAAACTCAGCAAAGAGGAATTACATGGAGTTATCATAGCATATGAAATGAGACTTGATGAAGAAGAGGGTACTTCGCATCTAGAAACTGCGTTCATTGCATCTAAGAAAACCAATAAGGATAAACAACCTTCAATTGAAAATACATGCACCTGCAAGTGTGAAGAAAAGGAGATGATGAAGAAGGTCTTTCAGATGAAGAATATGCTTACTTCACGAGAAAACTAAAAATTGGTAAGGGAAAATTCAAAGGTAAACTTCCATTGATATGTTTCAGCTGTAATGAGGTTGGGCATTTTGCAGCAAAATGTCCAAACAAAAGCAATGGAAACTCAAAAGGAAAGAAAGGCTTTAATAAATTCAACAAGCAAGGATCCAAAAGGAATTTTCTCTCTAAAGAAGATAGCTCATCATCCGATGAAGAAAGTGACAACAAAGAAGAAGCCAATGAGAGAGTATTGTTTATGGCCAAGCACAATAAACAAGAGGTATCAAACAACGAAGAAGAATGATGGACCATAGAATAATTTTATAAGGAAGCAATCAAGATTATAAAAGATCTCAAGGCGAAGAAGATCCGTTCCAATACTCTTGAAGAAAAAATTCAAGGTCTCAAAATTGAAGTTGAAGAACACAAATGCATTGAAGAGTCACTTCAAAAGAAGTTGGAAGAAAGCAACCAAGAGAGGGAAGAATTAGAAGTCGAAGTAGTCTCGCTGTGTGAGGAAGTGAAGAAAGGAAAAACTATCCAAAAATATGCCAACAGCTCAAGGGCATTGGAAGAACTCATCAACAATCAACGATATTACAATGACAGAACTGGCATCGGTTACAAAGAAGAAGAAGAAGGACCTTCTACAACCAAATACAATGAACCTATGAGATCTGACATGCATGTAGAATTCACTGGACAAGATTCAAAAGAATAGCCTTGGAAGACAATTCCTCGATGAAAATTTCCATCCAGGTACCAACATATTTTTTATGGCTACTGTTATTCATGTGGAAAATTTGGTCATATAGCTGTAGAATGTCACACGTACCCTAGGAACGAATACAATTCCAGGAGATCTGTGAAATATGAACCTCCCAGGGCTTAGTGAAACATCAATAGATTTGAACATTTAAGAAATAATATTGAATGTTACAAATGTTGAAACTTTGGACACATAGCCAAAGACTGCAGAATTGAAAATCCTCCAAAAGAATCTTCGAAGCCACAGAATGAACAGAAATGGAAGAACAAGAAGAATGATAATTGTTCTCTCGCTTTCAAGGCTCAAAAGAACAAAGATGTATGGTATGTTGATAGCAGTTGCTCAATGCATATGACTGGAGATAGAAATAAATTTGTATCTCTAAAAGAGAAGAAGGATGGAACCGTGTCCCTTGGAATTGATGGATCTTCAAATGTCATAGGATCAGGTACTGTCACTCTCGGAAGCAAAGATGCTCTAACCAAGAATGTTCTATTGGTTGAAAACATGAATCACAATTTGCTCAGTGTTGGACAAATGTGTGATCAAGGACACACAATACTATTCAACTCCACAAAATGTGAAATCAAGAAAGGTGTGTATGGTGAAATTGTGGCTATAGCAAGTCGAGCTCCAAACAACATATATGTTTTGGATGAAGCAACTAAAGCATGTCTAATAGCTAAAGAGTATGATACAGTAATTGGTAGTAATAATGATTGACTAAGTAAGAAGTTTGCTACAAAGGTGCAAAGTGATTTTGAGATGTCTTTACTTGGTGAGCTCACATACTTCTTAGGGCTTCAAATATCTCAGCAAGAGAAAGGAATATTTATATTTCAAGCCAAGTACATCAAGGAAATGCTCAAGAAATTTAAAATGGAAGATTGCAAACCCATCCTTACTCCAATGGTAACAAGTTGCAAATTGAGCATAGACGACTCATCTAAGGATGTGGATCAAAGGTTGTACATATATATGATTAATAGTCTTCTATATGTAACAGCCTCTCGACCAGATGTTATGCAATCAGTTGGAAAAGTAGCAAGATTCCAAGCAGCACCAAAAGAATCACATATTAAATATTCTCCAGCATTGGAATATCTTCGCCAGAATCTTGGGATTCTCCCAAGTTCTCATTAGATTTTCCTTTTTCAGAATATAAAGGGGGAGTGGAAGTGTGTACAGGTCCATAGGATGGTTGTGTTTTATGGGGATTTACCCTTTTCCATTGATGTCAAAGGGGGAGAGAATGTTGTAGGAAGAGGTGTCATGATCGCAGGGGGAGTACTTGTGTTGCCATCAATGCCAAAGGAGGAGATTGTTGATCAACGGTTGTCATTGATGTCAACCCAAGTAGCACCAGGGGCTAACCCAATATTGCATGGGAATTTTTACCTACCAAATTAATATATTCTGGGTCAATAATTCTTTTTTTGGTTTCTACTTGTCGAGATGTTTCCATTGATATATGGCACACCATGTAATTATTCACGGTTTGAGAGATATTCATGTTTGAAGTTTGTAACCCCAGTTACTGGGCTAAAACCCCATGGGGTTGGGGCATGGGTCATTGAAAAGTCATAATTAATATTTTTAAGCTCCTAAAATCCCTCCCTTGTTCACTTGTTGAAGCCCCTCTCAACCGAAGCATTTATATAAAGTGTGATCCTCATTTCCTCCTTATGCAAGGGATTTCTCCATCCGAAATAGGTCATCATGGAATTTGCACTCTAAATTTTTTTCTATGAAGGTTCAAAAGTTGAAATGTTTATGAGGCAAAGCTAAAATCCTGAGGAAGCTGCTATAAAATTTCAGATCAAGGTGCGTAATATTTTTTGAGATATGATCTGTGGAAGTCAGGGTTTTTGCAGGCTCCTGAAATTCATCTCAAAGAAGTGACCTTGGTAAATTAATCATAACTCTCTCTCTGAGTATCAGATTGGAATTTCGTAAAAAGTGGTAGATAGTGCATAGTTTTTAATTTTCTCTCTATCAATTTCAGAGCCAAATGAAGAAACATTGACACGTGGCACGCTGTACAAGTGCGCTCTACTGAAACAGTCCATAATTAGGGCATTGTGACAGATTGGGTATAACTCTCCCTTGAAGAATCCAAATTGGCTCAGACCTGTGGCATTGGAAACATAACTCAGAGGACTATTACAGGATCCAAAATCAGATATTGAGGATCTGAAATAACAGAGATACACCAGATTCAATATCGAGCTCCTAGAAGGCAAGAAAAAGCTAGATCATGTGTTGTCAAGGGTTGCAAAGGACCAGACTTTCTAGGGCAGTAAAGCAAAGCAAGGTGAAACAGAGGGTAGCATGAAAAGAGCATCAACCAAGGTGCATAATAGCAGCAAGAAGTTCATCCTATGAAGTCTTCAAGTGGGCAACACTGCATACAATCATTGTAAAGATATCATTGTACTATGTCATTGTAAATACATTATTGTAAAAATTGTACTAGTGTCTATCTGCCAAGGGTTGAAGAGGCAGTGTTGGGAGGTCTAGGATCATCATTAGGTGGTTGTGTAAAATTTGGGGTTATGGTATAGCATATATTCTTCTTCTACATCATTCTATATCATTGTAAAGTGGACCATTTTCCCTGGTACGGGAGTCCATTCTTATTTTATTTTTCTATAGGGTGGTAGGGTGGTGGTAGGGTGAGTTATAGCTCATTGGGTGTTGGGGCATCCGTTAAGTTGACTACTAAAGAATCTTGGGTGTTGGAGCATCCATCCAGTGGGAGCTGGAGAAGAATGCTTTTCTAGATTCTAGGAAGTTGGAGCTTTATTTTCAATTGGAGTTGAATATTAAAGAATTAAGAATTAGGTGGTTTTTATCCCAGAGTGGGTTTCCACCTTAAAAACTGTGTGCATTTTTGTTCCTCTTGTTTTTTGCTATCATTGTACAAAAACTGATAATAATTGAATATTAACTAATGCTCTAATTGAAAGGAATACTGATTCACCCCCCCTCTCAGTATTTCCAACGCCTTGTGATTCGTAGGCAATGCAACACAGAGACATCATGCATCCGGTTTTTCCAGTTTTCCATTTCTTCGTCAGAGTTAGAAAATCATTTGCTATCCCTTTCCCAGCAAAGCACACCATCGACTGTAGGATTGATCCAATCTTTGCCTCTCATAGTTAACTTGTAGATGTAATCCACCTCTTCTTCTTCACGCACCGACTCTGTATACCTTTCTCCTTCTGCGAGGTCTAGCAAGACTATCACCTGTGTTCCTTCACTTTCAAATACCATGCTTCTCTTTAACAAATTCATAATACCACCCATATATATGGCCCAGTCCAATCCCAGTAGTGCAGGATAGGGGTCCGCATCTTCTATAATCTGAATGACCTTGAAGTTAGCCTGAACCTTAACCCCTGCAATATCTACCATGATCTTAGATAATATTCCCAGCGGTATGATATTCTGCTGATTATCCATGCGTAGCTGGATAGTGGGCCATTCTAACTTAGGTTCTCCCATCCGCTACCACGTCTGCTTAGGCAGTACATTCACATTTGAACCTAGGTCTAGAATAACTTGATCCATCTCGTAGTCACCAATCTGCATGGTTAACCGCATCTCCCTACTAGTGCATCTCTTATGCTTATATAGCTGATGTAAATCCTTAATTTCCATAGCCGGGGTTTTTATTTTTGCGCAACTGTCTATCAAGGCTTATAGGTTTTCTACGGCCCTTTGGTTGCGTAGCAGCTTCATACATGCCTGCAGGAAAGGTTTGACCTCATCATCTGCTTTGAGGATTGCGGGGTCTTGAGGAATAGGTGCCGCAGCCTTAGAAAAATCTTGGTGAGCTACAAAAAAAGTTTATTTTTCCCTCTTTAAGTCCAAACCTTCTTGTTTAAGGACTGCTTTCCGGATAAGAGGCTCCTCCTCATCTTTCTCCGTAGCTCCTCCGGTGGCCAAGCCGCTGCGCGTTATAACATGAATACTCGGTCCTTCATCCCGGGGCTCCATCTTGACCCTTTTTACATTCTGCGTAGGTGTATGTTGCTTCTCCTGCACCTTGGCTATCAAGATCGGGCAATATTCAATCACATGATCCAGCTGTCTACAGTATCTGCAGGATTGTCATGCAGGGTTTGGGAAATCCCTTGCAGAGTGCCCAATTTCCCCACAGTTATAGCAAATCAGTTGTCCCCTCCCCCTTCCTGTGCTTCCGCCTCAGCCTCTTTCCCTACCCCTAGTAGGGGAGCCACCCAAACTGGAGGGGGATATTGGTGACGAAGGGTCCGATTGTACCCTATATAGGTTTCCTCTATCAAGCATCATATCATAAGTTCGACAGTTCTATTCATCATGGCCTACAGATATGCAGAACTTGCACCATTGTTGATTTATTTCTGGGACATCTACAGTGTTAGTCATCAGTAATTTTTTCCTTTATAGGATGAATATGTGCTTGTCATAAGATTTCTAGAAACAAAGTTCATGTAACATTGTGAGTTCTAGAAATCTCACTCCCTTCATTATCCTAAGATAAAATTTTCACTATATTATCATCTTGTCCAGTCATGCCTAGCCTACCATTCCCAGAAGACCCATCACGGGCTCATGCCATTCATTATTCACCATGTCTTGTCAACATAGCCTAAAAAACCTCTGTTTTTGTTTTTTCCTACAACCCTCCCCAGCCAAGTTAGATCACTTATCAAAGTAGCTCTGTTGTCCTTCCCAAAACACCCCAAGCATTGATGATCTCAAACTATTTTCGTAGACTCTTTAGAAAAATCAAGAACATTGGATTTTGATCTTCAACACATTATTTTATCATAAAATCTATCTCACACTTGATAGAGCCCAAGTTATAGGTTTAAGTCCAAAAGCCAAGTCCCAGAGAGCCTCCATTAGGTCACCTAGGGTCTCATGAGTCCTAGGGTAGATTTGGTATCCTGCAAATCTGTGTTTTATACCAACAAGGAGACTATTTTCAAAAAAAGAGGGAAAGGGACAAGTAAATTTGTCTAAAACTAATTAAGAGGTTCTTCAAGGGAGGTCTTTGATCTGAAGCATGAATCTATTAAGGGGACAACTGCCATTTGCTCACTTTCCTGCAAAGAAGACCAAAAGGGCCATCAGATCAGCTAGGAGGTAAGGTAAAAAAGGGAAAAATCATCACAAGAAGGTCAGGGTTGGTAAATGTTTTTGGAAAAACAAGGAATCAATGCTAGGGTTGCAAGGACAAATTTATCAGTGCCCAAGTTATCAGAAAGAAGAAGGGTGAAAAGGACATCAGCAAATCAACACCACAAGAGGAGAAAAAGTGCCTTGAGGAAGTTTTCAAAACCCTCCAAAAGACAAAAAATTATGAGACAAATGGAAAAAGACCAAGACATAGTAAAAATGGGTTTGTTAGTTTGATTTATATTTTTCAAAGGCATAAAAGGTATTCTTAATTCATTGTTGAGCTCATTTCCACACTTGGTAAGGAAGGAAGAAGCTCCAAAGAGAAATTCAGGGTTTTTGGACCGTTTCTGCACAAACTGTTCAGGTGCTGCGCAAAACATAGGTGCTGCACAAAAACGAGTCGGTGCTACACAAACCCCCATCCCTCCCATTCAGTTTTACACGGTGCTACGCAAAAAAGATTCAGCACTGTGCAAATGCAGGCCCAGCTCGCCCCAAAGTTGGCAGACCCTCCATCTCACCCAACACGTCAACTCATTTACCCGGGCGCTGCACAAACGGGCTGCCTGACTCACCCGAATGATGTACAGTGGCTGCCTTTTCTGCCCGGCGCTACGCAAACAGATGGCCTGACCCGCCCAGAAGCCATGCAGACCGCCCAGCGTTGTGCTAAATCTCGTTCAACCTTGCCAAGCGCTACACAAACCACCTGACCCGACAGCTCGGGCAGAGGCGCTGTGCAAAGTCCAGGAAGGTGCCAAATTGAAAAAAATACTTCGTGATGCCTAAATTCATCCTTTGAGGTGCTTCCAAGATTGAAGAAAATTGAAGAAAGTGGTAAGTGGTATTTTCTCTTGATCCCCCAAGAAAATTTTCAAAATATCTTGGTTTTTTTTTGTTATTGAGGTAAAAACCCTAGGAGGGTGAATCCCTAGATCAAAGTCACAAAGGAACCTTTCTCTTCTAAAAAGGAATTTTTAAACCAAATTTGATAGCAGGGATGGGTAAGGGAATTAAGGCTGTTACTATATTCATGGTTAAACTCCTCAAGCTGCAAAACCACTCACAACCTCAGAACTCATCTCCTTAGCTAAAGTTGACCTCATCATCATTTCTCACTTAGTTTTTACACTAAACCTCAATTTTTAGACCAGTGTCTCCCATCACCATGTCAGAGACTGAAAACGACAGTGGTAGTGGAGGAGGTCAAAGGTCTTCAAAGACAAAGCATAAGGGAGGGAAATTTAATAGGTTGGAACCCCAAAATACAGTGGCTATCACATCTTCTCCTAAGATCTTGTCATGCTTTCAAAACACAGGTTGTTTTCAATTTTGTGAGAAGGTCAAGCATGTGAAGGGAAATCCTAAGCTTACAAGGCTCCTCATCCTCAATTTACAAAATAAACATGCTGACCTTGTAGGGGTGAAATTTGAGATTTCAGCAAGGTCCATATCTAAAGCCACTGGTATCCCTTCAGTGGGTGAGAAATAGTTCAAGAATGGTAAGATAGAAAGGGATTTATTTAAGCCATTCATCAAAAGGAGGTATAGAGAAGGCAGTATCACAGTTTTCCCTTTCTCACATCTCAAACACAGGTATGCACCCTTGATGTTGGCTATCATGAAATACTTCACCTCTGAGGGGAGATACTCCAGGGTCTATACCTATCATCTTAGGCTCCTTATGCATTTCACAGGGGTTAAGGCACTTGACCTACCTTACCATATCTACAGGAGTATTATGAAAATGTGTTTTGTTGTCCAAAGGAGGAGTTACCCCCAACAAATGTACAACTTGTTCCACCATTCCTTGATCAAGATGGTGGTTGTACATCAGCTAGAGTAGCAGGGTGTACCTTAGGATGTTTTCATAAACAATGAGTTCTTCTCAAACCCACAGCATCCTCATCAAAAAAATCTGCCTTCCTCATCTGCAAAAGTGCCCTCACCACAGGCACACATCTCTTCCTCTCCTTCTCTTGATGTATCAGGTGAAGCAGGGAGTGGAACTCAAGGATCACATAGATATCAGGGTGAGGGTGAAGAAGTCAATGAGGCAGACACATAAATATATGAAGAAGAGGCAGAGGATATGGGGAGTGATGGAGGAAACATTGATGAAACACAAGGCAGTGAGCATAAAGAACAGACAAATCACAGTGGAGATCATGGAGATAGTAGGGAAGAGCAGCAATATGAGGAAGGCAGTCAGCAAAGTGCACAAGACAGCCAAGGAAATATTCATGACAGTGATGACAGCGGTCATGACAGTCATGACTCATGACTGTCATGACAACTATCATGACTGTCATGACACTAATTAGTTTCTAGATAACCAAGAAACTCAAAATGATAGTGCAGGAAATGACCAAGAAGAGAACCTCAGTAAAGAAAAAATCCAAGATGAGGCTGATGGCAGTGATGAGGGTCAAAGAAATGATGAAAACATGTTGAAAGCTACCATCATCACCCCTCACACATGCACATACTACAGAGGACAAAGAAATGTGTTTGCTATCTCAAAAAGGCAAAGGTCCATCTCTCCTCAAGCTATCAAAACAATGGACAAGGGCAGGGAAAAGGTAGGAAATATTGAGCAGTAGGTAAAGGTGAGGAGGAGTAAAAGGATAAAGAAAACTATTCAAGGGCCTGAGTTCATTGACTTAGATAGTGGTAATGAGGATGAGGAGATGACTACTAAAATGCTACTCCTAGACAAAGATGCACAAATCAGGGAGTGGGAGAAGGATTTTCAAAGATAATAGTGCATCATTCAATATTATAAGAATGAGCATAAGTACTTCAAGAAGATCAAGAGAGGCCTTGCTCTCCAAAAGAAGATGACCAAGCATTACACAAAGAAGAGCAGGTTTGCTTGTGCCAAACTCAAGGAGGCTCTCCTTGAGGTAAAAAACCTAAAAAGGGAAAATGAGCATAACAACCTTGGAATTTTGGCTGAGGATTCTCATCAGGTGTCTAAAAACATCTAAGGAAGGTCTCCACCAATTTTGAAGGAATTTGGAGAAAATTTTGTTTTTTGAGAATTTTTGGCCTAGTTTGTGCAGCGCCACTAGCACTCCGCAAAACTCTGGAGCATCTTCAGGAGGAAATCTTGACATTTTTTGGTTTTTCCTAGCTTTCACATCATACACACAAAATTTTAGAAGATTTGGAGCAGTTTTGACCCCTCAAAAGGTCAAAAAACACCTCAAAAATCACCTTTCTGCCTCTGTTTTAGGCCTGGCGCTGCACAAATGAAAATATGAGGATTTTGGAATTTTTTAAGGGTTGAAAGGAGCTGGATCAGAAAACCACAAGAATTTTTTGAAATTATACTCTTCAAGCTTTCCAACGAGCCATCACGGGTCCAAATCCGACATCGAGAAGTGGTCCAAAACTTGGTTGCAAAAGAGCCTATTTTCTGCAAAAGTGGCACTGCGCAAATGGACTGTCTTTTGCCAAAAAGTCAACAAAACACACAAATTAATGGAAAAATGGTTTTTTAATATTTTCTTGGTCAAATCACTCCAGATTTGATTGAGAAGTTATATTATGTTATCTTTCATTTATTAGCTTAGATATTATGTGTCTTGGGCCTTGCATGGTCATTAAGCACATAAATGACATTTATGACAGAATTAGGGTTTCTGTAAGCCTCCTATGGTTTCCACCTCCTCACTTGCTCCATACATAGAACATGAGGCTCTTATGTATTTGGTTGGATTTTTATGACTGATTCTGAAGTAATACATAGTCCCTTGGAATTTGAAAAGAACTTGATGTCTTGGAGTTTATGAATGCCCTGGTTTGTTTGTTGATGGAGGAGGACTGGTTGGAGGATCCATGAGCCTGGTTGATGGTGAAGTGTTTATTTTTTTTCATGTTTTATAGTTTATCATTGTGTTTCCATCTTTCTATGTTGCAGTAGGACAAAGAATTTAGACTAAGAAATGTTTGCTAATGGCACCTTAGGTCTGTTTGTTCTTCACTGCCTTAATGTTTTCTTTTGCTAGGACTTGTTAGAGAATCCTTATTTTCTCTCTAAGGATATCCTAAGCTTGTTTATTTCTTGAATGGTTTAAAACAGATGGTATCAAGCATGATTTATGGTTAGCCTTGCTTATTTTTTTCCACTAGAACACTATTCTTGAAGTCATCTATTTAAAGCATCATTACTTAGGTTTGTCAAAGAAGTTTGTTTCAATCCTGCTATTTGCATTTAATTAACTATTTGTTTTAAAGGACCTTCATAGCTATGATATTGGATGTTCAAGGTTTCTCTCCTTCTCTGATTATAGTTATTTTTGCATCTTAAATGTTTTTTGTCTTTGATGATGAAATCACTGAAAGTTAAATAAGTTTCTTGCCTTTCTGTATTTCATTTGAATTTTTGTCTTGGATAATTATCTGCTTTAATTCTGAATCAAAGAGTTTAGGGATTGATCTGCCTTTGATGTTCTCTCTGTGCTTATGATTCTTCCAAATCCCTTTGTTTAAGTATATGATAGAGAATTCTTTACTGCTCTTTGTCAAACTTTGTTTCTCAAAATTAATGTTCATCTCATGATCCTTCAAACCTCAAAGATCAACCAACCAAGCTATATTTTCCCTACAATACTCCCTAATCTATTAATGAACCTATCATGACCTTGTTAGACTCCATTGCCCAATGATTTTAAGTTTTCCTTGTTTCTATCTAGTCTATCTAAGCATCATACCCAACCAAAAAATAATCAACAAACCCAATATTTCATAACTAGCCTAAATTCAACCCTAATCAGCAAACAAGTTCACATCTTTGCACCTAATAGAGAGATCCCTCTCTAAATCCAGGAAGGTTAGGTCCTTGGATTCCAAAGCTTATTTTGATGTTACCTCTGTCCATTTGTATCTCAATCAATCTAGAAAATTATGGGGAGCTAACATAATGGCGATCATGGTGGGACCTTGAGTCAAAAACATCCTAAGTGTCCCTTAGGAATTCTCAAAATCTCAGTTAAGCTTAGAAAATCAACTGATAGCCAAAGATTAGAAACTAATTGCCTCACCGTCCTAGCAAGATGATGACTCAACTAGAAGATACTCATTGAAACCTTAGGGCTACATAAGAGAAACTCAGAAAACCCAAAATAGTCCCTAGATTGATCTTTGTCAAAATTTGGTGGTGGACCATTATATACATACCCCCAAAACTACAAAAACATCCACCTGGCGACTCCACTAGCCTCCAGTAGGCCTTTTTCGTCTCACTAGTCCCATAGGCTTTCCTAGGATTGTGTCAAATCAATCCTAATCAGTTTTAGGGCCTAGTTATACCTTGTGTGAGTAAAATAAACACTAAGAGATGTCAACCTTCCAAAAATAGTCCAAAACCATTTTAGCCTCTCTGATTTTTGAGTAAGAGATCTGGCTTCACAAAGGATCAATACCAGATCTCACCCGGACCTAAATCCTCCTACCATAGTTGATGACCCATAAAATAATTTGTGGCAAACTTCTAAAGCTGGAAACTCAACCACTGTTAGTACATTCATAGGGCAAGCTCTGCACTGGAACACCTTACAATTTCACAAGATCCTCAATTTCACTTGCACCATACGAGGAACCTATTCAGAACTAGGTCACAAAGTGTGATTGACCGAACTGACCTTGAGCCCGTAGATTTGCAGCAGAGCTCTAGTAGGGAAGCTTCTCCTTCTACTCCACCTGACTTTCAGCTACTCCATCACTTCAACTCTTTTCATCCCAAATTTGCTCAGAATCAGTTTGTTGGCCCAAGTACCTCAACTATACCCATTCACACCACCACTGTGCAAACCACTTCACTCCATCCTCCTCCACCTCTCGCAACCCCCCCTTGTAAATCAGCCTTTGTTTCCTTTTCCTCCCATCATGGCAACCTGGTATTCTCCACTGGCTCTACCACAACCACTATTACCTTTACCAAATGATTATCAGTCCAAGATCCCTCACTTCACGGGGACTGAATCCTTTACTGCCCAGAAACATGTAGATATAATAAATGATGCTTTTGACTACATGGAGATAGAAGAAGAAACCATGGAAATGAGGATTTTTACCTAGATCCTGGGAGGAGAACCCAAGAAATGGTTCAAAAACTTACCTCCCAACATCATACATGATCTCTCTTCTCTCTACCAAAATTTTTTAAATAAGTGGGAAATCAAGAAAAATCCCCTTCAAATTCTTTCCGAGTATAACAATCTTAAAATAAATCTGAGGGAAAGTGTTCAAGACTACTCCACTAGGTTTACAGTGTTTACAATGCCCTCCCACCTCACATAAAACCTCCCCAAGGCTTAACCTTAGTAATATTTCCAGAAGGCTTGATGCTAACATGGCCTATCAACTAAGGGAGAGAGATTACCTAACTCTAGAAGACATGCAAAAGAGGGTTGTGAGTGTAGAAGCCAACTTAATTGAGAAAAGAGCTAGCATGAGATCAGAGAAGAGAGTAATCTATAAAGATGAAACAATACCTTCAACCTCCTCTTCCGACACCAAAATTGACTCCCTAGTCAGGACAATGGAGAGGATGATGGAAAAAACCATTTTGAATGAGAGAACACCTCCTAGGGAAAACCAAGTCAATCCTCAAAATAGGAATAGGAATCAAAATTTTAGAAGAGACCCTCCCCAAATCAGACAAAGGGAGAATGACCAAAAAATTAGACCCCCTTTCCAAGACAACTATGTAGATGAAGAGGAGAGAGAACCAGAATAGTTGGAAGAAGACCATGTAAATGTCATAGGTTCTGATGATGAGGATAATACTTTTCTTACCGAAGAAGAACAAAGAATGTTCTCTTCAAAACCAAATGAAAAATCATATGAAGATTCCGAAGACTACAAACTAGGATTTAAGAATGCCATAATGGAAGTCCATAGGCAATATGACCTTAGGAGCAAAAAGAATCAAGATATTCCTAAAACAAATCAGTCAAACACTGCTGTTAGGAAAACTCCTGAACATATTCCTAAAAATACAGTGGAAAACACAAATACTATGGCTAAGAAAGCTGATCTAAACAAGCTAAAAACCATCCAACCTAGTAATGATTCAATCTGCCCTAGTACTTCAACAAGTGGCCCTGAAAAAACATTGTTGTCCAAACCATCAAATCAGAATCAACAAATCAAAAATGTAGAAAAGTTTATGGCTGATAAAACTGATGTAAATGTAATAAAGACACCTACGCCTTTCAGCTTTGAAGGGGAGATTGCCAAAATCAAGATAACCATGCCCTTCACTGAATTGGTGACCCAAGAGGTATATAGATCCCATATTTTCAAAGTGTTAAACATAGGGAATGATACTGACACTTTGCACTTAACTGATGATAAACCAGAGCTATTTTTTGGTCCTGAAGTGGAGGGAAAATATCAAGAAGGAGTTGTCCCCCCTTTCTATGTCAGTCTGAACATACATGACAAAATTCTGCATAATGCTATGCTAGACTCCGGTGCCTCACACAACCTCATGCCAAAGGTTGTGATGGAGAGATTAGGCCTAGAAATCACAAAGCCTTACAAAGACTTGTACTCTTTTGATTCAAGCAGGGTTAAGTGTTTAGGCCTCATCAAGGATCCGTGTGTCAATCTGGCACAAATCCCCGCTAAAAGTCTAGTCATGGACATAGTTGTTATTGAAATCTGCCCAAAGTATGGCATGCTTCTATCTAGATCATGGGGGGCCAAACTCCAAGGTAGTCTTCAAATGGACATGACTTATGCCACCATCCCAGTCTTCAACCAAACAAGGAGGTTGTACCAGGAATCCCACATGAAATATATGGTGAGTAGCTTAGATAGGCCAAATATAACTCATTCATCTTGTATAATGAAAATGATATTAATTAACAAGTTAATGACAATGGAGGAGAACTAAGCCTCCCGGAACAACCAAATCAGCCCTCTAACCAAGAAAATGACACCCAAGACTCTAGCAACCCTGAGGTACAAAACAATGACAAATCTGAAATTTACACACTTTGGCATATAAGCTTTGATGGCTCTTATGGTAAGACTGGCTCAGGAGCTGGGGTTTGGATCCATAACACAAATGAAGACCATTCCTATAGACTAGATTTCTAGTGCACTAATAACATTGCAGAATATGAGGCTCTCCTTATTGGTTTACATTTACTTAAA
This sequence comes from Pinus albicaulis, assembly GCA_034641835.2. Lineage (NCBI taxonomy): Eukaryota > Viridiplantae > Streptophyta > Pinopsida > Pinales > Pinaceae > Pinus > Pinus albicaulis. Next base: position 477,221,335 of record CM076579.1, on the reverse strand, counting down.
GACCTCAAAGCTAAGAAAATCTCAGTTCAAGGAGATTCAGAACTGATCATTAGACAAATAAAGGGAGAATATTTAGCCAAAAACCCTAGACTAAGAGAGTATAGAAATGCTACCCTCGATCTTCTCAAAACCTTTGAGAAGTATGAGCTCACTTTCATCCCTAGAGCCCAAAAATGCCTTGCCAATGAGCTTGCTTTTGCTACCAGCAATTGCCCATTACCTTATGAAAATAAAAAATACCTCATCAAAGTTAAAAACAGGCCTACTATATCGGACAACTTGGACCATTGGCAAGTGTTTGAGAGTGATGAGAAAATATATGATTTTCTGCAATCTAGAAATGAATTTGCAAGCACAAAATAAAGTTTAAGATTTGAGAGAAATAGTTTTGCTGAAGATGAAACTCCCAAAAAAGAGCTGTCCTTTGATGCTAATATAAACCACATTCAAAATCCTTGTGTTGCAGAAATATTTGATAAATTAGATCAAAGAGAACTTGAGGTTTTACAATGTAAAGATGACACCTTGCCAAGAGGCCTTACACCATTAGAAGAGTTGTTTGATTTTAATGATGTAGCTAAAAAAACCAAGATGGAATCCACTGAAACAAATGTAGAAGAATGTAACATTGGAAGAATGGAAGAGCCCAAAATAATAAAGTTGTCCAAAATGCTCCCTCCTCACGCAAAACAGAAATACATTGAGCCTTTTAGAGAATATAAAGATGTGTTTTCCTGGGGGTATGAACACCTGAAATCCTATGGCACAAAAATCATTCAACACAAAATTCCTCTCAAAGAAAATCAGAAATCATTCAAACAAAATTTGAGAAGGATTAACCCCATATTATTACCTTTAGTTGAGAAAGAAATAAAAAAAATGTATGATGCCATGATCATAGTCCCTATCAGATACTCAGAATGGGTGTCCAACCTTGTGTCAGTTAGGAAGAAAACCGAGGAGATTGGACTTTGCATTGACTTCAAAAATTTGAACAAGGCCTCCTTAAAGGACAATTACCCCTTGCCTAAAATTGATCACATACTCCAAAAGGTAGTTGGCTCACAAAGAATCTCATTACTAGATGGCTTCTCAGGTTATAACCAAGTACTAGTCTTTCCAAGTGACCAACTCAAAACTACTTTCACTACACCTTGGGGTACATTCATGTATGTTAAAATGCCATTCAATTTAATGAATGTAGGGGCCAATTTCCAAAGGGAAATGGAAATATCTTTTTCAGAGGACATAGGTTACTTCATAGTCATAAACCTTGATGACATCACTGTCTACTCTAAATCTGATGAAGAACACTTAGTCCACTTGAGAAAAGTTTTTGAAAAGTGTAGAAAGTATGGCCTATCTCTGAATCCCAAGAAAAATCTGTTTGGCCTTCAGGAAGGAAAACTCTTAGGCCACATCATCTTTGAAGAAGGAATCAAAATAGATCCCAAAAGGATAGAAGGCATATTACAAATCAGCCATCCTAGAAACATTAAAGAGCTGCAATATTTCATTGGGAAGATCAAATTCCTAAGAAGATTCATCCCCAACCTTGCTGAACTCCTAAGGAATATTACAAACATGTTGAAAAAGGAAGTAGGAGTAAAGTGGAATATGGAAGCAAAACAATCTTTTGAGCTGATAAAACAAGCACTCACACAAACATCAGTCTTAATTAATCTTGACTTCACCAAGGATTTCTACATCTTCTCATTTGCATCTGAACACACTGTTGCTACAGTATTATTGCAAAAGAACATCATGGGGCAAGAACAACCCATAGCTTTCTTCAGCAAGGCCTTGAGGGATGCTCCTCTAAATTATAACATCATGGAAAAGCAAGCTTTTGCCTTAATCAAAGCTTTGAAAGATTTTAGAGTTTATATTTTGCATTCACATATCATAGCTTTTGTCCCGCACACAGTGGTCAAAGACATACTTAACCAAGACCCTGATGGTAAAATGGGCAAGTGGATTGCTAGTATCTTAGAATATGATTTAGAAATCAGACCCACTAAATTGATTAAAGGACAAGGACTTGAAAAACTTATGGCTGAATCAAATTTCCAATATTTAGACATGAATATGGTTGATATGTTAGAGGAGACAGAAGAATTCGTAGCTCCATACATTGAAGAAATGTTTTTAAATTCATCTTGGTATGCTGATATCATTTATGTGCTTCTTTATCTCAATGCTCCTCCTTCTCTTTCAAAGACTAAAGCTAGGTTCTTAAAACAAAAAGCTCTAAATTTATGCATTTTAGATGGAGTATTGTATTGGAAGAGTTTTGTTGGTTTGTTACTTAAATTTTTGCTTGAAGATAACGCAGAAAATATCATGCATGAATTTCATGAAGGGGAATGTGGAGGTCACCTCTATTGGAAGACTACAACCAACAAGATCCTTAGAGCTAGCTATTATTGGCCTACCCTTTTTCCTGATACTCACAAACTAGTCATGACTTGCCATAAGTGCTAAATATTCGATGGAAAAAGGAAACTTCTACCTTTGCCTTTGCATCCCATTAGTGTTGAAGCTCCTTTCCAACAGTGGGGGTTGGAATTCATTGGAGAAATCCATCCTACCTCATCTTCCCAACATAAGTGGATCCTCACTGCCACTGATTACTTCACCAAATGGATAGAGGCCATCCCTTTTAGGAATTCCACTGACTCAGTTATTATCAAATTCCTTGAAACCAACATCTTGTCCAGGTTTGGTTGCCCTAGAAAGATCATCACCGATAATGCTGCTGCCTTTACGTCTAAGAAAATTGTGGACTTTTGTTATAAATCTCACATCACACTAGGCCACTCCACCACTTATTACATGCAAGGAAATGGAATATCTAGGTCATCTAACAATAGCTTGGTGAACATCATCAAGAAGCTCCTAGAACACAATCAGAAGGTATGTCATGGCAAACTAGTGCATGCACTATGGGCTGATAGACTAACCACCAAGAAATCAATTGGTATGTCTCCCTATCAACTAGTGTATGGCATGGCTGCAGTTTTCCCCACCTCTTTGGGAGTTCCAGTCATGAAGCTCCTCTAAGAGGCACAATCAGAAGAAAATGACATGCAAAGAAGGCTGAACCAAACCATTCATTTGCAGCAGTCAAGGGAGGAATTTTACAAGAGAACACAAGCAATACAAGACAATATCAAGAAATTTTTTGATAAGAGAACCAAGGCCAATGATTTCCAAATTGGAGACATAGTTATGAAATGGGATTCAAGAAGGGAAGACAAGGGCAAACATGGTAAGTTTGAAATTTTTTGGAAAGGTCCTTACATCATTCATTCAGCTAGAAGAAACAATGCTTTCTTTCTGCAAGAGCTTGATGGAGCAGAAATGTTTGGAGGTACTGTCAATGGAAGGATGCTCAAACAATACTTTTGTTAAGATTCCTAAAATTTGCATATAGCACTCATTTTACATACAATTAATTGATTAAGAAACAGAAAGGACAAAATCCCTAAAAAATAGAAAAAGGAAAAAGAGGGCAGATTTTGAAAGAAAGGTACAACCCCATACCCAAAATATAGTGATGCTGAAAGTGTGCAAGTCTAAATGCCACTACTTTTTTTTAAAAGAGAAGTCTTGTTTAGTCATCTAGCCTAGTCATGGCTGAACATTTTTTCAATTTATTTGCTGATAGGTTAGTAAAGGGAAGAACTTGTCAAAACATCTAATCTTGACTTGTCAATAGGTGTAGATTAGGAATGAAAGATGCTAGTTCCGCATGCTCAAATATGAACCAAAGAGGAAAATAGGGATGCTTAACAAATGACATATGTTTCCCTTATGTTTCCTAAGTTTTATTTGTACAAAAATAACACTTGTGTGCAGCTTGTTCTAATACCACAACCCATGGTGAATTAGATTACCTAATCCTGATTTAGCCATGTTTTCAATTTCATGTCAGTAGCTTAGAGAATAAAGTTTTTCAAACAACTCAATCTTGACAAATAAGTAGAATAGGTAGAAAATAAAGAGAGTTCATTAGCCTAATCTGAACTCTCGGAAGAAATACGGGTACATTTAGATAGTTTGATTTTTTTTTTCCAAAAGAAAGATGTCAAGGGTTTGCCAGTTCAAGTGCACCGAAGGAAGAAGAAATGTTAAGCAAGTGTTACACAGTATTTTGTCACCATGACATTTTGATGTCTATATGGGTTCATCAATACCTATATAATTCTCCCTTAGAAGTATACAACCCTAAAGTTCCTAAACCAAGTTCTAAATTTGGAGAAAAGCTTGTAAACATCATAAAAATACTTGTACCGCACTTTTCCTTAGTCTTACTTGTGGCACCGCACTCTTTTGCTCTAGAAATTGCGGAACCAACCACATGTTTTCTTCATTAAAAATGCAGACCCCTGTAAAAGGTAAAATGAAGGTGAAAGTAAATTCTAGAAGCCCAGCTGGTTGAATATTCTCCCAGTTGGAAGCTTTTAGAATGCGTTATCCAGTCGAAGCCTTGCTCCCTCCATTATCATGAACATTCATCCCTTCATTAAAGGAGCCTATTCCTTGGATTTTGGAACTTAATCCCTGGATAAGGGGACTCCATCCCTTCCATTTTGGAGCTGTAACCACTTTCCTTCTCCTATAAATTGAAGCTTTGGTTCAATCTCAAGGGTACATGCTGATATATGTAAAACTTCTCTATCTATTTTGTATACACTTAGTACTTGCTTTGTACTTGGTAGCTATGATAGAGAAGGGAATTGCTGAAGAAACATAATATTTTGCTAGCTGCAAGAACGATTACATACTCATAGTTAGGCTGGTTCAAAGAGTGGAAGGGCTTGTCAGACCAAAGGAAAACTCTTGTTTCAGACCCCGGAAGGACCTGTATGACATCAAGGCGAACACGGTTGTAAGACTCCTTATTTTATTTAAAGATAATACAATTGGATCCTTTTTTCTCAATAAGTTGTTTATGTGTTTACTCGAATGACTTATTTCTTAAATTCCTTGATCATTCAGATAGATTTGTGATTTCTGAATTAGTATATGTTGCAGATGTTGTTGATCCTCTTCTATGTCTTTGTTTGTAGATCTTAAGAGGTGACTACTTGGAGCAATGGGAAAGAAGAAATCAACTAGCATTGGACCATAGGTAGGTCCTTTCTTCATCATAGAAAATTATTAATCATATGTAATCTAGAGAAAATAGTTTACAAATTGTCCTATTTGTTTCTAGCTATCCTTGTGATACTAGGGAGACTGTTTTCAAAAAAAGAGGGAAAGGGACAAGTAACTTTGTCCAAAACTAATTAAGAGGTCCTTCAAGGGAGATATTTGATTTGAAGCATGAATCTAGTAAGGGGATAGCTGCCCTTTGCTCACTTTCCTACAAAGAAGACCAAAAGGGCCATAAGATCAGCTAGGAGGTAAGGTAAAAAAGGGAAAAATAATCATAGGAAGATTAGGGTTGGTAAATGTTTTTGGCCAAACAAGGAATCAATGCTAGGGTTGCAAGGACAAATTTCTCAGTGTCCAAGTTATCAAAAAGAAGAAGGGTGAAAAGGACATCAGTAAATCAACACCAAAAGAGGAGAAAAAGTGCCTTGAGGAAGTTTTCAAAACCCTCCACAAGACAAAAAGTTATGAGACAAATGGAAAAAGACCAAGACATAGTAAAAATGGGTTTGTTAGTTTGATTTATCTTTTTCAAAGGCATAAAAGGTTTTTTGAATTCATTGTTGAGCTCATTTCCACACTTGGTAAGGAAGGAAGAGCTCCAAAGAGAAATTCAAGGTTTCTGGACTGTTTTTGGGAAAACTGTTCAAGTGCTACGCAAAAAGGAGTCGGCACTATGCAAACCCCCATCCCTCCTATTCAGTTTTACACGGAACTACGCAAAAAATATTCGGCGCTACGCAAATGCAGGCCCAGCTCGCCCCAAAGCTGACAGACCCTTCATCTCGCCCGACACCTCAACTCATTTACCCGGGCGCTGTGCAAACGGGCTGCCCGACTCTCCCAAATGACGTGCAGTGGCTGCCTTTTCCATCCAGCGTTACGCAAACAGATGGCCCGACCCACCCAGAAGCCATGCAAACCACCCAGTGCTGCGCTAACTCCCATTCAACCTTGCCCAACGCTACGCAAACCACCCAACCCGACATCTCGGGCAGAGGTGCTGCGTAAAGTCTAGGAAGGTGCCAAATTGAAAAATATACTCCTTGATGCCTAAATTCATCCTTTGAGGTGCTTCCAAGATTGAAGAAAGTTGAAGAAAGTGGTAAGTGGTATTTTCTCTTGATCCCCCAAGCAAATTTGCAAAAAATCTTGGTTTTTTTTGGTTATTGAGGTAAAAACCCTAGGAGGGTGAAACCCTAGGTCAAAGTCACAAAGGAACCTTGCTCTTCTAAAAAGGAATTTTTAAACCAAATTTGATAGTAGGGGTTTGTAAGGGAATTAAGGTTGTTACTATATTCATGGTTAAACTCCTCAAGCTGCAAAACCACTCACAACCTCAGAACTCATCTCCTTAGCTAAAGTTGACCTCATCATCATTTCTCACTTATTTTTTACACTAAACCTCAATTTTCAGACCAGTGTCTCCCATCACCATGTCAAAGACTGAAAATAGTAGTGGCAATGGAGGAGGTCAAAGGCATTCAAAGACAAAGCACAAGGGAGGGAAATTTAATAGGTTGGAACCCCAAAATATAGTGGCTATCACATCTTCTCCTAAGATCTTGTCATGCTTTCAAAACATAGGGTGTTTTCAGTTTTGCGAGAAGGTCAAGTAGGTGAAGAGCAATCCTGAGCTTACAAGGCTCCTCATCCTCAATTTACAAAACAAACATGCTGACCTTGCAAGGGTGAAATTTGAGATTTCAGCAAGGTCCATATATGAAGCCACTAGTATCCCTTTAGTGGGTGAGAAATGGTTTAAGAATGGTAAGCTAGAAAGGGATTTATTTGAGCCATTCATCAAAAGGAGGTATAGAGAAGGCAGTATCACAGTTTTCCCTTTCTCACATCTCAAACACAGGTATGCACCCTTGATGTTGGCTATCATGAAATACTTCACCTCTGAGGGGAGATACTCTAGGGCCTATACCTATCATCTTAGACTCCTTATGCATTTCACAGGGGTTAAGGCACTTGACCTACCCTAATATCTCTATAGGAGTATTATGAAAATGTGTTTTGTTGTCCAAAGAAGGAGTTACCCCCAACAAATGTACAACTTTTTCCACCATTCCTTGATCAAGATGGTGGTTGTACATCAGCTAGAGCAGCAGGGTATACCTTGGGATGTTTTCATAAACAATGAGTTCTTCTCAAACCCACAGAATCCTCATCAAACAAATCTTCCTTCCTCATCTGCACAAGTTCCCTCACCACAAGCACACATCCCTTCCTCTCCTTCTCTTGATGCATCGGGTGAAGCAGGGAGTGGAACTCAAGGATCACATAGAGATCAGGGTGAGGGTGAAGAAGTCAATGAGGCAAACACAGAAATATATGAAGAAGAGGCAGAGGATATGGGGAGTGATGGAGGAAACATTGATGAAACACAAGGTAGTGAGCATAATGAACAAACAGATCACAGTGGAGATCATGGAGATAGTAGAGAAGAGCAACAAGATGAGGAAGGCAATCAGAAAAGTGCACAAGACAGCCAAGGAAATATTCATGACAGTCATGACAGCTAATTAGTTTCTAGATAACCAAGAAACTCAAAATGATAGTGCAAGAAATGACCAAGAAGAGAACCTTAGTAAAGAACAAAGCCAAGATGAGGCTGATGGCAGTGATGAGGGTCAAAGCAATGATGAAAACATGGTCAAAACTACTATCATCACCGCTCACACATGCACATACTACAAAGGATAAAGAGATGTGTTTGTTGCCTCAAAAAGGAAAAGGGCCATCTCTCCTCAAGCGATCAAAACAGTGGACAAGGGCAAGGAAAAGGTGGGAAATATTGAGCAATAGGTAAAGGTGAGGAGGAGTAAAAGGATAAAGAAAACTACTCAAGGGCCTGAGTTCATTGACTTAGATAGTGATAATGAGGATGAGGAGATGACCACTAAAATGCTACTCCTAGAAAAAGATGTACAAATCAGGGAGTGGGGGAAGGATTTTGAAAGAGCACAGCATATCATTCAGTACTATAAGAATGAGCATAAGTACTTCAAGAAGATCAAGAGAGGCTTTTCTCTCCAAAAGAAGATGACCAAGAATTACGCAAAGAAGAGCATGTTTGCTTGTGTCAAACTCAAGGAGGCTCTCCTTGAGGTAAAAAACACAAAAAGGGAAAATGCACATAACAGCCTTGAAATTTCGACTGAGGCTTCTTAGCATTTGTCTAAAAACATCTAAGGAAGGTCTCCACCAATTTTGAAGGAATTTGGAGAAAATTTTGTTTTTTGAGAATTTTTGGCCTAGTTTGCACAGAGCCACTGGTGCTCTGCAAAAATCTAGAGCATCTTCAGGAGAAAAGCTTGAAATTTTTGGGTTTTTCCTAGCCTGCACATCATCCACACCAAATTTTAGAAGATTTGGAGTAGTTTTGACCCCTCAAAATGTCAAAAAACACCTTAAAAATCACCTTTATGCCTCTATTTTAGGCCTGGCGCTGTGAAAATGACAGTCTGAGGATTTTGGAATTTTTGATAGGGCTACAGCAGCTGGATCAGAAAACCACAAGAATTTTTTGAAATTATACTCTTCAGGGTTTCCAACGAGCCATCACGGGGCCAAATATGACATCGGGAAGTGGTCCAAAACTTGGTTGCAAAACAACCTATTTTCTGCAAAACTGGCGCTGTGCAAATGGACTGTCTTTTGCCAAAAAGCCAACAAAACACACAAATTAATGGCAAAATGGTTTTTTAATATTTTCTTGGGAAAATAACTCCAGATTTGATTGAGAAGTTATATTATGTTATTTTTCATTTATTAGCTTAGATATTATGTGTCTTGGGCCTTGCATGGTCATTAAGCACATAAATGACATTTATGACAGAATTAGGGTTTCTGGAAGCCTCTTATGGTTTCCACCTCCTCACTTGATCCATAAATAGAGCATGAGGCTCTTATGTATTGGGTTGGATTTTGATGATTGATTCTGAAGTAATACATAGTCCCTTGGAATTTGAAAAGAACTTGATGTCTTGGATTTTATTAATGCCCTGGTTTGTTTGTTGATGGAGGAGGATTGGTTGGAGGATCCATGAGCCTGGTTGATGGTGATGTTTTTCTTTTTGTTCATGTTTTCTAGTTTATCATTGTGTTTCCATCTTTCTATGTTGCAGTAGGACAAAGAATTTAGACTAAGAAATGTTTGCTAATGGCACCTTAGGTCTGTTTGTTCTTCACTGCCTTAATGTTTTCTTCTGCTAGGACTTGTTAGAGAATCCTTCTTTGCTCTCTAAGGATATCCTAAGCTTGTTTATTTCTTCAATGGTTTAAAACAGATGGTATCAAGCATGATTTATGGTTAGCCCTGCTTATTTGTTGCCACTAGAACACTATTCTTGAAGTCATCTTTTTAAAGTGTCATTACTTAGGTTTGTCAAAGAAGTTTGTTTCAATCTTGCTCTTTGCATTTACTTAACTAATTGTTTTAAAGGACCTTCATAGCTATGATATTGGATGTTTAGGGTTTCTCTCCTTCTCTGATTATAGTTATTTTTGCATCTTAAATGTTTTTTGTCTTTGATGATGAAATCACTGAAAGTTAAATAAGTTTCTTTTCTTTCTGTATTTAATTTGAATGTTTGTCTTGGATAATTATCTGCTTTAAGTCTGAATCAAAGAGTTTAGGGATTGCTCTGCCTTTGATTTTCTCTCTATGCTTATGCTTCTTCCAAATCCCTTTGTTTAATTACATGATAGAGAATTCTTTACTGCTCTTTGTGAAACTTTGTTTCTCAAAATTAATGTCCATCTCATGATCCTTCAAACTTCAAAGATCCACCAACAAAGCTATATTTTCCCTAAAATACTCCCTAATCCGTTAATGAACCTATCATGACCTTGTTAGACTCCATTACCCAATGACTTGAAGTTTTCCTTGTTTCTATCTAGTATATCTAAGCATCATACCCAACCAAAAAACAATCAACAAACCCAATATTTCATAATTATCCTAAAGTCAACCATAATTAGCAAACAAGATCACATCTTTGCACCTAATAGAGAGATCTCTCTTTGAATCCAGGAAGGCTAGGTCCTTGGATTCCAAAGCTTGGTTTGATGTTACCCATGTCCATTTTTATCTCAATCAATCTAGCAAATTACGGGGAGCTAACATGTGGCAAGGCGGGGGCAATGGTTGGTATCATGCAGACCAGCAACGCGACAATATTTGCACCATAGCACCGACCCACTTGGCCCTGTAGCTTCCCTAGGACGCAGTGGGCTAGGTCCCCATACCTCCACGTAGTCTGCTAACAGAGGAAAGTTATCTTTGGTGTGGCCATTCACCCTGCATCGTATGCACCATATTTCAGGGCTAGCCTCTGTTCCTCACTCCTTTCACATATTCTGGATCTCTAAGTGCATTTCTTCTAGCTGGCCTTGTATTTGTTGTACTCCTAACTGGGTGTCATCCCTTGGCCCAGCTTCCAGCTTCATCGCAATCTCCAATTCTTTTTCGGGTGACTCAATGGCTTGATGGCCATTGGCACACGCAAGTGGGGCAGTAGCATAACAATGAACCATTCTCTGTGCTGCTTGTCATCATACATAAATCCTCCTTCTCTAATTACTTTTTTCAGCCATTGGTCAACCTCCCATACAGACTCAGTTGGTCCTTGCTTGAAATCCTTCAGATCGTTCACTATTTGTGAGTAGGACTTAGGCTTCTTGAATTGATGTTTCAAGGCATTCTTAATCTCTTCGATAGTCGCATTCGCATGCTCGTCGATATATCCCATACACCAGTCCAAGGCTCTCCCCTCAAAGGCAAGGGATAACTGTGCCTTTTTCACAGCATTGTTGGCAACGTTCTGCGTAGTCCATACCGATCCTGCGACAAACCAGAACTGATCCATATCTTCATCCCCTACGCCCTTGAAGGTAGGTAACTTCATGTGCAAGGCCATGTCATCTTTCGATTGCAAATGTTATAAAGAAAATTGCATAGATTTATGTGAAAATGTACTTATTCTTCTACTTCTCTGTGGTTAGCTTTGCACTGCGATTTTCTCTTACTACAAATTCCTGAATTTGTTTTACCACTCGTTGATCTCTTTCTTCTCAGGTCTCCAATGTGTCCTTGGAATTACCCGATATCTCTCTCAAAATGATCCCGATCCTGGCAACGGAACCATTTGTTGGCTCGAGGGGTCCTAACCCAGGTTCAGAGGTTAAGGTTTTCCAACAAACCCCTATACTACTGGCCCTTTCGGAAGTGACCTGCTTGCGGAGGCTAAAGTCTCACCCGAAGTAGTATGGGAGGGTGTTGGAACCAGGTTTCCGCACCCCAAGAGAGAGAGTAGGTAAGTCAAGCAGATCTGTGTACCCAGCTTATTGTAGTTAACAAATCTAGTTACAGATCTAATAATTACCTTCGCATCCATGTGCGCAATACCAATCTATCAGCACAGTAACTATAATCGCAGCATTTAACATATCATAGATCCATATAACGGAAACAAACATACTTCCGCAACTATTAAATAGATACTTTCGTAGCTAAAATCATACAACCCAAGGTCGCATAAATCATCACAAAAAAAATCTAGATAACATCAAATATCAACAATACTTTGCATATATTTATCAATACCAATATCTTCTTACAATCCCAAATTACCACCTGCGCACACAGCCAGCAGGTTCCACACATAGCAGGACTAAGGAGCTCCGCGCACATAGCCAACAGCAGTCCTTCCCTAATAACCCAACCACAGATCTAACAGTTCGTGCTTATCATAAATATTTATTCTCTTCTACCTTAGACTTAAACAGGTTCATCTATTTATACCGATTTAGCCTACGCATCCAATGATCCACAAACCATGGTTTGCGGACTCTTGGTCTACCCATGACCCATTACAATGCCTTCGGGGGTTTTACCCACCCAAAAACCCCTGCGCTAGACTAAATAATACAAAAATATAAAAAAGTAGACAAAATTCACAGCTTTTTAGGAGACCCTATTCCAACACCACAAGAAGTTGGTACAAAAGGACAAGCTTCGCAAGATCAAGATGGAGAAAGGCGAAAAATACCACTATACCTGAGAAAGTGCAACCAATCTTAGGATGAACTTGGGAGTGTTGGTATTACAATTGTTCAAGATGATATGGTGAGCCTAACACTTCTAGTCCTTCCCAAGCTTTAGCATAGCTAGTAGGATTTGGTAAATGGGAGGAACAAGCTACCAAATTGGGATTGAATGTGGTATTAATTGGTGCAAGAAGAGATATGGCGGAACACCAGAGATGGAACCTAACCCAAGTGTGATGATGAGGAGAGTTGTGCCTTGGATGGAAAGGAAAGGAAACAGAGAGGGAAGAAATCCCAATCCAAATTAGACTCTAGTCAAGCGGGAAAGAAGAAGGGCTTGTCCAAGATAAAATGTTTTATGTCATGAGCTTGGATTCTATGCCACAAAGTCTCCACATGAGAAGGTAGGCAGGATGCCCTAATGAGGAGAGGCAAGTGAAGCTCTTGCTTCACAATTTGAACTTGATTTCACCCTTGTTGCTTGTATGGTAAGCACTGTGATGGGCAGTGTGTGGTATCTGGATAGTGAGGCCTCATTCTATATGATGGAAAACTAAGAATTCTTCAGTGAATTGGATGACAAGGAACCCCATATGCAAATCGAAAGGGGAGATGAAGAAAGTTATAGTGCAACCGATATTGGTACAATTACTTTTCAAAGGGATTCTGAATTACCTCTCAAATTAAAATATGTGATGTATGCTTTGGGTCTGAAGAAGAATCTCATTTCAGTTGCCATGTTATAATATCGTGGCTACGATGTTATATTTAGCAAAGGAAAGGCTTTCCTTAGGCACACTGCCATAGGATAGGTGAAGCAGATCGGGGTTCAGGTTAAGAACCTCTACAAACTACATGTAAAAGATTGTGCAACATTGAGCACAAAAGCATAGAAGGTGCAGATCCAAGACATCAGTGAATTTTGGAATAGAAGATTGGGCCACTTGCACCATGGAGGTTTGAAAATCATGCATTATATTTTTATAGAACTTCCCAAGGGTGCACTCGAGAAACAAGATACATTGAAAGGGTGTACATTGGCGAAGTACATGAAGGCTACCTTCAATGAGATGGACAAAAAAGTGAAATTAGTCCTTGAAAGAGTTCACTCATATGTGTGTGGACTGCTCTCGACAACCTCCATGACCAAGCACATGTATTATGTGATATTTGAAGATGATTTCTCACGAAAGTGTTGGATCTTATTCATGCCGAAGAAAGACCGTATATTCTCCAATTTTGTTGAATTTAAAGAACTTGTTGAGAAAGAGTCTGGCATGAAAGTGAATTCTCTCAGGAGCGAGAATGGTGAAGAATATGTGTCAAATAAATTTAATAACTTATGTGTAAAATAAGGCATTCTATGGGAGTTGAAAAAACCTAATAGCCCACAACAGAATGGGGTGCCTGAGAGGAATATGTGGGATTTGCACAGTCCATGTTGCATGACCAGATCCTACTGTTGCACTTGTGGGTTGAAGAATGCAACACAACTTTTTGTTTGCAGATCAGGAGTCCTCATAGGATTCTTGGCATGAGTACACCAAATGAAGCTTCTTCGGGGAAGAAACTAGATGTGTCACATTTTAGGATCTTTGGATCATTAGTTTACTGTCATGTTTCTAAGGATGCAAAGAAAAATATAAATCCTAGAACCAAGTTGGAAATATTTGTGGGGTACACTGATACACCTCATAACTATCATGTTCGCTTTCCATCTCTTAGGATGACAATCACTAGAAGGGATGTGAAGTTCGATGAGAAGGAAATGAGGTGTTTCCCTAAGAGGGAGCTTCAGTTGCATTCCAAGAATGAGATTTTAGATCTAAAGGAAGAACCCCACGAAGTTTTGGAGAAACCACAAGAAGAGGTAGAGAGAGTGGATACATCCACTCAAGCAGAGACATCCAGATATGGAAGGAAGCACACCAGAGAAGCTGACAAATTAGTGCATGATGCTAGAGAGTATGTGGGAGTGCCCACATCATAGTGCAGATAGAGGAGGTCACCAGATCGGTGTGACTGGCTACATGGATTTGATGAGTTAGCATGTAGATACTAAGCCAGACTCGTTTGAGGAAGGTGTCCAACAACCAGTGTGGGTTGATGCCATGGTAGAGGAGTATGACTCAATTATCATAAAAAATGTTTGGGAAGTTGTCCCAAGACCATAGGAAAATTCAGTGGTAGGTTCCAAGTGGATCTACAAGGTGAAGCAAGCAGTAGATGGAAGCATCGAGAAACACAAGGCCAGATTTGTGGCCCAAGGTTTCTCTCAAGTGGAGGGGATTGACTATAAGGAGACCTTTTCTCTAGTTTCAAGGTACTCTTTAATAAGATCAATTCTAGCTCTTATAGCATAGATGGGATGGAAGATACATCATATGGATGTAAATACAACATTCCTCAATGGAGTGATTGAGGAGGAGGTGTTAATTGAGCAACCAAAAGGATTTGAGAACTTCAAAAAAGATTCACATGTGTGCAGACTCAAGAGAGTGCTATATGGATTGAAGCAAGCACCTCGTGCTTGGTACAACAGGATCGACAACTATCTCACCAGATTGGGCTTCACCAAAAGTGAAGAGATGCAATACTTTACCATATTGTTGTTGAAGGTAAATGATTGATTATAGTATTATATATTGATGATTTAATTATAACCAGTGATGAGATTCTTATCTAGCCTTTCAAAGAGGATTTTGAAAGAGAATTCAAGATGAAGGACTTGGGGCTCATGCATTAATTTCTGGGTATGGAAGTATGGAAAGGATATGGGGAATTATTTTACTCTCAGGGGAATTATGCCAATGAGATACTGAAGAAGTTCCACATGGAGAGAAACAAACCCATGAAGACTCCTCTAGTAGGGAATTAGAAGAAGGAAGATGCTACTTTAGATGAATTAGTAGAGGCTACCATTTAAAAGAAGCTTGTGGGTTCACTCAAGTATTTGGTGAACACACAACCATACATGTGTTATGCAGTTATCCAAATTAGTCAAGCAATGGTTAAGCCAACCAAAATTTATTGGAAGGAAACAAAGTATGTGTTGAGATACCATAGAGGCACCACTCAGTTTAGTCTATGGTACAGATAGATAGAGGGAATGTGGCTACAAGGCTTCATAGATGCATATTGGGCAGGTAGTCCATCATACAAGAATAACACATCAGGAGGAATTTTTAGTGTTGGGTTAGCAGTGGTTTCTTGGTCCAACAAGAAGCAGTAATCTGTTGTACTTGTCTCGACATAGGCAGAGTACATGGATTCTAGCCAAGCAACATGTGAGGCTATCAGGATGAGAAATATCCTTGTTGTGTTATTTGGTTAGACGATCGATCCTACAATGATTTACTGTGACAACCAAAGTTGTATCAAACTATCTGAGAAACCAATTTTTCATGTTCAGTCCAAGAATGTCAACATCTGACATCACCATCTACGAGATTGTGTGCCGAGGAGAATCATGTTGTTGGAGTACATTCCTACAGAGGAACATGATGTAGATAATTTGAAAAATGAATTGTCAAAATTAAAATCCAAGTTTCATAGAGGCGTGATTGGGGTAGCAGATAATCCATTTCTTGCTGAAAATGCAACAAAAAATTCCAAATTTAATTTTCCCTTAATTAAAATAGAAGAAATTCAAATTCAAATTTTAGTAAAATACTTGGAGAAATTTAATTGAAGTGATATGGGACTTATATTTTATTTAAATCAGTTAATTCAAGTAGGAGACACTTGATTTATGTTTAGTTATAATTGATTGCTAATTTATAGCAATGAGGATTAGTTAATTTGAGTTTTTGTAAGTGTAACTAGTTCTCATTGTTAGTAGAACTAGTGGAGGCTCAGAAAAGGGTGTGTAACTTATTTCACATTGAGTGATCATCGGTTTAAACTGATCAATCAGTCTAAATTAACTCATGCATGGAAATAACTTGAGTTAATCAGTTGATGTTGGAGTTTAAGGGCAGTGTACTATCATTTGTATCATATTCCAATGTGTACAAGTGGTGCATGCATTCAAAGAAGGGCCTACAGAAATTGCACAATTCTAATTGGGAATTTCCCTAATTAATAGGGGGCTAATTCCTTGAGGAACAATGCAAGGGAATAAGGACTTAGGAAATCCAGGATTTGGTTAAGTATTTTCCAAAGAAAACTTGTTGAGTAGTGAGATAGATTGTACTAGTTTAGAGGTTGATCAAGATTGAGCAAGCATTGTAAATCTTCTATATTTTCTAACTTATGCAATATAGACAGGAAGGGGTTTTGAGCAACAATATTTCCCCTTAGATAAATCTTTGAGCATATGTGATTGAATCTTGTCTCATGTTTTTTTTAATGATTTCTCGATCGTTTAATTGTTTTCGCTGATAAGTAGAGTAGATTCGAGTCTTTTGTTTTATCAAATTACATTAGCAGTTTGAATTTACAAGGAAATTCTACACAGGGGGTGTCACAGGAGGGAATATTAACAAAAGAGTGAGAAAAAATGAAACACTATTCGCATAAGAAAAGGGGTCCAATAAGGGGGTACTAAAAAACCTAGCAAGAGATGATATTATTGGTGAGTCCAGATAGATTGAAAAAAAGGAAAATTTAGGGGGATATCTTCATAGGAAGAAAACCCATAGGTGGATTGAGAAACAAGAGGAGAGAAATTTTGGAACAAAGAATAAATTCCATCCAAAAGGGAGAGGGGGGGAACCTGAACCTAAACTGTAGAGGAGCCCATTGGTAGATATTCACCTGGTTTAGAGGTAGGGTAGGTGGTCCTTGCGAAAGTTCCCAGACCAACAAAGAGGTCCCCCACATTCTTCGAGCATGTCTTCCTCCATTGTTTACCTTCCATTTCACATCCATTCTTAGGGTTATGCATCTCCTTTGGGTTCATACAATCTAGATCTTGGTTTTTTCTTCCTGTTTTGAGGACTGGTAATAAACGAGGTAAAAATGGGTAAGCCCTCATGAGGGTCCTCAGTAAAATCAACTAAAATTTACTCCATGAGGTAAAAGTTAATACGATAATTATGGCATATAGAGGTCTGCAATGAAACAGGTTGATTAGTTATAAAAGAGTACATGGGTCACTGTTACCATAACCTCACCACAAGAGTGTTTTGAGAGAACCATAGACCATCTATTGAATGGTAGCCCTGATAGTCATGGAAAAAAACAATAAGCAGGAAAAAGACACACGGTGGATTCAAAGACAAGTCATCATCAAGGAGGTGGGATAGATAAAAAGTGTGTTAGATGGGTGTATGAGGACCAATGTATGAAGCTACTATAGTAAGTTACAACAAACCTTCGTCCATGGACCAATATATAATTAATAAATAAATAATATAAATTGGAATTAATATAATTGGTTAATTCTCATTAAGTATATATATTAGAATATTGTTGTAAATTGATATAATGATGATGGACTAAATTGGAACGAGATTGGGGAAGGATATGATTAATATGAATATAAATACCTAATAAAATAAAATGAGAAAAAGGATAGTATTAAAAAGATAAGATAATACTAGATTGAGTTTGATAAATTAGAATAAAAAAATAAGAGAACAAAAGAAAAATTGAATGAGAACATAAATTGGAACAAAAAGGGTAGGGGGTATAATGAGGTCAGAAAAGAAAAAAGGATGAAATGGAGAGGCCCTGGGGGGTGCAGGTTGGAAGAGAATATTGATGAGTGAGTTTATGAATAACTATTTTCCAAGACTGTCTTAGTTTAACTCCATCTTCTATATTGGAGTTTCTAAGGTGCTTCTTGATTTCAAGATCTTCTCTAATGATTCAAGAGTTTTAAAAAGGGATAAAGGCAGGGATTTTGGATTGATCAAAACAAATACAGTGTTTAGAATTAAAATAGTGTTAAACAATGTTAGACTTTGAGAGATGGAGATGGTTGGTATAAACTATATGCTCCTTAAGGCGGGCTTTGAAGGGACGACCTATCTGGCCAATATAAGACTTCCTACATGAATATGGAATATAGTAAACCCATAGACCTAACATGGTGTATAAATTCTATGTAGATTCAAAATTTCTCATGTAATTTACTAAAACATAAGACTCAAATATACTCTACTCATATGTGGAAAGTAATTCATGATCGAGAACAAAAATCATAAACATGCATCAAGATTAAAAACACATACACAAAGATTTATCTAGGGGAAAGAAACTGCTCAAAGCCCCTTCCTATTTATATTGCATTAATCAAAGAATATGGATGAATAATTTTCTTTCTCAAGCTTGAGCACAACCTGCACCTGTATAGTCTATGCTGCTTCTTCACTGAATAACTATAGCCAATACTTAACTAGTTTCTTAGTCTTCTAAGCTCCTATTTCATTGCGTTGTTCCTTGAGGAGTTAGGCCCCTATTAATTAGGAAAATCCTCAACCAGAATTGTGCAGTTCATCTAGGCTGATCCTTTGATTTCATGCACCACCTATACAATTTGGATTAGTTTACAACTAATAATACACTTCCATTGAACCTCTGTCTCAAATGGGTAACTCGAATTCTCTGTATGCATCAATTATTTTGGGCTGATTGATTAGTTAATTGGTTGATCACTAAATATGACTGAAGTCACACCCCACTACTAGACCTTCCACTAGTTATTATAACAGTTAGAACTAGTTTAAATCACAATAACTTAATTTAACTGAAATATATTGCTAGAAATTAGAAATCAATCATACTAAACTAAACTCAAGTGTCTCCAACTCAAATTAACTAAGTTTATTAAGTGACAAGTTCCATGTCACTTAAGTTAACTACCTCTAAGTATTCTACTGAAATAGAAATTCGAAATATAATCTAGTTTGACCAAGGCAAAGTCCAAACTAGATTTTCTTGATACATTTTCAACATATGGGGTTAGAATTATCTTTGGATGATCAAAACATCCACTTCAAAGTTTTTTGAGGTTTAAAAATGGATCATAAATTTTTGATGGCTGGGCATGGATGGGGCTACCTAAAGGGAAACCCCCTCTTGAGGTCTAGTAACATCTCACACATGTCTGATAAATACTGGTACAATCTCTTGAAGCACTAGATCATCAAGTGTATGATTCTGAATCATGTGATAATGAGTTTGAGTCGAACAAGCGAGAAATAACCAGGTCAAATATGTCATCCTCTATGGTTTCTCTTACTCTATGAGCCTATACACAATGACCAATGCCCTAGGTTCCAATCCTCATTCATCTAGCTACCTTCTCTATCGTGAAATTAATCTTCAAATAAATACTACTTCCTAGTAAAATATCAATGCTTCTGGCTCTTCCCTTAATTTATTTGGACCATAAGACTTTCTTAAAATGAGAGTGATTCTCCTTTTTTTCTATCTCTTCACCACGTACTTTCCTTGTGACCACTATGGGAAACAACTATAGGGCTCATGATTTTTTGTACAGTAGAGTCGCGATAGCTCTTTTTGATGGAGTACCCATACCATTTCTTGATTTTATTTGCAGCAAAATTATCATAATTTGGATCTCCTATCATATCGAGAGACAAATTTAACATACAATATTTAGTCCAAATCATTAAATGCATAAGAAGATCTCAAACTATGATCGAAAATTTATGTCCTCATAAAGTTTCTCTTCTTATTCAATATGAGTGGATTCAAGTGAATTGCTACCTCAAATTTCAATTTCTTGTTTTGTTAAAGTAGGATGCCATATTGCTCTTGAGAACTAGGTGTTCTTGATTGAGAATGTCACAGTCTCTCCAACTATTTGTTTCTGCATTTGGCTTGTAGATTCTAAAACCATACAACTATTTGTCTAAGGTGCATACTTAGAGCCTTTTCCTACCGCTGTTGAGCAAGAAAATCCCCTCTATGGACAAAGGCGATCCCTCTAGCCCTAGGGTGGGTCTAGCAACAAGGGAACACGCTGAATTCCTAAATTCCTAGCTTGTAAATGAAATATGGACTGGAATGAATATCCTACCTCAATCCAATGCTTTCTTCATGGCACGCGGCAACGATCCTTTGATCTTTGTCTTCATGCCTTGCGCTCCGTTGGAGACAACGTCCATGCACCTGAACAAAGATCAAATAAACATTGAAAACATACAAACATATACATTCATCTACAACTATCCAACTAGTCAAGGAGAGTTAGACACTTCGAATATAAATGGAAACAAAGTTGGAACTAGAAACTAGTCATGTAATATTGATATATGAAAAATAAGTTTACAACCTATGCCTTGATGTTGTAGATATCCTTCGATGGGTTCAGTCAGGCATGTCTCAAGCATTCATTTGCTGTTTGGCTCAATGAGGAAATGGGCTTAAACTCTTTCTCTCAATAATGGATTATTCTTTGATCTCTTCAACACACCAGCTTTATCTATTGGTTGTTCAACTAGATGAATCAATCTAAGGAAGAAGAATTTATAGGAGAGGAGGAGGAGGTTTTCATTGTATGCTTTTATGGTTTGAGGAAATTTTGGGGAGGTTTTGTAAAATTTTGGTTGCGGCGGTCGGTGCAGGTTCTAGGCAGGGAGTTGCGCCCAACCTCAAAAATTTTGAATGGGGAGGCACTAAGTGGTGTTGCTGTTTGTAAAATAGTAGCATCGAACACCACACCCAATTTTTAAAACTTTATCTCCAAAAATGCTCCAAATTTTACCTAGAGGCTAACAGAACCTCATTTGTTGGTTTTGGCAGAGAAATTAGTGGCTAAGATGGTCATAGAGTGGAAATAATGAGAACAGGGGGAAGAGGATGAATAGACTAAGGGAAATAATGCACATATGGATTCCCTGAGAAATTGTGGGATCTTGAAATTCTTCCTGACCCTGTGTTTGAGAGCTCAACTAGAGCTATTACAGTACCTGATTAGTGTGTGGGACGCTGATCAAGAAATATTCATGATTCATGACCAAGAGCTGGAGATATCAGTCTCCGATATTTACTTCATAACTCGATTGTCACGGAGGGGGGAGAAATTGTTGCTGACAGGTACCTGAGCCCTTGGAGGGAGCATGGGCATGTTGATAGACAAAGTCTATCCTGAAGCAAAGAAAGGATCTAAGAGCGGAAAAGTAGACATTCAGATAGTGCCTAACTTGGCACTGAGGGTAGTGCTACATAATGTTAGTCATCAGTATTTTTCACTTGTTGGTGATGACTAGTTGTAACTGCCAATTTTTCTAGCAGCTGATCTAAAAAATTATCAAATTTACCAGCTGGAAAACACCCATAAACATTTTTTGCCCTCCTACCTTTTCAATCCGCCCATGACTTGATGAAACCTCATTATCGAGCCCTATCTAGCCTCATCCATGTAGAAATTTGCTGAATAATGAATATTTATTCACCGAGATTATCCTGGTCACACACTAATTCGAATTCATGCATAACACATAAGCTCTTCTACTATTGATCATCACATGCGGAAATAAACAAGCGGTATGCGATCATAAATTCAACACACATATAACGCAGTATGTAATGGGGAAAGCTTATAGCTGAAAAACCCCAGCTATTTTGTATATTATAATGGAAGAGAACATGTAACAATACATAGCACAATACTCCTCACAAGTGCTCAGTACTATCTCCAAAAGTTACACACAAACTAGCTCAGTTTTGAACAAGTCACGGGTTCAAAACTCCTCCACTGTTTGCCTGCCTCTACTGCGCAATCCAAAAGGATTATGGATGAGATCCAAGTTCGAATCCCACTAGCTCCAACTGCGCAATTCTCATTGGCAATATCCTCCAATGCTTGTGCATATCTCATGCACAACTAATGTCACAACTAATAGCAAACCGACTCTTTCACCTATCTCTTCCACTGGTCTTCACTGAACTGTCCATGCACTGGTGTTAACTGATGTGTTATTTAGTTGAATAATGAGTTAATAATTAGTGAATTAATTAATAATTAATTCACACAACTCATCTCTAGTGTATTAGCCAGTTAAACTAAATACAACTAGTTCAACTAAGTTAAACTGAACACAACTCCATCAACTCCACCAAAACTCTGCCACATGAGTCTAACTGAAGTCAACCATGCAATAGCTCAACCAAACCCCTAGGAATAGCGTAATTCCTTTTTCAGCTGCATGGGCCACATCCGTAGCTCAAACTGAAGTGCGCCAAGAGAATAAGATAATGTTTATAGTCCAAATATTATTAAGAGCTAATAATATTTGACTGTTCTATTTTTAGCCCGACAATCTAAAAATAGAAACCGCCCAATGTCTAAAAATAGAGGTCCATCTATTTTTACCAACTCGACCAATCATCCAAGAATAGCATCCTGCAACTCCTAGACCATGCTCCATATGTCTAAAAATAGACATAGTCTATGTGCCAAAAATAGCCTGCGGGCCCACTTAGTGAAGGCGACTTCATTTCACTAAGCTCCATCATCTTGTTGCATTTTCAACACTCCCTCTCAACAAGATATGGATTATCTGCAACCCCTATCCCCGCTCTCGTAGTCACCCGAATTTCTCCTCCTTGACCGCCTCTTTCGTTTCAAGATATCAAGATCCCGATCCTCTCAGTGGGAATACATGGAAAGCAACATGATCACAGACACAATCTCTGATATGATGATACCGGATGTCAACGTGTTTAGATCTATCATGAAATACTGGATTAACCGAGAGTTTGATGCAACTCTAATTATCACAATAAATCACAATAGGCTCTAAGTGTGAACTGAACAACCCGACCAGGATCTTCCTGATCCTTATAGCCTCGCATGTAGCCAAACTCACTGCCATATACTCTACTCCGCGATCCAGTGTTACCATCTCGCTTTCCTCATGTACTCAAGAAACTGTCATTTCACCCGATGCTAAAAGATACCTCCATATGTGTTTCTTCATTACAATTTCGCCCACCCGCATCCGTGAAGCCGTAAGCTCCCACCTCATCCTCCCGTCTCGTACCACACCATATCCCGATGTGCCTCTGAGATATCTCAATACATGCTTCCCCGCCTTCCAAAAGAGCTTGGTAGGCTTAACCATAGCTCGTGAAAGCTGGTTAACTGCATAGCATATATCGGGTCGTGTATTGACCAGATACATAAGCGACCCCACCAACTGTCGATAAACAGTGGCATCCACTACCTCCGCTGAAGTAGCATCCTCCTTCCTCCAACCTCCAGGAAGAGGAGTATCAACAGGCTTGCAGCCATGCATGTTCAACTTCTCCGTGACCCTGCATACTTCCCGAGAAACAAATAGTCCACCACTGCGCTGCCAAATTTCCAATCCCAGGAAATAATGAAGGAGGCCCAAGTCCTTCATCTCAACTCTCTAGCAAGATCCTCCTTGCATGAAAGTATCAACATCTCATCACCCGTCAAAATCAGATCATCTACATAAAGTACAATGATCAGCAACTTCTCCTCCACCACAATCTGGTACAGGTTAGGATCTGCCTCACTCTTGGAGAATCCAAGTCCGGTGAAATAACTATCAATCCGTGTGTACCAAGCACGAGGTGATTGTTTCAACCCATACAGTGCTCTCTTGAGTCTGCACACATGCGACTCACTGCTGAAGATCTCGAAACCTTCGGGCTACTCTATGTACACCTCCTCCTCAATGACTCCGTTGAGGAATGCACACATCCATCCGATGGATGTGCCATCCCATCTGCACCGAGAGAGAGCTGGGATCGTCCGTATGAAAGACGGAAGTGCGACAGGTGCAAAGGTCTCCTCATAATCGATCCCCTCGATCTGTGAGAAGCCTTGGGCAACAAATCTTGCCTTGTACTTTTCCACACTCCCGTCAGCTGCTTGCTTCACTTTGTAGATCCATCTCGAACCCACCACTGATTTCCCTTCCGGCCTTGGGACAATCTCCCATGCACTTTTTCTGACAATCGAATCATACTCTTCCACCATGGCATCTACCCATGTGGGGTCCTCCACAGCTTCCTCGAAAGAGGATGGCTCTATCACGACACATTTGCTCACAAGAGCCATGTATCCAAGAATCTGTCCTGCGGATCGTTCGTTCATATATGAGCTGCAGTGCTCCTACAACCTTCTCTGCATCTTGAGCCAGTCGCTCAGCTTCTGTAGTGCGCTTCCGCCCTCTGATGGTTGGCGCTGCATGAGTGGTTTCTTCCACTCCATGAACCTCATCTTGTGGCTGATCCACATCCCGAGACTCATCCTTAGGAACTAATAGCTCCTCATCTACATGCAAGTGTGGCTCCCTCTCAAGCGAACACTTCATGGCTTTCTCCTCCTGAAATTTGATATCCCGTCGCACAACAGTCTTGCGACTATCTAGCAAATACACACGATAGTTGTGGGGCGTATTAGTGTACCCCACAAATATCCCAACCTCTACG